>CM074723.1:157066746-157529246 GCA_037306005.1 Rhinophrynus dorsalis
TAACGTGTGATCATTGCATTATTAGCAGAGGGAAAAGTGCAGCAAAGGAATCATAAATTTTATTTAGCTTACAATCTAATTAGTAATCATGACAACATACAGAGACAGTAAGAGGTGGATCATAAGTGCAAGTACAAGGCTTCAGTAAAGGAAGTGCAGAATGATTCTGATATGCCTGTCAGTGTGCACAAGGACAATATTGTTACTGAGATGCCTCCTTGAGCAGGTAGGTTTTTAGGAGATGCTTGAAAGTGATGAGTGTGGATGGTTGATGATTGGTGATAGGGAAGGCCTTCCAAAGTCGAGTGGCAGGCAGTGAAAATTGGTAATATTTTTCTGAAAGAAGTAGCAGGTTTTGGTAACAGCTTGAATATGAGGGAGGATGTCAAGGTAGAATTGAGTATGATACCAAGACGGCGTGCTTTAGTTATTGAGTGGATGGCAGAATTGTCATCTATGATGGAGAGAGGAGTGGGGGATGTGGTTTAGGAGGGAAAGCAGCCTGTCTTAACCATATTGAGTAACAGATGATCATTAAAGCCAAGCAATAACATGAGGTTTCCAAGTGAGAGGGTATAGAGAGAAAAGAGAAGTGATCCCAAGAATGATCTTTGAGATACCCCTACTGAGAGGTCATGAGGAGAAGACAATGTGTTAGTAAAAGAAACACTGAAAGTACGGCTTGAGAGATAGGAGGCAATCCATTCTAGAGCTGTGTCACGGATGCCAAGGGTCTGAATGTGTCTAGTAAGAGTGCGTGATTAAAGGGATAGTAATACTTTAATTTTACTATTCCCCATATTGTAGCTATTTGAAAGAGAATTGAATTGCCCCAAGGTTCATCTCTCAAACCTTTATGGTTTGAGAGATAACAGAACGCAAAGTTCCCCCCTCCTTCCCCCTTCCCTGAAGTCAGCGTTGTACTGACTGCAGGGGAAGTCTGTCGTACAACAGGCTTGTGGCTCTGCAGCTGAGCCGAGATCGCGTTAGTGAAAAATTATTATTTCGCTGAAACAGTCTTCTACATGTGCTTGGTTTGCAATCACACGTAGAAGACTGTTTCAGTGAAATAATTATTTTTTAACAATGAGATCTTGGCTCTGCTGCAAAGCAGCCTGATGAAATTAAGACTGGATATCCCTGCAGTCAGTACAACGTTGACTTCAGGGAAGGTGGAGGGAGGGGGAACTTTGCGTTCGGTTATCTCTCAAACCATAAATGTTTGAGAGATGAACCTGGGAGCAATTCAATTCCTTTTCAAATAGCTACAATATGGGGAATAGTAATATTAAAGTATTACTATCCCTTTAACAGTGTCAAAGGCAGCAGAGAGATCTTGTAGGATTTGTATACTGTATTGTCCTTTGCTATGTGTAGATTATTGGTAACTTTTGTGAGGGCTGTCTCTGTGGAGTAGTTGGAACAGAAACCTGAATGTGTCAAGAAGAGAGCTGGAATTGAGAAAAGCATGAGAATACAAGGCATTCCAAGATCTTAGATGCAAAGGGAAGAAGTTAAACTGTATGGTAATTTGAAAGACAGGTGGGGTCGAAGGAGGATTTTTTGAGAATAGGTTTTACTTTTGCATGTTTGAATGAGGAGGGAGAGGTTCCAGTAGGAAGAGAGGAGTTAAAGCTATTAGTAAGGCTGGGAACAAGATTAGTTGCAAAGTTGCAAGAGCATTGATAAGGTGAGAGATCCTGGGATTCAGGAAGCACGTAGTGGGCAGAGAGGAGGATAGTAACAGAGATACTTCCTCTTCTGTAACATGGGTGAATGAGCTAGAGATTTGGGGCTGGAGGAGAGGATGTGGAGGGTATGGTTTGGTTAATGGAGTACATCTTATTTTTTATTTTTTTTTTTTTTTTTTAAAGTCAGCAAAGTCCTGTGGAGTATTGTAGAAGAATGAGCAGTTTAAGGCTGGGTGTTTGAAGAGAGAATCAAAGATTTTAAAGAGCCAACATGGGTTAGATTTGAGAATAGTGATTAGGTTTGATAAGTAGTGTTGTTTAGCCTGGATGAGTGCTGTGATAAAACAAGATAAAATTAGTTTATACTGGTGGAAGTCTGCAACAGAATGAGACTTTCATCAGACATTCAGCAGCTTGACAACAGGTGCATAGCATATGGGTTGATGAATTTAGCCAGGGACTGAGATTCCTCTTCCAGGCGTGTCAGAGTTGGAGAGGAGCATGATTATTCAAAGAAGAAGTTAAGTAAGTGTTATATTCTTAGACAAGAGAGTCTAGGTTAGTAGAGCAGAGCGAAGAGAGGGAAGTTCTCACAGTAGATAGTAGGTCTGGTAGTTCGAAAGAGTATAGGTTCTTGCTTAGGAAAGGTGTTCTAGGGGGGGCAGAAGAAGGTGTGTGAGAGAGTGTGAAGGAGATAAGATGATGATCAGAGAGAGTAAATGAGGAAATTGTGAAGTCAGAAAATGAACAGTATCGCTAGAAAACTATGACCAGATAGTGGCATTCCCTGTGTGTGCTGGCAGCAATCCACTGTTGAAGGCCATAGGACAAGATCAGAGAAAGGAAGCACTGATGAAGCTGTTACTATTACTGGGGGACTGCAATCAGTGACTCACCTCTCCCATAGAATGTACCATAATAATTATATGAACACATGGGGACTGTAGATGAACTATCTGGACACAGAAAGCAATGTTCATTTAAAAAACAGCAGTGTGAGTATCCTTCTTTGACTCGTCAGAAAAACCATAAGATATGTTTGTTTAATTGCATTCAATAAAAAATAGACTTTGTGGTAATTTTTATTTCTCCCATATGGCCTAGTTATCTTGTTCCAGAATTGCTTCTCCTTAGTGTATTTGATGCATCCCATTGCACCTTATGCAGCTGTTTACTTGGGCGATTTACACAGCACATATTGCTGGGCAACACAGCTTGCTGCGACTTTGTTCCTACAGTAACCACTAGCAAGCCATAACTTTATGATGTCCCTGCTTGTACACAAATGAATCAGTCAGAGGCTCAGTCATTTTGATTCACTGGCATGTGCTCAAATTTTAGTCATGGATTTCAGTGGAATTGAATGGAATCGTGCAAATAATACAGATATATTTTCAGTGTCATTTTGTTCAGCTGTTTGTATTGAGAGCAAGTGATGCTAGAACAAATGATGTTGGAAAAAAAAAGCAATGCAGCGGATTGCATGTAAATTGCATGTAAATGTATGTAAAATGCATGACAAATGCAGCCAAAATGCATCTTTATTTCCTTATGATTTTCCATATACAAAGCAATCACTCTTCCGAATGTAGCCATTGCCATTTATCAGAAATTCTGCGTGTAAGGGTTTTGATCACGAACATGTGGAAAGAAGAGCTCCAGACATCCCTTTCCATCAGAAATAAGTTCCAGTCAACGGTCTTTGTTACAGTTATTTTACAATTACATGCCTGACCCCTTGAAAGTTAGGGAGGTCTCCAACACATTGTCCAACACATTGCTTCATAATGTGTTAGAGATCTCTCCATTATTCAAGAGGTTAAAAGATACAAGCATTTATCAAGTTACTAATTTAATTAATAATTTTCTTAATTAGGCCATTGAAATATATTCTGCAAATTGTGCTACATGAATTTCCCCAGTACAATCATGTTTCATCAAAAACTAAGCACAGCAAGAAAGATGTGTATATTCTTTCCCATATGCAAATGACCACCTTCCTTGCATGCTAATTTACTAATTGGCATAATCAACCCGTGCTTGCAACTGTGTGATACATGTGATTACAGTGGAGAAGTATACAACACTCACAAAGCTCTGGTTTTACACTGAATAAACAATAGAACATATTCTGTTGGGGGGGGTTCACTAAGCAGTGATAAAGAGGTGATAAAGTGGAGATGACTTCTCCAGTTTATCTCTTCTCCATGTCCTATGTTATTCTATGGAGCCTATGCACTAAGATTTCTACAACTTTGGAGGAACAAAGGAACTGGAGAAGTGATAAACTGGAGAAGTCATCTCTGCTTTATCATCTTTTTATCACCGCATGTTGAATCTCCCCCAGGTGCCACAGACTGTGCTACAGAGAAATGGTACAGAGAGACCTTTCAGCCCACACCTGCTGTTCAGTCAGAATCCTTGTGTTTCCATTTTGCTGTTGACATCACACAGGAACTGAAAGATTGAGTGAGTGCAACAACACTCATTGTGGATTGCAAGGGAGAATTGTTGACCACAGTTTACATTTCTGAATCACATAAAGAAATACAAACATTATATGTTACATTTCACTCATTCACTAGGTATCCGATGCAAGTAGCAGCAGCATAAACTTACAGCTTGTAGTCTACAAGACTTCCCTGGGCTTATCTGTAGGGGAAGATGCACTAAGGAGTGATAAAGTGGTGCTAAAGTGGAGGTGACTTCTCCAGTGATATTATTTCTCTAAGTCCTATGTTATTCCATGGAGCCTATGCACTAAGATCATTCAAACTTTGGAGATCTTAGCACATTGGTTGCATAAAATAACAAAGGAATTGGAGACGTGATATCACTGGAGAAGTTATCTCCACTTTATTACCTCTTTATCACGCCTTAGTGCATCTCACCACAGATCTGGTGCTTGATTCTTTTACCAGCATAAAAAAAAACAGGCGCTTTGTTTTTTTAAGTCAGGTTTTAGCATCCTTTTACCTGACTTGTGAAGACAAAATCAGCGGTAATTATACACATACAAAAAAAAGCCCATAGGAAACAACTAATAACAATGTGCAAGTAGTATTCTATTACCCATGCTCGGTATTAGTGCCTGCTTTGTTGATACATTTTAAGTCGGAAATCCTGCGCCTCAGAGGTTGAAGCATAAAACCACAATGATGGTTTTGAACAAAAGCAGTGTAGAATGCAGTATACAGCATAGAAATCCAACATAGAGTGCCCCTTCGACATTTTATTCACCCTTTTAAAATTTGACTTAACGTGCATTCTTTCACCTCTTTAATTTGACAAAAATTGTTCACATTCAACATTTTAACCCTTCCCCTTGAAAATTCGACTTACAGTGCTCCCATGACTTTTTTTTCTCCATTTAAATTCGACAGCATTCTTCTCCTATTTTTTACGATGTTGTGTAATTAACCCTATGAGTACCAGAGAGGTAGCAACGCATTGCAACATGTTTGCTACCCCTCTGGTACTCATAAGGTTAATAAGAAAGTTATGCGGCTTCATACCTTGCCTGTACATGTGTAAAAAAAAATGTTTTTTTCTAAATTATATTTTTTATTTATTTTAAAAAAAGCAACCCAGGCGAGTCTGGAACAAAAGGCTCTACCGTCCCAGCCAATATACTGGGCTAGGCAGCCTGAGGGGATAACAAGGAGTAGGCTCTACCGGCCCTGCCAATACCAGGTAAGGCAACCGTAAGATGGCAACGTGAAAGGTTCTACCGGCCTTACTAATACCGGGCAAGGCAGCCCAAGGGAAGGTGACAACCACCGTGACCTAATGACTGTCAGATGACAATGACAGTAAGATGGAAAATAGAGGTTACCAGGTCCAGCGGTCTCACTGTAATCAGAAACTCTCGTGCCCATAAACTGTAGGAATAAATGCTGTTAGGACTGGACAGTGCAATCTGGACCACCTGGTACCTGACTGCAAGTCAGGGAGTAAACCAGCGCCCTACGTCAGGAACTTACAGGCAGGATGAGATTCACAAGGCTAGAGGAGCAAACCAGCGTCCACACACTGGGACCAACATACTATAATGTGAGCCGCCAGGCAAATGGAGTAAACCAGCGTCCGCACGCTGGGACCAACAGACTGTAATATGAGCCGCAAGGCTAATGGAGTAAACCAGTGTCCTCACGCTGGGACCAACAGGCTGTAGTGTGAGCTGCAAGGCTAATGGAGTAAACCAGCGTCCGCACGCTGGGACCTACAGTCTGTAATGTGAGCCGCAAGGCTAATGGAGTAAACCAGCATCCGCACGCTGGAACCAACAGACTGTGATGTGAGCCGCAAGACTAATGGAGTAAACCAGCGTCCGCACGCTGGGACCAACAGGCTGTAATGTGAGCCGTAAGGCTAATGGAGTAAACCAGCGTCCGCACGCTGGAACCAACAGACTGTGATGTGAGCCGCAAGGCTAATGGAGTAAACCAGCGTCCGCACGCTGGGACCAACAGGCTGTAGTGTGAGCCGCAAGGCTAATGGAGTAAACCAGCGTCCGCACGCTGGAACCAACAGACTGTAATGTGAGCCGCAAGGCTAATGGAGTAAACCAGCGTCCGCACGCTGGGACCAACAGGCTGTAATGTGAGCCGCAAGGCTAATGGAGTAAACCAGCGTCCGTACGCTGGAACCAACAGACTGTGATGTGAGCCGCAAGGCTAATGGAGTAAGCCAGCGTCCGCACACTGGGACCAACAGACTGTAACGGGAGCCGCAAGGCTTAGTGAAGCAAACTAGCGTCCGCACGCTGGAACCAACGGGCTGAAATGTCGCCGGAGCGAAAGAACAGCAATGTCGCCTCAGACGCAGTAACTGGAAGCAGGAAACAACAGGAACCAGGCAGAGAAGATCAACAGGATCAAGCGTGGCTAAGCAGACTGGCAACCGGAACATCAGCTACTGATGAGAACAACCGGAACCGGACTGGAACTGACAAGCAGGCAGGAACTCAGGAGCAGGTCGACTCAGGAACTCAGCAACAGGCCCAATCAGCTGTAGTAGAAAGGAGGAAGTGGATGCTGTCAAAGACACAACGAAAGGGCAACCAAAGGGTGCCCAGACTGAGTTTAAAAAGGCAATGTGAGGCGGGCTGAAGGCAGACAGCCAATGGGAGCCCCCCTACAGGTGATAGACACTGAACTGCAGCAATCACGGGCACTGTGATACAATCCTAATGGATATGTTACCCATGCTAAAGCGGTGTCATGAAGGGTCATGATACCCCCTTGAGGTCTGTAGTTTTTTTTTTTTAAATTAAATTAAAAAAACATTTTTTACACATCTACAGGCAAGGTATGCAGCCACATACCTTGCCTATTAACCTTATGAGTACCAGAGGGGTAGCAAACACATTGCAACATGTTGCTACCTCTCTGGTACTCATAGGGTTAATTATACAATACAAATAAGGCATGTTGCAAAAAATAGAAGAAGAACAATGACGAATTTAAATGGAGAAAAAAAGTAATGGGTGCACTATCGAATTTTCAAGGGGAAGGGTTAAAATGTCCAGTGTGAACAATATTTGTCAAATTAAAGTGGTGAAAGAAAGCACTGTAAATCAGATTTTAAAAGGGGGGTTAAAATGTTGAAGGGCACTCTATGTCAGATTTTGATATTGTGGGGAACACGTCTAACACTAAACTTGATCTTTCTGTCGTCAAACGTACGCCTATTTCTTTGGACTTTGACAATTCTGTCACAGCTGTAGTTCAAGAGTAACTGAATGATAAAGTTTCCCCCTCCTGCCCCTTTTACCTAGTGTAAGTCACCTCCCCTCAGATGTGAAATCTGGTTGCTAGACCAGATGGATAACAGCAGGGGACAATCTTCTTCCTATGATAACAATGAAAACCCTGCCCCCCTTGACAAGTTTTTCAGGTTTTACCCTTAATTGAAGATTGTCCCTCTCTGCAATCTACCTGGGCACCTCCCTTCTTCTCTGGCCGAACAGTGTTACATCAGTGAAAGGGGCGGGAGGGGGATACTTTATCATTCAATTACTCTTGAACTACAACTGTGACAGAATTGAAATAACACTCTCCAAAGTCCAAATACTATGATGATTAATTAGAGCTGCTTTTATTAAGAAACATTACTATCCCTTTAACTGAAGGACTCAGGGATTCGAAACTCCTCCAATTTAAAGCTCCCTAAGAGGATTTCAGTGGGGGGCATTTGAATTCTGGATGTCTGCAGAAAGAATCACATCTTCTTCCATGGACATGATATCCAGTACAAATTAAAGATACATTTTGGAGAGCCAGCTCACACAGAATTGATTCTGAGTTTCATTGTTAATTTTCTGCCCAGATTACAGTACGCAGGAAGTTATTATTTGCCCTTTGAGTGACAGATGGTTATCACGTTGGATTGTATAACATTGGAACTTTTTGTGTATTCTCCCTTTTTATAGCATATAGGTGAAAGTAACACAGATACACTTTCAGTGAATTACTTTAAGGCTGTGTTCACATGGGTGAACATTTGTAGCACTTGTTGGGTTGCATGAAATCATGTGAAAATGACTTGTTACTACGACTGACATTTAATATTGTAGTAAAATAAATGTTTCTTCCCAGCTTCCCTTTGTCGCAATATAAACAGTAACAACATAGCAATGGAAATGCAACTCTTACTGAAATACCAATGAATCCCATAGTACAGATTTGTAGGTGCTTTAATACAGTGGGGCATATGTATGCAGTCAAAAGTGAAGGGGAGGGGAGATGCACTAAGGTTCTTGTGCTCTGGTGATGTGTGTCTGGAGATGTGTGACAAGCACATCGCCTTGGCAGTGGAGACACACATAGCCATATGCATTAAGCATTAGTGATGCAAGGGGTGGGAAGGAAAATGGTGAGGTGGAAGGGATGCTCTCCCCTACAACATCGCCAGCAGTCCAATAACCCTGAAGTCTATGAACCCCTGTGGAACTCAAATGGTTAAGGTGATACTGTTTGTCGTACTGATGTCTGAGCGGATCCTCTCTGCTCCCTTACTGAGCAAGTGGGGAAGAAGAGAGGATGTTCTCAAACATCAGGGTTGTCAGATAGCTGGAGATATATAAGGGTATATGATGGCAAAGACATATTAGTGCATATTGGTGATGTGCCTTTCATATAGATCCAACACAACATCTCCATCCTAAGCCATTATCAAACTTTAATGCATTTCAGCCCTGGTGTTATGTACACTTAAATATCATGTACTTCATGCTGGCATCTGTGTGAAGTCTCTGTTTGTTTTCTGAGGGCTAAAATCTAATCTTATATGAGAGGGCAACCAATACTTCTTTATGCAGGGCTCACTGACTCTCATTTCCATAGAAATCTTTACAGATGTCTCAGAAGTGTTAACACTGTACTGTATGTAAATTAGACAAGTTACGTTAACAGCCTTTCTGAATACAAGAGCTGTGGGTACTGATCTCAATAAATGAACCAACAGTTCTCTCATTACAAACAGCAGAAACAAAATGTTGCCTATATCCACAGTCTACAATGGCATTAAAAAAGCAAGTTTAGCATATTTTAGGGTTCTGACATAAAATAACTAATTTATATAGATGCTAACTGGCAATACATAATATTTAAATTTTATTTCATTTTTACGTGTTTTGTGTTCCTAGGTATTGAACATTTAACCCCTTGAATGCCCAATGCATTGTAAGACCTCGCTTGCTTTCGATCATTTAACCCTTTGAGTGCCAGAGAGGTATCCAACGCATTGTATTTCACTGAGTTGGATACCTCTCTGGTATGCCACAAAGCAAAAAAGAAAGAAAGAAAGATAAGATCCAAACAGAGGCACTCACACCTTTTTAATTATACTATAAAAAAATATACAAAATTACAAAAATATACCACAGGCAATGGACTACACGAACGCATGCGCTCAGACCCCTCCCTTAAGACACAAATTCCCACACCTATAATATACTAAGTAATCACAAACATAAAATACCCCAAACCTACACATCCCTAAAAGGATTGATATAGCAAAATCCTAATGCTAATAACGGCTGGTTCATTATATCGACTAACAGCATTAACATACTGGCTTGGCTATTACTTACTGTCTCGATTTATGTGGCATCTAACGGAACTGTTTACAGTGTCATCATTATTAGCTACCTATGTTTCTGCATATATTGATACTGTTTCACCGCAGCAAGTTATAACCTACGGATCCTGCATTTGTTACAATATATTTATACGATATTGAATTGCTATTATGTGTTTGTAACATATCTACATATACATTGTGTATTATTAGCATTAGGATTTTGCTATATCAATCCTTTTAGGGATGTGTAGGTTTGGGGTATTTTATGTTTGTGATTACTTAGTATATTATAGGTGTGGGAATTTGTGTCTTAAGGGAGGGGTCTGAGCGCATGCGTTCGTGTAGTCCATTGCCTGTGGTATATTTTTGTAATTTTGTATATTTTTTATAGTATAATTAAAAAGGTGTGAGTGCCTCTGTTTGGATCTTATCTTTCTTTCTTTCTTTTTTGTTTTGTGGCATTTCTATATTTATAAGATCCATGTTCACCCCATACATGTTTGTGTATGGTTCACTTTTTAGGATTATTATTTAATTGAGTGCTCATCAAGTATTTATAATTTCAAATACCTCTCTGGTACTCATAGGGTTAAAGGGCACATTTAAATCAGTGGGACTTTTTGGGGAAAATAGGTAATTTGCCAAATAATAAATCCACTTGTTTGTTGTACATCAGCCTTGCTGCATTCAGAGGTTATTGGATAGTAATGTATGTGTTTAGAAATACATGGACATGGTGGTGTGTTTGTGCATTACATGTTATGGTGGCTTTTTCTTCTGCTGTTTGTGGAGAACATTGGTTTGAGGTTAGGAATGATTAGGAAGAAGAAAACATTTCTAATGAAATACCAGATACTGGTGTCGGTTGAGTAACTGAGCAAGCTACCATTTAGTGGACCATATCAAGTGAACAAAAATGGGGACCGTTAGCAGTGTAGCAAGGCTCACAGAGGAAAAAAGTGAGGAACATAGAAATATTTATATATTTTAATAAAAGTATTAAGCAGGCCAGACTATAGTTATCTGCGATAAACTATAAACTATGTGTGATAAACTCCCCAATTTCCAATTTATTCTAGGGAGCCCGTGCACTATGGTCTCCTATATGCATACATTTTAGTGCATAGGTCAGTGGCTTTTTAATATGTGAGTATATACCAGCCCTCACAGGGGGCCGCTCCTTGGAAATATATAATGCATATACCCAATCCCTGATTTATACCCCCCTTCTCCATTGGTACTGTAGTCACTCCTCCTGACTGGATTAAGAGTGAAAAAGAGTTATGTCTGGCTTCTCCAATTAGCATGTATGCTATTAAAATTGTAAGTATCTGTTCTAGCTATCTGCACTGACACAATGATAAATTTGTACCAAACTTGTGCTTTGTAAGGAATGTACCATTCTTCTTTTACAGGGAAATAATATTCTCTGTATAGCAGCACAGCTGTTTTATTGACCAGTCAGACCCAAGTGCCAGATAGAATCTCTGCCTTACAGCATAACACCCCTTATCTGCTTAACCCTTTTGATGAGATAAATACAACAGGACCATAATAAGGAAGCCAACTATGAGCAATTCTGGAGCAAACCAGCTGTCTCCTAGGAACAAATAACAATTCCTTAAATTCTCGTTGATTTAATTGGTGATCTGTAACCGTTTGAATGCTTTACAGTCTATTGGGGACCTCTCTAACAGGGTTAAAAAGTCCATGTAAATCAATGGGAATTTTCATTTGTTCCTTGGTACAATTGGTTTGACCTAGAATTGATAATTTTTAGGTTCCTGAATATGTCCCACAGTGTGAATGTTGTGCCAGCTGCCCCATTGGCCCCTGAATAAACATTCACAGGATTGTCTTATCCTCCTCCAGCACTACATAATATGTATATCCATTTTAATGATGGACACACACATTTAACCCTTTGAGTGGCAGGTGGCTGTCCAAAGCAAATGCTTTGGACACCCCTCTAGCACTCAAAGGGTTAAATGTTTAGTAAAAAGTTATTTTTAGAATTAGTTATGTAGTAATGATGTTTGTGCTTAGTAAAACACCCTAATGTTAGATGCTTCATTCAAAGGTTATCATAGCACACAACTGCATTTTTTGTGAGAGAACTGGTGCAGTGTCTCTTGTGCCCATGCCATTCTATTGTGGTGGCAATGTAACTCTTCGAATGCCAAAGAGGGACTCAACTCATTGCAAGGCAATGCTTTGAGATTCCATCTGGCACTCATTAGGTTACATTGCCACCATAAAATGGCATAGGCACAAGATACACTGCACCAGTTATCTCACAAAAATGCAGTTGTGTGCTGTGATAACTTTTAAACAAAGCATCTCAGCAGACATATCATTACAACATAACTAATTCTAAAAATAACTTTTTACTAAACATTTAACCCTTTGAGTGCTAGAGGGGTGTCTAAAGCATTTCACAGTAATCAGACATCTTTATGGACAACAGTGTTAATATGCTGCACCCATCCTGTCCCCCCAAAAATGCGAGTTTGAAGTGTTATAATTTTTCAAATAAAGCAGATCTGGGCAGTAGAAGTACCCTTGTTTTAGTCAGCAGGAAAATCACTACATTATGGTGGTTATTTACTAAGGCGTGATATAGAGGTGATAAAATGGAGATGACTTCTTCAGTGACATCACTTCTCCAATTCCTATGTTATTCTATACAGCCTATGCACTAACATTTCTTATGTTTTGGAGATCTTAGTGCATAGGTTCCATTGGATAACATATGAACTGGAGAAGTAATTTCCACTTTCTCACTCCTCAGTTAATACCTTCCCAGGTGTTATTTAACAATGGGTTTTACTACCATTTTAACACTCTGAGTGTGACAGAGGTATTTGAAATACAAACCTCTTGCCCTACAAGGGCTGATGTTTTTCAAAGATATAATGCTAAAAAAAAAAACTGCAGAATTATATAAAATGATAAAGTTATATGTAATCCTTATCATCATTCCTTTGTACCAGCTGAACAACCACGTATCTCCAGAAAAGAGCTCAACGTTCCGTGAGCTGCAGGCCATTCTGGAGCAAGAGAGGAGACTTCACCAAGAGGAGCATGAAAAGGTGACAGACAGGATCATTCAGGTATTCTGCTCACATAAGTCTGCTAGAGCTGATTTAACACTTTGAGTGCCAGAAGAACAAAACATTGCTTTGCAATGAATGGCACACCCCTCTGTTACTGAAAGGGTTAATAATAGCTGCCTGAGGCCCACTGGTAGAAACTCCTACCCAGAGACAATCAGAAAATGTTTGATTTGTCAAACAACACAGTTCAGAAGCTTCTGTATTTCCCTCTCACTAGTGACCTGAGGCACCCAATACATTCAGCTCAATGTGTGAAGCCAGATGGGAAAATACAGTTATCCTTGTGTAGAAAAGAAGACAAGTGCAATTGTGGAGCAAACAAAGTGCACCATAGGGAAAAGACAACTATTCCCAAAACTCCCAAAACTTGATTTAAAGTGACAGTAAACCTTTTCAATTTTGCATATTCTGCAAGTACATTTTATACAAAGTCAAATTGCATATCCTTCTTTTCCTTCTTTGAGTGTTAGGGCTCATTGTGTTGTGACTCACTTAGGGACAGGGCCCCTGCGGGTTTCTCCTCTAGCATCCCGTTTGTTCCTTACAGACGGAGTCTCCATGAAGAGTAAGGCCACATGCCTACAGTGGTGTCTATTATTATTCTGTACTGCATGGGTGACTTAGCCCATTAATATCTAAATAACACATACTGCTTCAACTTTATTGCACTTTACTATTCCGCCAGTGGGACTAGTTTAAGCATCAAAGGACCACAGAGGATTGGCAGGAGCATGAAGGGATACAGATAAAATGGCTGATAGAGAAGAGCAAGAAGGGCATATATGAGTGCTACCATTTGTTTTTAGTATTTTGTGATCTATAAAACTACTACACTCTGATTATTTTTGTGTTGTCTCTCTTTGCACTGATTTCTCCTATTTACTGCTGGTTTGTTCATTTTTTTTTTTTTTTTAACACATTTACGGCCCTAACAGTGAGTTTATTGAATTTGTGTTTTTTTAGAGGTTTTCCTGTTATGGACTGTGACAGCAGGGACAGTGATAAAATGTAACACTATCTCTGCAGCTATGTTATACTGGAGGCAGTCTTTTCTGCTGCAGGGATAGCGTTACATTGTATCACTGTCTCTGCTATCACAGTCCCTGACAGATAACTGTCTGGAAACAAATTCAGGGAACTCCCTGTCAGGGACATAAAAATGTAAGAAGATGGATACAAAAATTATAATAAATCGTATAAGAAATTTGATTTAACATATTGTGTACTTGCAGAAGCAAAGGGATGTTGACTGTCACTTTAAATGGGGCTTTAAACCACTTGAATGATAGAAAGGAATCCAACCCGTTCTTATTGCTTTTGTCTATTGTGTATAAGGCCCAGCATTGTGTGACGATGGGTGTGACTCACATTAAGGCTGGAGTACTAAGGAAGAACTGCACCATAGGGACAAGCAAAAATCCCCCAAATCCCCATAACTTTAAACTGGTATTTAACCCCCTTTAATGCTAGAGATGTCTTCACAACGTGTTGGAGATCTGTCAAGCATTCAGGAGGTAAAAAGGCCTGTTTCAATCAACTGGAATATTTACTTATTTGCTGTGGTGCGTTTGGTTTGCACTTAAATTGCCCCAGATCTTAGCTAACAATGTTCTATGATATTAATATAAACTGAGCATTATGTGAAGCTTTTATAAACTGGATTACTCACATTTAGCAGGAGGTGTTGTTACGTAACTTTGCAGATGCTCGAGAAGTTCCCAATACATTTTGATGCAAATTAAACATTAAAGGGATTACTACTTTATATTTTGCCCAGGACTCAGCAGTGGGTTAACGAAAAACTAACACCTGCTAACAATGACCCCCATAACTGGAAACTCTGCTGGCAGTAGCCCTCAGAGTGGAACATATGATTGGAAGGGGAAGTGTATATATGACGTGAATGGTGTCACAATGAGTGATGGGCATCATAGATGTGGGATGAGGGAAAGTGGGGGTTTGTCCTAAAAATGGACAGAGCAAGGCAGGGAGTAGGTGGAACAGGTGAGGTGGGGTTACCACAGATATTGTTTACCCTCTGTCCATGGAGACCCAGTAATAAAGCCAGAACCTGAAGTCTCTGGGGCAGATCCATAGAATTCTCACATATGATGGCCGCCACTTACCTTACTATAGCCAAAAAATCCTTGTGCCTTTGCTCAAAAGATAACATCTTCAGTCTGTCCTGGATGTCATGTCCATGGGGGCAGATATGACAACTGCTAGTATTTTTTTTCAAACTGAAGCCGTCAGCATGAGCATACATAACCCTTTAATGGCCAGAGGGGTCTGCAACACATTGCAAAGCAATGTATTTCACATTCCTGTGGTGCCTTAGGGGCTAAGATTACCATGTGCAGTGAGTAGAGTTTATGTCCTGTGGTCCTGCTAGCAGCTGTCATGTCTGCCTCCATGACCGTTTGAAGATAGATGTTATCTCTTGAACCAAACTCAAGGGCAAAAATTGTAGTGGCCATCAGGGTTCACTGCCATAGTATTTTAAACCTTTGAGTGTCCGAGGGGGTCTCACAACGTATTGCGGAGCAATGAGTTGCACACCCTCCTGGCACTCAAATGGTTAAGTGTGTGGCGTTTTATTACAAGGTGTTAGTTCTCCTTTAAGGTGCTTACTACTATATGCTTTGCCTGAGGCCCCACAGTGGCTTAAATGGCCATGAATTCCCCTAGTCTTTTCAGAATAATCCACTCTTCACTTCACTGGAGACGTAAAGTACTGAAGATTACTTTACCTTTGTTTACTCAATCAATATGTGCCTCCTGTTATGTCTGCTGGTTTGTGTGTGAGGTGCATCAGTGTTATTTTGCTGCCATGCATTTCAGACACATATCAGACACACCCACAGTGTGCAGACCATCATACCTAAGGAATAGTAGGTTGACACAGGGAGTCATTTTATTCAAAGCCTAACCTCTTCTTCTTTTAAATCCTTTTGACCCTAGAGTCATCTTCATTGTAACTCTTTGCTATGCATTGAAGATATTTCTACCATCCATGGAGTTAACCCGATGTGTGCCAGAGAGGTATCACGCATTGCAGCACAATACGTTGGATACGTCTCTGGGGACTCAAATAGTATTAAAACTACTATTAAACCATTTGCTGCCCTGCCAGAAGAGAGTGTCTAAGATGGGTCATGGGGAAACACATCATATTCAGCCACAGAGTTGCTCAGAAATCACCAATTACAAAGCAATTGATAGCACATAGTGGTGTGCTGCAGAATTGTCTGCCAGCTTAACCCTTTAGAAAATAGTGGCACCTGCAAAGCATTGTTACATAATGTATCTAAGGTATCTCTAGCATTCAAGACGTGAAAAGGCTCTATAAGGATAGAAAGGTGGCTGAGGGGCAATGTAAATATATCACAGGATGCTGAAAGGGTCACTACTGAAACTTAGCATCAGTGGTAGACCGACATACATACCTCCTTTTAGTGTACACATTTATAGACACAAAGTGACAATTACAGGCCAACAGATTCAGTGTCACACTAATGCCCATTTAACTGAGCAGTGCCTCCTAGGACCAAACTGAGGTAAGTATAGTAAAGGGAAACAATAAATCAGATCCGTGTTTAATATCACATCATATAAAATATTAAAGATATTGTAACAATCTTCTTGTGTTGCTAATGGCAATGTGAAAAAGGCTTTGCTCTCAATTTCTCCTCTGGCGAGGTCAGCTACTCAGATCCCAACCTGCTGTGCTGACTCAAGCTCTTCCTTCAAGCTAGACAGATTTAGAGGCTCTATGGTATATTCTTAAAATGGTGGAAATTCCAGAAATTAACTGGATATAATAATTTTTTTTCCTCTACGAGGCATTGCCCCTTTAACCCTTTGCTTTGCAATGCGTTGCGTACCCCTCTGGCATTCAAAGGTTTAATCCATTGCACCATATTCTCTATTTCTTTGCTCTACCAGTCATTCCTGTGTTCTGACCATACAGCTTTCTTAGACAACATTTTTGCAGACATTCCTTATAGATATACTACACAGTGATTCAATCCTAAATAAAGTAGTGTCAGGGCTTACTCTTTTTTAAAGAAGCAGTAAACTTATTTTTATAAAAACTCATATTTTATAGAGCTTTTCCTGCTGAATAAAACAAGGTCACTCCCATTGCTGTCAGATGTTTTATTCAAAATGTATATCAGTTCAAATAATCAGGAAGTGAATTTACTCTGTTTACTTCCTGATAGTTCTAACTGACAGAAAGTGACAGGCAGTTTCTATCATATTCTATGGAGAACTGTACATCACTGACTTTCTTGACTTTCCTCTCCATTAGACTGTAACAGGAAAATCTAATTAGAATTTGACCACTAGAGGGCACTGCTAATATAAAAAAGCATGGGTTTAAAATGTAATAACTCTGGAAATATAAATCTCTTGACAGTGGGAGTACCCTTATTTTACTCATTAGGAAAATCCCTATAATATATATTTTTTCATAAAAAAGTTTACTGCTCCTTTAAATGTTTCTGTCCCATACTTTTCCATATACCCATCACCACAAAATAAGTTCAAATCTTTGCATGCAGTGGAATCCAAGACCCAAACTCACTTCACCTATGTGACTGTCACACGTGGTTTGCCTCTGCTTTAACCAAAACAGGGAAGTAGACAGAAGCATTGTGAGGGTAGTTTGTTTATTTACCAGCCTAGCACTAGTGTAAAACAAAGAAAAGTCCTGGGTGGAGGATGGAAAAATGTAACAGCCTGATCCTTGGTGCACGTTGGCTACACTTTACCACTGGTGACACCTTAATATTCATCAGGTCACTTTAAATATTCGGTTACAAAACACCAAAAGAAAAGAATGTAATGTCAGATAAAAATCGATGGACCTCTCTAGTTTCCCTGTTTCTTAGCTAAATGTGAAATCGGTGTGCTTTACAAAATCTGTTCAACTTGTTCCAGTGAATAGCTGTAACTGGCATTTCACAGAAAGGTTAGTATTTTAGTAATTTGTATTGCCAGTTCTCTTTTTATATTGTATAAAAATAGTGTATAACACACAAGTATCTGAATTGTCTTCATTGTATATAATCTCTAGTCTTGGGGTACTTAGTTGTTGGACTTCCAGCTGTTGGGGACAACTCCCATCATATAAAAGGGGAAGGGGAGAACAGCGCCGCACCTCTCTCTAAGCGTAGTAGTATGATCCCAGTATCATGTAAAATCCCTCTATGGTTGCACTCACATTTGTTGGAAGCTTCTCCTGCCTCTCAGGATACTCTTTTCCAATGGATACATCTCTAGCCTCGGACTGTCGGCACCTCTGGATCACCTTCACACTTTGTTTTGGTCGATTTTTGTTGTTCTCACGGTGCTAGTCCGTTTACATAATATGCTTTATAGTGTTTTTGTATTTTTCTATACTTTACATTGGAGACATTTTGACGTGTATGCTTAATTGCGAAGGGTTAGCTGAAGGTGGAGTAATACGCTCACCCGGACTGCCCCCGCAAGGTGCTGAACGCATCATAGTGCTCCTAGTATTGAGAGTTTTAAAAATGTTTCATTTAACTGATTTTAATTAGAGGATTTTTTTGTAATAAAGATTTTTAACCCTACATATTCATGTAATATGCAAGGGTAAACCCCAAACTCACAATACAGTCATTTTTCCACTGTATTGACACCATAAAAAGTTCCATGTATTAGGTGTTTAGCCTGCACATATTTATATATGTAAACGGACTAGCACTGTGGGAACAAAAATCTACCAAAACAAAGTGTGAAGGCGATCCAGAGGTGCCGACAGTCCGAGGCTAGAGACGTGGAAACGAGTATCCTGAGAGGCAGGAGAAGCCTCCAACAAATGTGAGTGCAACCATAGAGGAATTTTACATGATATTGGGATCTTAACTTCTTTACACATACTACTACGCTTAGAGAGAGGTGCGGTGCTGTTCTCCCCTTTTTTGTGCATCTTCCAGTAGAGCGACGTGGGTGTTGACCTGTGAAACCCACACAGAATAACAGCAACATCCTCAGTCCTCTAAACAAATTACTCCACTAACAAGACTAAGCGCTATCAGAACACAACCATTTGCTGACAACTCCCATAATGCCACCCCATCATGTAGTCCCCTAAAGTTGGAAGTCTAGCAGTTTAATTTTTGTCCTTTGTCTGCTAACAGTAGTGAAGTCCCTTTTCTCATAGGGGAGAATTATTTCATTTTCTACCTCTCTCTATTAATCTGGTGGCCTAGAGGACTATTATCCTCTTTTACACAAACCTAGCTGGCTATTATCCACTTTTACACATTCCTAGGGTTGTTATTCAGTTTTACATATGCTCCCCACACATAATCCCATTCTAGTTTATGGGCATTTTAGTGCATAGCTAAGAGTAGATAGTAAATATGGGCCACTGGATGGCATTTTTTCAGATGTGCAAATAAGAAATGTTTATTTGATTATCAATGCAATATCAGCATTGCTCATTTACAAATCATAAGTAGATCAAATTGTTTTTCTCTTTTGCATATCCATCACAGTATTTGCCAACAGATAAGGAACACATGGCCAATTAATCTTCCATTTCTACGTTCAGTATATTAAAAACCTAGACCCATTTTCACCCTAAATGTTATTTCTATTGGTACCCTGGATAGTTTATGTCCATTGCCAGTATGTTTGATTACACTGCTGGATTAGATTGTACCACATTTGCTGAGTGTATTCTATACATCCACCAATGAAGAATTATGTCCTGTAATTTTCTCAAATCCTGTCACCTTCCATCTTCAGAGAATTACCTCTTGTTTTCTTAATTACTCTTTCCTTGAAATGTGCTTCCCTCCTGTGCTTTACTGAACATCTAATCTAGTCCATTTGCCTACTCTGACATCACTGATCATCTAAAATAGATCTTTGTCCACATTTCCTCCTTAGCCAGAAGTGTTTGGGGAGAAGTGTAACACATAACTGGGGAGATTAATGAGAAGAATTAGAGGGCAAGCATTGAGCAAAGGAATGGAAATGGGGTTTTATTTACAAAAGGGTTTGAAAGTCAAATCAAGGGGTTCTGCTAGTCTGGAAGTGTTGGACACTATGGTCTTTATGCAGGAAGCTGATGTGCAATGGTGGGACAAATCAACTGCAATTTAGGGGACAAATATGCATTGCCAATGTTTCCATTGATTTTTAATTGCGCTTTTAACCCTTTGAATGCTAGAGAGGTCTCCAACACCTTGTCTTAACTAGTCATTGAAGAGCCCCAGTTTATACCTCTCTCTCTATATATATATATATATATATATATATATATATATATATATATATATATAAACAATAAAAAAAACATACAAGATTCATAACTAGAACCTATTGGACCCTCCACCAGATGGAGGGTGCCTTTGAAAGGTGGGTCCCAGCAGAAATGACCCATCTGCACCCCCTGTAGTTATGCCCTTAGCCTTGCTTTTCAATGCTTTGGTGACGTCTACAGCATTCAGTTGGTTAAAAGCCCCTCTTTAGCTTGGTCAGTAAAGCCCTAGTTTCCTAATTATAACTTGTTTTTGTTTTCTTGTCTTAGCTGGAAGAGGAGCATTTAAAAAACATAAGGAGGAAAGACTTGGAGGTGCAGAGCCTCACGCTGCAGAATAAGCTAGAGGAGAAAACATGGGGTCAAGAGAAGAGCCTCCTACAGCAGGAACTGAGGCACTTCAAGCAGAATGTCTTTGTTCTCTATGTCAAGCTGAAGTGGCTATTGAAGCACTGGAGGCAATGCAAGAGGGTGGAAGATGAAGAAGTGGGGGATGAGATGCTGCAGGTAATGGATCGATGATCTGTATATTGTTGCACTGAGTTTAGTTCTTGGATAAAGTCCATAGCCTCCAAACAGCATGGATGCTAGAGAGATCTCTAAAGCATTGTTACACAATGATTTGGAGAAATCTCCATCATCCAGGAGGAGAAAGATATGTTCTGATAAAGACCAGCTTATAATACCAGCTCTCTGTTTACTGACATGGAGACTGTGAACAAGAAGCCTGTCCATCTGGAGTGCTATACTGTTAAAGATCAACTCACAAGAATATGACAGCTAAAGTTAACAAACATGCCAACATCCATTGTGGTGGCACTAAAAAAGAAAGTATGTGCATTGAATAAGTGTTTTTAATTTGTTTGACAGAAGAACTTACCGAGACAGTTGTGACCCATATAGCAGTCAGGTATATACACTGATGTGTTATATTTTATACATTAATAAAGAAAGGGTTACCATCTTGAGAACATTTGCATGGCTCTTTACAATCATGGACATTGCTTGCTGGAACCATACAGAGAGACCTGTCTATGATTCCAAAACACCATGTAAATACAATATCTCTATTCTATTCAGTTATAGACTACAGCAGAGTTTAAATGCAAAAAAAAACTGTAGAGATACCTGACTGCTGTATAAATGATGCCTGCACAGATTAAACAAATTGAGCCATTTATTCCAAGGTGAAATTACTCATTTAAGAGCAGATTTTATTCATTCACTGTATTGTTAACAATAGTTACTATTCCATTGAATATAAAATAAAGAAAAAAGCTTGGCTTAATGACTTCAAACATGATGTCTCGTCAACCATCATTCTTTGTAAAGTGCACACTTTTCACCTTTTGATTTTATATGCTTAATCACTATATTAGGCCTAGATTCCACTGCAGGTGATAAATGTAATCACTGGCTTTATTTAATAGATTCATACTGAAGTTTATGGGGAAGTTTGTAGCTAAAACAATTGATAAAGTTATCAACGTCAATATGATGAATCTTTAATGGTAAGATAAGAGAGCCACACCCTATTCAGCAAGGAGGGTTTGCTTCTTTAAAGGGCAACTTCCATAAAGATAGTGTAATTATTATTTTTATTATTATTATTATTTTGTGACGTTATTAATATTTACTCTTTATAGATTGATCAACTAAACACCCTTCCGGAATTCACCATTCATCCTGACTTTAGAGAAAGTGATGCTGATTTGGACGAAGAAGAGGAGGATGAGGATGGAGTGTTTGCCTTGACTGATTACTCCCAACATTCCATTTCAGAAAACAGAGATATCAGCCCCCGACTCCAGACAGCTGAGTTAATTCAGCACCAGAAACAGGTACAATGAAACAATTCTGCTTGGTGCCATTAACCCCTTGAATGCTAGAGAGATATCCAATGCATTTCAAAGGAAAACTGAAGGAATGGACAAGACTATGGGGTCTAAATTTTAATGCTGGAAAGTACAAGATAATGCATTTGGTACATAGAAACCCAGAGATGGAATACATGCTTAACTCCTTCCCGACAATGGACGTACATGTACGTCCCACAGAAACTGTCACTTAGTGACATAGGACGTACCTGTACATCCCAGAAATCATTTAAAGTAATGCACAAAAAAGTTTGTGCGCTCGCGGCCAGTCACTAAGGGGTTAATGGTTCTCTAACTTGCCTAGCTTTGCACACTTTGAAATCTATGACACTCTGGATAGTTTTTATAAGGTCTGTAATCACTGGAGGTGTATCAAAAGCTACAGGCATACCCAAAATCATCCAGTAATTGCCTCTACAGTACCAGGGTCAGATTACATTATTCTATACTTTTCTCAGCACTGGACAGTTGCTGCTTTTGCTTATTCCTTCTAGTCTTTTTTCCTCCCCCCTTTTATCCTTTTTCTTTGTTTCTTCACTGGTTGAGTGTTCCATTTGTTACTGAGAAGAGATTTGTGATCTGGATCACAATTGTGACTCTGTATTGTTGCTGTTGTATAAATAGGTAACTATATAATTAAAGTTTAAACACAAAACAGAAACAAAACCTACACTCCTCCATATGTATAAAGCATATATTATTCCACTGTGTACATAAATATGAGGTTTTCGATGCATAGTTTGGCCAGAGTATTTTTAAGCTTGCACAACCCAATATCAGGCAAGTCCTGTCTAATAAACATATTATCCCTATCTAAATTTAATAAAATTCCTGAAGATGTCCTGTAAATAAATGAGTTGGACTATTTGCCTACATGCTATGCATATACTAAAAACAAATAACATGCAACTTTTTACATTTTATGATAAGACTCATCCAAAGACTGTGGATCCACCAGGCCTCTTTATGCGGAATTAGTTGGTGCTATATAAATAAAGAATAATGATGATAATAGGCTTTTTTCCTCCCACTCCAACAGGCCACATGGGGTTTCTATAGAACAAGAATTACAAATAGACATGGTCCATGCAAGCCAAACTAAAAGACAGGTTACCATGCCTTTAACAACCTCTTTATAAAATATAGGAATTATGCAAGTGAATTTGTAGTGTATTTCATTTATAATTGTGAAATGTAATAGAATTTGTAAGAGCAGCTAGAATAAGAAAGGAGATGTGCTAAAGCAGAAGAAAAAGGAAAAAAACTCACAGTGCTAAATCACCATAAAATGTACTCATGATAGATAAAATAAGAAAAAGACCAAGTGAATAAAATATAGATAGCAGCAAGGAGTGAGGGAGTTCTCCAGACTCCCAAAAATTAGGACAAAGCCTAAAGTGAAAACATAAAACAGAAATCAAACCCGTGCTCCTCCATACAAGTTATTACAATGTGCACCCTGCATAAAGCATATAAGTAGTACTTCTCATATATTATACCACTGTGTAAATAAGTATGATGTTTCCATAGTTTGGCCAAAGTATGTTTAAGATTGCCTACCACCTCACGGGAACCCAATATCAGGCAAGTCCCATCAAATACATATATTATTACTATATAAATTTAATAAAATTCCCTGAAGATTTCTTGTAAATAAACAAGTTGGACTATATGCCTACATGAAATTCGGTTCACATTTAAAAGGTCCCATGCAAAAGAGCATGCAACCTTTTAACAAAGTAACCATGTCGCTATGGTTAAAATGACAACATGAGAATCTCGCACTGCATGACAGCACGAGACTCTCATGTCACATAGTGAAACATCGCATACCCATAACTACAACTCCCATCATGCTTACCTATCTGGTAGGTGCGCATCAGATAGAATTGCGCAAGTTTTCTTGTGAGCATTTATTGCACTTTATGGCACTAACATTTATTCATGGCACTCATGTAAGCACTGCAGTCATGTATGCTCAGTGCTGCACCGTGCTCTTTCCCCTTCTCTGTGTGCAAAATGACAGGGCAGAGAGGAGCATGCAGAGAAGGTGAGAGAGAACCCAGAGCAGTGCTGAGCATACATGACTGCAGTGCTTACATGAGTGCCATGAATAAATGTTAGTGCCATAATGTGCAATAAATGCTCACAAGAAAACTTGCGCAGTTCTATCCGATGTGCACTTACCAGATAGGTAAGCATGATGGGAGTTTGGGTATACGATGTTTCACTATGCGACATGAGAGTCTTGTGCTGTCATGAAGCGCGAGATTCTCATGTGGCCATTTTAACCATGGTGACATGGTTACTGTGTTAAAAGGTTGCACGCTTTTTTGCGTGCAACCTTTTAAAATGATACCATGAAATTCCTATATTCAAAACAAATAACAGGCAAATTCTAAAATTCTGTGATGACTCACCTGGTTTCAATAAATAAAATGTTAAAAAAAAAATCTCCACTGTTACTACCCTATATAGGTTACACATTTCCCTTATTGGCAGAAACAGTCACCATACCGACCACTCATGGTGACTGTCCTGGGATAAAAGTGTTTACTGACTGCACAGAATTATCTATTAGAATATTGCCTTTTGAGGATGAGAACAAGTATTTTTAATAGAATGAAAGCGACAGCGCTGATTTCTGTGACATTTTACTCCATTTGAAATGAGGGCAGATTTTTATCTGTAGATACAATACACAGTAATTTTTGTACAATCACTGGGCATTATTCCTCAAGCTAAAGAGTTGCAATTATTCAGCAAACCAACCGCACCATATTGGAGAAATGAAAATATCTATTGATTTAAGGGTGCAAGCAGGGTGTTGGGAAAGGAGGAAAAGTGGGTGGGGAGTGGGAGTAACAGGGTGGGAAGGAGCACAAGTGGGCAGAGTTTCATGAGAAATTCCCCACATCCGGAGAATCAGACTCTGCCCCGGAGACCTGGTAATGCAGAGTCAAAACCGGAGTCAAATCTGGAGAGTTCCAGCTATGTGAATAAGGACCAAAGTCTCCAAATCAGTCATTAGCTATGAGGTGATACTTAAGTTCCTCTTATATCACATACATAGACTAATTAAAATAGTGCTATTAGTTTAAAATTGGAATATAATTACAGAGCCAAGGAAATGTAATAATTAATCAATTTGCTAACAAACTTGAATTTTTAGTTAAATTGCTAATTTCCCGCCTATGTTTTCCATATATCACATGTTTCTTGTACATTTTTCTGCCACTCTGGATGTGGTCATAAAGGAGTGCAAATCTAACCTTGTGTTATTTTGGGACAGATCAATTGAAACCTGAAATGCATTTCACTGGTGCCAGATCAGATACCCACATTTCATTCAGTGGAGGTTATTGCAATGACAGTCAATTCAGACCTACTGAGTTAAATCAGCAGGTCATTAGGGCTGATGTCTGCACGCCTACATCTCAAATGGCTCTACTCAATATTTTACACTTTAGAGTAAGTCATTGAAGACTGCCACAGAAAGTTGGATAATTGCTGGCATTCGTAGTCATCAAAGGGGAACTAGTGGTGATTTTTAGTGAGGTCAATGATCCGATATCTTTTTTATTTGGCATTGCATGTCATCAGCAGAGCAATGCACAATTACACTCCGGCAGCTGAGCAATGCACCATTACAGAATGAGGTGGTCTGGTTTCCACCCTAGATATAAGCTGTTATTAATTTAACAGGAGAACTTACCTAGGTAGTTGTGCTGCATACAGAATTCAGGTATGCAGCTGTATCCTCTGTACTGAATACGTTATTAAATATGTTTTATGTTTGCATGTTTTATGCTATTAGTACTTCATGTGCCAAACAATAGTTTATGGGTCTAGGGATGAGGTCAAGTAATGATTGCGGGTGGGATCAGAGGCATGACTATAGGAGAAAAGAGTACATGCCTATCGGAGCATCAGATCTAAATGTGGCACTTGGTGGTCTCCTGGTTCCGAGTAGTGTGTCTGTGACTGAGATGAAATCCAAGGGATCACTCCAGAACTGAGTCATATTCATCAAGCTAAAGAGATGCCATTCTGATTAAAACAACTGCACTATTAGGGGAAAAATGAAAATCCCCATTTACTTAAATTGGGTATTTCATCATTTGAGTACTAGAAAGGTCTCCAGCACATTGCTG
Source organism: Rhinophrynus dorsalis (assembly GCA_037306005.1). Lineage (NCBI taxonomy): Eukaryota > Metazoa > Chordata > Amphibia > Anura > Rhinophrynidae > Rhinophrynus > Rhinophrynus dorsalis. Next base: position 157,092,970 of record CM074723.1, read on the forward strand.
TGTGATGTGTTGATGACCATTCTACAATCCAAGGGATTAAAAGCCAATTTAAATCAATGGAGATTTTATTAATTTTTATTGAACATTATAGTGCAGTTGGGTTGCTCCAGAGTTGCACCTCTTTAGCTTGATGAATAGGGCCCAGTGTAGAAATAGCAGGTACACTACAGGACCCTTCAAACTGTGTAACAGAGTTGGGAAACATACAGGGCCGGATTTCCCGTAAGGCAGAGTAGGCATCTGCCTACAGGCGCACCCTACAGAGGGGCGCCTGCCACTACAATTATTTTTTTTTTTTTTACTTGGCGCGGCTTGCGATGCCGCGCCGCCAGCCGCCGCCTTGTAGGCTGTGAGCTCTCCCGGCTCTTTAGCAATGCAGAGCGCTGGGAGATAAAATCTCCCAGCGCTCTGCATTACTAAAGGGAAGGTCGCGCGGGAGCTCCAGCAGCTCCATGTCTGTGCACAAGCACAGATCTCTCCAGCCGCTGGACCACCAGGGAGTTAAGAAAAGGATGAATGAGACTTAACCCTTTAAGTGCCAGAGTGGTACGCAACGCATTGCAAAGCAATGCGTTGCGTACCACTCTGACACTCAAAGGGTTAATCTGGGGATAATGGGAGCAATGTGAGGGCAAGCAATGTGGAGCTGATGGGGTCAATGTGTAGCTGATGGGGGTCAATGTGGACTGATGGTGATGGGGGTCAATATGGAGCTGATGGGGGTCAATGTGGACTGATGCTGATGGGGTCAATATGGAGCTGACGGTGATGGGGTCAATGTGGAGCTGATGGGGGTCAATGTGGACTGATGCTGATGGGGTCAGTCAATATGGAGCTGATGGTGATGGGGTCAATGTGGAGCTGATGGGGTCAATGTGGAGCTGATGGGGTCAATATGGAGCTGATGGGGTCAATATGGAGCTGATGGTGATGGGGTCAATGTGGAGCTGATGGGGGTCAATGTGGACTGATGCTGATGGGGTCAATATGGAGCTGATGGGGGTCAATGTGGAGCTGATGGGGGTCAATGTGGAGCTGATGGTGATGGGGGTCAATGTGAGGGCAATGTTGAGATGATGGGGGCAATGTGAGTGTGATGGGGGGCAATGTGAGGGCAATATGGAGATTTGGAGCATTGTGGAGATGGCGGGGGGGGGGCGCTTCAGGTATCTGTGCCTACTGGCTCCTGAGATGTAAATCCAGCCCTGGAAACATAAGGCTCTCCAGCTGTTGTGGACTGTAACTGACATCATCCGTGGCCAGCCAAAGGCTGGCCAAGCATGATGGAAATTGTAATCCAGGACAGCTGAAGAACCTTAGGGCGCCCATCCCTGCTGTACAAGCTCAGTGTACCAGAATAAGGACAGGTGTCTGAACGGCAATCGAGAAGTAGACTTCATGTGGTGAGGGAGGAATGCTTAAATGGAAAGCAACTGGAAAGGAATTCTGTCTATTTACACATGTTAAATAGAGTGCTTGAATGTAATATTACCTATAAACACCACTAAGAGCATTGGAGGATCGGTGCCTTGCAGTCCTCCCTCATTCATGATACTGCAAGTGATATAATTAAGCATGTGGTCTGAATAAATAATATGACTGGTGTAGTTAGTGACAGAAAGGGCAAGACATAAGAGCAAGGAATAAGTGCTGTGATGTGAAAAAGCTGAAAAGGCATGGAGTACTGTTTGTTACTGGGAAATGGGCATTGTTCCTGGGGACCCCGTAAATACCCGTGAATACCAGAATATACAGGGCAAATCACAAATTAACAGAAGTAGTCAGTCTAATACAAAATAAAATGTTTTATGAAGAAACTCATATGCATTTTGAAAGGATACAGCTGCATTAATATAATTGGTTGTTCTTAACTATAAAAAGTAATACGTGGAATGTCCTTATAGGCCAGTGAAAATAGACGTCTCCTGGCTGCATTCAAGGGCTTATTGGATGACTTTCGTTCGGAACTTCGGGATGAAGAGAGGGAGAGACATGAGATCCAGCAACAGTATACAGATGACAAGGCATCCTGGGAGATGGAAGGGGCAGAACTGAGATGTCGCCTGAAACAGGTACGCAAGTCAGGGAGATTGTAAAGCTTGTTGTGCTGCAAGATATGTATGTAAGGTGTGGCTGGGGTCAAACAGAGAGAAACAGAGGCTGATGTACTAAGAACTGAATTCATTTTGGAATAAACCAACTGCACTATAGGAGACCAGTACAAATGTTCATCATTTTAATGGGCCTTTAACCCCTTGAATGCTTCATAATGCTTTTGAGGCCTCTCTAGCATTCAATGAGTGTAAAGTCCCATTTAAATCAATGTAACTTTTGGGAATTGTTATTTGGCTCATAGATGCAGTTTGTTTGATCTAGAATTGCTCCATTTCTGAATAGTACATCAGTCTCACTGTATAAATTATGGTCTATGGCTTTGTTCTTCCAGATAATGTTTTCTTCAACAGGGGGATTTATCAAAGTACCTGCAGCTTCTTGAAAATATGCTAATATTTGCTACACAGAGCAAGGGATTAAGGATTACTCTCTACATTGTTGGTAAAGTGAAGTGAAATATCTCCTTTACTGTGTAACCGTCAAACCTTTATTAGGAACATTTACCAATGGTTGAATAGCCCCCTTATCTTCCAGTAGATGAAGTGAGTGGGGTAAATCTCAGTCATCTCACACACATACTAATAAGTATATTTGTTACGGGGAGGAGAATTGTTTGCACTTTAGCTCTTGCTGAGCTCCTATTTCCCAGGTTTTTACACAGGTTCTATGCATGGAGTGAGCTTGTACATCAGGGGTGGGGAAATCTTTCTGTCTGAGGTCAACACGTAGTTAAAATTTGTGTTGGGGCCAGAGGGGGTTATGTTGTGCTCACACACACTCACACATTCATACACACACACAAAGACAATCTCTCTCCCACACACACTCTTACATACATAAGCACACTCCCTCCACACATACTCATGTACTATATCTCACCACACACACACACACACACATACTCTCTGTTACCCATACACTTGCTCACAGACACACATTCTCTCACATACACTCTCTCCCACATACACACACATTCCATCCAACACACACACACACACACATTCTCTCTCTCTCTCACATACTCACACAAACTCTGATGCACACTTTCAAGGGATTAAAAATCCAGTGTCTTTGAATGGGTATTTGTATTTATCCCCTATGGTCCATGGCTTTGCTCTGGTATTGTTCTACTTTCTTTGTGCAAATGATTTGTAAATGTTTAACCCTTGGAATGCCAGTGAGGTGTGGTACGAATTGCAAAGTGTGTTGCATACTCATCTGGCACTCAAAGGATTAACTGATAGAGTATTGAAAAGGTGCATATTTAAAACTGTATTTACATCCAAACTGCAGTGACACTCGCCCTTATGCTGCCAGTGTTGACTGCTGTTTGTCTGCATGGTGATTTTATTAACTGTTTACATATTAGAGAGTTTTGTCATGGTTTGCTCTGCAGTGCCATGCACACCATTTGTTGCTCAGTGGGGTAAAGCATTTTACCATTATAACTCACAAAGTTACTCATTGTTTGCAGGCTACTTCTTTCTACTTCATAACGACAGTCCTTTCAACAAATTTTCTTACACTAGAATGATATCAAGAACTCAAACTATCACAGATGATTCTGCTGCTAGCACAAGTATGCATGCTACAAGAATAGGCAGGGAGAGCAAGATTAAACTGAGATTTTGAGAGAGACTTACCTTATTGTTTGTGTATTATCAAGTAAAATGGTACTGTAACAAAAAATAAATCCTTAAAGGAAAAATTCACAGCAAAGAGGATTTTGATGGCGATCTAGGCTGTTTTACAGAAGAAGGATATTTGGGTTTTTATGAAATAAGAAATAAGGGGCAGTTTTGGAACAACAACAAAAAATGGGGGTACTTTGTGCAGAAAAATCTGAATCCTCAATCCACTACCAAAAGTCAGTGCAAAAGTAGGTGTCCAAAATGAGTTGAAAACCAAATATATATGATTTACAGCAAAAAAAAAAAAAAAAAAAAAAAAAAACTCCTCTGCATAATTTTAACTGCCGCAATCACAGTATTTGAAGATGCCTCTGAGTCAGTATCTAGGCTGCTCCTTAAAGGGATAGTAATACTTCATTTTAACTTTATTTTATTTTGTAGGCATTAAAAAAACATGAAGAATGATATAAGTCTTATCTCTGAAACCTTTATGGTTTAAGAGATATTCACAAACAAAATATCCCCCCCTGTTCAACCAGATCAGAAGGGAGATGCCCAGGTAGACTGCAGAGAGGGACAATCTTCAATTAAGATAATGGAAAAAGCTGAAAAACTTGTCAAGGGGGGAAGGGCTTTCATTGTTTTCATACAAAGAAAATTGTCCCCTTCTGTTATCTGTACTGTCATACCACCAGACTCACATCTGAGAAGAGATGGCTTACACTAGGTAAAAGGGGCGGGGAGGGGAACTTTGCTTGTGAATATCTCATAAACCATAAAGGTTTGAGAGATAAGAGTTATATCATTCTTCATGTTTTTTTAATGCCTACAAAATAAAATAAAGTTAAAATGAAGTATTACTATCCCTTTAAGTAAACACATCCACCCCAGACAGCAAACTCATATAAAATAAAGAACAAAATAGTAAGTCCAATCGTGTCACATCCTCAAAACAGATCACTGAGTATATGAAAAGTAAATACATTCACTCACATATATTGGTGGTTGGGAGGAATACGCCAAACCCACTGACCAGGGGCATTGCTAGGTTGCAAAAAGATCTGGGGCTACAGCCCATGGCAAAATTCAACAGCGCACCCGCCTTTCACAGTAGTGATGATAACACTGTCGTAAGGAGTGAGTTATCATAACTGTTTATTTTACCAATATAATTATAATGCTATGCAAAGAGTAAAGTGGAACCACCACCCAATAATAAGATAGCATCACATCATTGCCCATCTGGCGACTAGCTGGTCAGTAGCGCTAGTCACCAGAATTCTTACTGGATTAAAGAAAAATCTCTATTCTTCATCGACTGACAGCAAGACACAGCGCGGACATCTTGCCCTAGTGATGTCCACGCACCTGCGCTGTCAGTTCCTTTTGGAGCCGGACGGCTCCTAGCAACTCCTCCTAGACCCAGCTGGGACTGACAGCGCAGGCGCGTGGACATCACTAGGGCAAGATGTCCTCGATCCGTCTTGCTGTCAGTCCATTAAGAATAGTGATTTCTCTTTAATCCGGTAAGAATTCTGGTGACTAGGAAATCCTGCCCTCCTCCTCCTTGATGAAGGAGGACAGGATTTCCCTTTTCTTACTGAAGTTTGTCCCTCACTGCATCTGTCCAGACCATACTGCAGCTTCTGGTGACATGGACAGAAAGGGCGGATGGGCGATCTTTATCTCTTCATAACTATTGAAGTACACAAAAGTAAAGGCTTGCGTATAGAGCAATTTTTTAATTTTAATATAAAGAAGTCTCAGAGAAATACTTTTATTTAGACATTACTGACCCTTTAATGTTACATGCCTAAAATATAACCTTAAACAGACAGGTAGGCCGGTGGAAGAGAGGGATAAATGGGTTGGGCTCAAGGGAAAGACAGAGAGGCTGGTGGAAGAGAAAGACAAGCTCATGGTTTTAGAAATCTCCCAAAATTCTGGGGGAGGTATAGGACTCTACAGTAGCAAAATCCTGGTGTTACTAGGTGAGAACCGCAAATAAGATATCCATTGGTATTTAGGTGGCCAACATCCCCCAATAATAATTATTTTTACAAAGTAGTACATTCAAAATATTTTGACTTGTTAATATACCCAACCTTTGACTGCGAAAGAGGTAAGTAATTGGAAAGCAATATATTGCTCAGTCCCCTGGCATTCAAAGGGTTGATGTTAAACCAATTTCACCTTAGATGGGTTGTTTTTTTTGTTTTTGTTTTTTTTCAGTTTTCCCTATAAGGCAAACCTGGGCAACCTGAGGGCCTCCAGCTGTTGTTGGACTACAGATGACAATGGTACTGGTTGTTCAGCAGCTGCTGGTGGGCCTCACAATGTCCACCCCTGCTCCAAGTTCTTGAAAGGTAACAGGAAGGTGTAAATGGGAGATCTAAGTGGGAGAGAGAGGGTTGAGATGCAAGAGGGGAGAGAGGAACAAGTTGTAAAGTGGTGGGGGGCATACCTGGGAACTTTTGAAGCAGGGCTAACCGGAGGGTAACCCTGTCAGTGCCGACCGGGGAGGAAAATGATGCGAATTGTGTCATAAAAGGAGCGGGGCTTAGTTGTGAGGGGGACAGGACAAAAAAAAACAACAACTGCAAAATACCTGGGAATGGAGGGTAAGAGGACGGGGAGTGGGAGGAACCGGGTGGGATGGAGCACAAGTGGGCAGAGTTTCTACTTAAACTCTGCCCACCCGGAGTTTCACACACTGCCCCGGAGACCCCGTAATTCAGTTTGAAATCCGGAGTCTCAGGGGCAAAACCAGAGAGTTCCCAGGTATGGTGGGAGGAGAGGGGTAAGTGAGAGGCAAGAGGGGTAATTGAGAGGCAAGGAGGTGAGAGAGGAGCAAGTGACATAAGTAAGGGGAAGGAACAGCAAGTGACAAAGGCTAAAAATGAAAGGAATAAGTGAGAGAAACAAGGGTGAATGTGGGCACGAGGACATGAAGAGGCGCATATATTTGCTTGTAACAGATGATATGATGGGAAAAAGAACGATTTTACTTGCTCTACAAACATGTTACATGGAAGTATTAAATCAAGGCAGTGGCAGGGATTGTGGCTGCTAAAATAATTTATAACCATGTTCTGAATCACACATTGTTGTAGACCAGTGTCTAGCATTCAAGGGGTTAAATATCAGCAAGATATCCAATGGACTGGACATCCCTCTGGCACTCAGGGTTAAAGAACAGCAAACAGCCAGCAGTTCACCCCTTAGAGGCCAGTTTGGTGAGAGCAGCATGGAGAGCAGGCAGACAGGGCTGATAAGGATTATCTACCCAGTACTCCCTTTACCGCTTTCCATCATAAGGAAACATACAGTCCTTGCTTTCCATAAGACTTCTCTACTGACAGATCTTGCACTGCTTTTAGTGCCGATATAGTGGGGATCAGATTGCCCCTCTGCTGTTACAATACATAATATTGTCTATATAGGGATCATCACTAGAAGCAGAGCAATGTGTGTCAGTAGAGATAACATGTACATAGCAAGGGCTATGTGTTTTTCTTATAACAGGGAGTTCTAAACGGAGTCCGGGATAAAATCCTTATCAGCCTTCTCTGTTGCTCATGCCAGTGTGAGCTAGGATTGTCAAAAACATAAAAAATGTTTCTTGGCAGAAGTGAATTGCAGGCTTGCTGCATTTTAACCCTTTACGAACTTTTACTTTACCACCCTCCTGGAAAGCCAGGTGCTTTTGCAGTGGTCCCCTGTTCACTTGTAACCAGTCCCAGAAGCAGGGGACTGCAATGAGAACCTCTGGGGTGCATCCTTTTTATTTTTTCAGCTGTCTGAGAAAGTTACAAACCAGTGCTCTGACAGCTGGAAATAAAAAAGGATGCATCATGTACAGTTGCAGTCAGACATCATTTAACCCTTTGAGTGCCACAGAGGTATCCAATGCATTGTGTTGGATACTTCTCTGGCACTCAAAGGGTTGAAACATTACAGTTACTGGAGAGGATGATGGGGTCAGGGAGAACTTGTAACTGTAAAAAAGTAAAAATAAAAAAAAACAACTCACGTGCCCATCCCATACTCATGCAAGCAGCAGTGACTGGGAGTTTTAAAGGGGAACATTCACATCCCCCAAAATTTTCACCATTGCTTTTAAAATGTAAAGCAATATTAGCGCTGGCTTTATTTATTTTCTCCACTACCTAAGAGTGGAGATATAATGGGCCATTTCCGGGTGTGCGGCATGGAGCTGCAGGACTGAGGTTGCAACCTCAGTAGCATGGTAAACAGAGCTTGGTGTCACATTAGCCCAGAAAAATGCAGCTCCAAAGGGAAGCACAAACACGCGCCCCAAGGGCTGCTGGGAGGGAGGTGGGAAGTCCTGCCGCTCATACACGGTTCCCCAGAATGTGGAAGTGTCACATTTCAAAGATTAATATCTCCACTCTAAGGCAGTGGAGAAAATAAATAAAGCCAGCACTAATACTGTTTTACATTTTAAAAGCAATGGTGAAAATTTTTGGGTATGTGAATGTTCCCCTTTAAGTGGCTGACAGGCAGACCGCGCTACTCTTCATTACTAGGGGTAGCGTGCATCCACACGTTATTGTCTCTCACGTCGCCCCCTGTCTGCTGTAACATGCAAGTAACAACAAGCTAGCACAGGCCACAGGTGAGCACAGAGCTTCACTGAGGACCCCTTCATAATGGAGCCCAAATAACAAATCATGATCAATGCCTTCTAGGAGGCCTGAATCAGGCACTACTCCACTGCCCCTGTTCCTTGCTATAGGTTTCGTATGCCACAGTCTTGATTCGGGGCTGACCATGAAACACCCTTAGCCCCCCCAACGACGCCTCTGCCACTGACAAATAAACTTAAGGAGAGAATATCCCGTTTCCATTTGGGATCCTGCAGACACCAGAACAAATAAGCTGCTCTCCTCTGATGAGTTATAAGATAAACATTTTTTTAGCCTAATATATTATATACATTTAATCTTGTGAGTGCTGGTTCTTTCATCATTATTCACTTATTACTGTTCTCATTTTTTATAGTCTGCTACAAAGGAGAAGACTTAGTAAAATGCCAGCTCTTCCATCTTTATTCACTTACAAGTGTTATCACTGTTTTTTTCATTGGGCCTGAGCACCAGAAATGGTTGCTGGGATTATTTGTTCAAACCTCTATTGGTGTAGAGAAAGGCTTTGATACCAATCTATAATAGTGTGTTCCCAGTCCCAATATTAATTACAACTGCAGAGCCTCCCCTGACTGGGAGTTGTGTGTGTCCGTGTAACCAGATTGTTGTCTCTTGAAAATTGGACGTAATAAAAAAGGCTGGGGCTTCACAGTATTACCCCCAAAAATGGCTCCTATCAGCCATTTGTGAGGTCAGAAAACAGACCCTATCAGCTGGCAGGCAACCCAGAAGTATGTGGCAATCTCAAACTCATACCTAGGATCTGTGGGGATCAACATCACTTAGGACAAGAGACTTCATCTTGCAGTTCATTCTCCCTATTGGTCCAACGGGACTCACAATGCAGTCCCAGCTTCATCAGCAGATCTGCATCCAGGTTAGCACATCTGCCTATATTGGAGATATAATTGCATTTAAGTGTATGAATCCATTTACAGATGCTACTGGCCATTATTTAATTTTCTGGACAAATCTTCTGTATACAATAGGAGATCCACATAGGGTGGTACTGCCAAAAACTCAGTCATTAGTATTCCCCCAAATGAAATGTGATCCCCTTTCATGTAGCCACATGCAAGTATTTGCTTCAGCACTGACAGTTGAATGTGTGGGACATTTGGGGCTCCCCTCTGTACCTCTTAGCTGGGAAATTGATGTGAATCTTGAATCCTCCATGTTGGTTCACCACAAGGATAAAAAAAAATGCTGCAAGTCCTGATATTTAGAAGATCAATTTATTGAAAACAAACTATCCATAACAGATGTTTCATGTTGTCCTTATTATGCCTTTGAAGAGAAGAGTGTAATGCTGCACATCCCTCTGGTACTGAAAGAGTTAAGTACATATAATACACATCTGGTAAAACAATTAGCCGCATGACATCAAACTGGCAGAGGACCGTGTTTTTGCAGACAGAGGATGTTGGCGGACTTGCACTATATCTGTATCTGTCCTTAGTAAAACCTGGTGTGGTGATCCGTGAGACAGACTTTAATTCCCTTTGTAGTGTGTTAGCTCACATTTCCTGTATTTTCCAGTCTGCAGAAGTAAAAAGTTTATGTGTAAAAATATTGTCATTTTCTCCTAGTCTGTTAAATAATTTCATTGTTTAACCTCTTGGATGCTATAGACGTGCTAGAGACCGCTATTTGACTGCTAGATACATCTCCAATTCATTGCTTTGCACTGAATCAGAAGCATCTCTTGCAGTGGGTTAAAGCGGAACTTTGAGGTAATACCAAGTCGCCATGCATTCATTAAACGCATGGCGACTAGCTTGAAGATAGATGTGTTACCATTAAATAATAGCTCTGTCTAAAGTAATCCGTCCCGTTTCGGGACTGACTGGCAAGTTAGTGCAGTCTGTGCGCCTGCGCTGTCAGTCCTTCTGGTGACCATATGGTACACTGCAGTCTACTCAAAGGAGATTGGGACTGACGGCGCAGGCACACAGACAAGATGTCTGCGTTGTAGCCTGGGTTCTGGTCTCCAAACGGGATGGATTACTTTAGACAGAGCTATTCTTTAATGGTAAGACATCTATTTTCAAGCTAGTTGCCATACGTTTAAAAACTTTAATGAATGCATGGCGACATAGTATTACCTGAAAGTTCCGCTTTAAGGAGCAATGGTGGAGATTTGTAAAAATGGTTTTAGGTAAAATGTGGTGTTAACGTGGCATAAAACTGAAGGTCAGCATTTCAGAAGAAGCTTATGCCGGTTTTGGAAATCATGACATGGTTGTGTTTCTGGAAAAGTGACAGTAGAACTGGACAGAATTATTGAACAGTGAATTTATAGGGAACTGTGACAATTTAGGGACAGCATTTTCACCACAATCTTAACAGCAGGTGTAGTCTGTTTTTAAAGTGATAGTAATGTTTCAAAATAAAAGCAGCTCCAATTAATATTCATAGTATTTGGGCTAAGGAGAATGTTATTTCAATACTGTCAGAGTTTTAGTTCAAGAGTAATTGAATGATAAAGTATCCCCCTCCTGCCCCTTTTACGTAGTGTAAGCCACCTTTTCTCAGATATGGAATCTGGTCCCTTGATCAGACAGGTCACAGTAAGGGACAATCTTCTTACTGTGAGCATAAGGAAAACCCTGCCCCCCTTGTCAGGTTTTTCTCTTATGCTTACTGAAGACTGTCCCTCTCTGTAATCCATCCGGACAGTCTTGCTGCTCTGAGGTGAGCAGTGTTAGATCAGTAAAAGGGGCGGGAGGGGGATATTATGATTCAATTACTCTTGAACAACAACTCTGACATTACTGGAATAACACTCTCCATGGCCCAAATTCTATGAAGATGAATTGGAGCTGCTTTGAAGCATTACTATCCCTTTAAGCATTCCAGTCATCAGATTACTAATGTCAAACTTATTATGTCCTTACTCACTCATACATGAGACCTGATGTTATCGCCAGTTGTCATGACTTAAAGACAATTCTTAATAAAACTCTAAGAATGTTTTTTCGAACACCCCTCCCCCCCAAATGACCCATATTTATAAAAGAAAACTGGGTTTATTCTGGAGTAAACTAACTGCACCATATGGTACAAATAAAAATTCCTGTTACATTAAATTGGGCTTTTAACTCATTTGAATGCTATACAGGTCTCCAGTGTATTGTAAAGCAATGCACTGGAGACCTCTTTGGTATTCAGTTGGTTAAAAAAGCTCTATCCAAGTGCATGGGCATTTAGACAATTTTATTTGTCCTCTGTGGTGCAGTTGGTTTACTCCAGAATAACTCCAGTTTGCTTTTATAAATATGGGCCAGTGTTTCCAAAACCAAAGGCAAGTATAAGGCGGTCAGATGTTTCACGGCTTTGAGTTCCAAAAGGTAGAACAACCCTCAGCTCCAAAATGCATCATTCTGCTCTCTAACTCTGAAAGTACTAAAGGTGTATATGTGGGTTATCAGTGTTTTTCTTGATGGATATTGTTGAATGAGAGCACTGGCCAAAATGGAACTCATAGCCATCATGTTGGAATCCATGATATTTAAAGAGGACCTTTCACCCACTATAAAGTTGCCCTGCAATAATTAAGCAGGTAGCAACTAACTTTATACTATATATGTTACCTTTAAATGTAGCCCATTATAAAGAAATCCTTTATTGTAGGCAACGGAAGCCAGGCATCAGCACAGACATCTTGTCCGCACACCTGTGCTGTCAGTCCCGGTCTCCATTGAGAAGCACTGCAGTGTGCCACATGGTAACCGGAAGGGACTGACAGCGCAGGCGCTCAGACTGCACTAACCTGGCCATCAGTCTCCTACAATAAATTTACATTTATAGCCATTTCATGCCTTTTACTACTGGGAACCAGTTCATTTGGTTTTCAGCAGTAATAGGAAGCTGGCTGACATTGACATTGGAGTGCACTTTCACTATGGACGGTACACCACATGCTTTTCCCTATTGCGATCCCTCAGGTTGCAATTGGTTGCAAATGATTTACTGTGGGAGCCATCTAATCAACTCCCTGACAATAAACCCACTGCAAATCAATGTATACGCATGTTGCCCAGCATAAATCCCATATCAGGGGGGAGTATATATATATATATATATATATACACATACTTAGGGACATTAAGTGGTTAATAACTCACCCTTTGGTTATCTTCTGCCCAGTTAAACCCAGTTAGTATTTTATGAGTGCATAGCTGTGTTATGTATCATGCAAATATTTTGAGGTTAACGCACTTGCTTTTAAGACCACGCAGGTACATCTGAACAACGGACTTCATTTTTCGATCTGTCAACCCAATGGATGATTTGCAGTGCTTCTGAGATGTCTGTGGGATTCCAGGGATTATATAAGACCCTAACTGAAAATAAGGATGAAATATAGCTTAGAGTATCTCAGCAGCAGGTTTATATAAATGCATCCAGAAGACGACAGTTTGTTTAGAATGAAAAACTAAATCTTCTTTCTTTATAAACATATTTAACTCAGTTTGTTTTTTATACAGTATGAAGAAAAGAGGCACAGGATACCTGGAGAATCTAACCCTGCTGAGTTCAAAGTATCGTTTAAGCTTGAGCGAGAGGAGCACAAAAAGTTGCTGGCTGAGAGTCACAGTTTGGTGATGGATCTGCGCAGGCAGGTTCAGCAAAGTGAGAAGAACTGGAGCCGAGAGCAAGGGGAACTACTGGACAGGTTTGACAGGGACAGACGAGACTGGGAGAGGCAAAAGAAGGAACTCCAGAGAAAAATAGACCAGGTAAAATATATCCAGACATCAGTGTTTTTTTCTTTAAAAGGACAAAAAAACGATTGTAAGCTTTGTTTTTGGCAGATAAAGAGTTTCAGATATCTATACCAATTTACTATGGGACTTTTGTTCAAACGAAAAATAGGATTTTGGGGCAAACCAACTGCACCATAGAGGAGAAATACATGTTCCCATAATGCATTGGAGACCTCTCTAGCAGTCAAGGGGGTTAAATGTCCCATTTAATTCAATTGTGATTTGTAGAATTTCTATTTGTTCCCTATGGTGCAGTTGGTTTTTCCCATAATTCCTCCATTTTTCTTTTGAACAGATATATGGTTGCATAGTTATTGAGGTGGATAAAAGGCACATCCATACAGTCCATCCTTCCACAGATCTACTTTTCATTGCAGACGAGAGCTAAAATGGCAATTCCAATTTTACCTCAAAATGTGAAAATATTTCCAAAAGTCAGTTTTCTTCTAGCATCGGCAGTCTAATACAGTCTATATCAAGGGTGGGCAAATGTGTCTGGCCAAATGGTAACAGGGTTAGAGACTGTGAGCAGGGCTATAGCCATGTTGAGAAAGGCAAGCACACTCAAATTCTCAGTGAGGCTGATGTACTAAAAAGAATTGGACCGAGTGCGGAGCAAACCAACTGCACAAAGGTAACAAATATAGAACATTCAGTTGGTTTGCCCCAGAATTATTCCATTTCTTTTAATACATCAGCCTCATTCTCATTGGTAGAAACACACACTCCCATTCACCCTCATATACACATGTACACACATAAACACACTCATGGTCTCTCTTTTATAAACACACACACACACACTGTCTCTCTTACATACACACAAACACACTTTCCACAAACACACTTTCTCTGTATTACAAACACACACACACATACACCTTATCTCTCTTACACACACACTTTCCCTCTGTTATACACCCTTTCGCTCCTTAACTCACTCACACACTTCCCCCTCTCTTATACACAGTCACACACCACTCGTATAGACAGCCCACACTTTCCTTCTCTTATAAGCACACACTTCCCCTCTCTTATACACACACACTCACACACTTTCCATCTCCTATACACACTCACACACTTTCTCTCTCCTAAACTCACTCACACACTTCCCCCTCTCTTATACAGACTCATGCACTTTCCCTCTCCTAAATTCACTCATACAATTCCCCTCTCATATAAAAAGCCCACACTTCCCCTCTCTTATACACAGTCACACACTTTTCGTTTCTTATACACACACACTTTGCCCTCTCTTATACACAGGCACACACCTGTCCCTCTCTTATAAACAGCCCACACTTTCCTGTCTCTTATAGACAGTCACACACACTGTCACGGAGTGACTTGAGAAATAAAGACACTGACAAGTACAGATAAAATAAAATAGATTTTACTGAAAATATATAGTAGCAGCAATGTACCTCTCCACTTTCACAAGACCAGGTAAGGACAATGCACAACACTTCCTTCACCCTTCACTAGGCGGGTGTGAGATGGTACTACATCTGTACCCTAACGCTAGGGTAAACCTAAAGGCAACAGGAGCGAGAACTCCAGAACGCTGGAGCTGGCAACAGGAGAGAGAAACTCCAGAACGCTGGAGCACCACCAAGTAGCGACTATACCTCCACCACCTTCACGAGTTCAGGTGTGAGGACAGTGCGCAGCACTTTCTCAACCTTTCACTAGGCAGGTGTAAACTTGTAGCGTATATGTATGGGCCCGTCGCAACCTATACAAGACCGGGTGTGAGGTCAGTGCACGGCACTTCCTCAACCTTTCACTAGGCAGGTTAACAATAGCACAACTGTACCCTACCGCTAGGGTATACCGAGAGGCAAAGGTAAACTGCACCTAGAACGCTAGGTTAGGCAACAAGCCACCCGGACCATAGGCTGCAGAAGGTCAGTGACACGGACTGACCGAACAAGCACTGCTACAGGGGTAGCAAGAGCGGCGGTAATAGTAGGCCCAGGAAGCTGAGGGTGAATGATAGCCGGGGCTGGGTAGCCGAGGCTGGCAGTAAACAAAAGCCGAGACAGCAACAGAGGAGGAGGAGGTAGTCAGACAAAACCAGGAGTCAGAGCCAGATCAGGTAGTCAGACGAAGCCAGGAGTCAGAGCCAGATCGGGTAGTCAGACGAAGCCAAGAGTCAGAGCCGGATCGGATAGTCAAACGAAGCCAGGAGTCAGAGCCGGATCGGGTAGTCAGACGAAGCCAAGAGTCAGAGCCGGATCGGGTAGTCAGACGAAGACAGTGGTAATACACAGGAATCAGTAAATGGACCAACTCAGCACAAGGCTCAGGTACACCACAAAAGGGCACTGGGTATTGGAAATGCTGAGGCCTATAAGGTCTAGTAGGTGGGTGGAGACATGACAGCAATTACTAGTGACCTATGAGAGACAGCCAGGAAGTAGCATGGTTACTGTTACATTGAAGTAACACTGGAGGCAATCACGGGCACTGTGATACACACTTCCCCTCTCCTATACACACACACTTTCCCTCTGTTATACAAACTTATGCACTTTCCCTCTCCTAAACACACTCACACACACTTTGCCCTTTCTTATACACAGTCACACACTTTCCCTTCTCGTATACATAATCACACACTTTCCCCTCTCTTATATACACACTCACACACTTTCTCTGTCTTATACACAGTCACACACTATACATTCTTGGATACACAGTAACACATTTTCACCTCTCAGAGTAATACAGATGGAGCTTGGCGCTGATTTCTTTCGGGGGGATGCCCTATAATCATAAAAACCATATATTTTCACCTCTCTTATACACACACTCATACACATTCTGAGTCCTTTAGTACTTCATGAGTCTGATTTATCGAAGTACCAAAAGAGCTCTATTATCATGAAAAGTCAACTTGAAAGGATACCATAGGATTTGAAGAAGATTCAGCTCTTGAGAGCTTTTCTCACTGCATGTTATATCTAGGCCAGCTGATAATCTAAGGCAATATACTAATACAGTTCCACTCTAAACTGGGTGCTGGAACCTATTTCTTAGTGCTACTCATGCTTAGCACCAATTTACTAAGCTGCTTACTCTGAAAATTCTCTTTACACTGCTTGTGCCAAGAGGAAGGCAGGGTGGAAGTGCATAGGCATTTTATGGATTACTTTCCTCTGAGTCTTGTATAACTGTATATGCTAGCAAGGAGCAGAGGAATCTGTAGAAACATTACTCCATCTTCCTGCTCACATTAAAGTCTTATTGATGGCAGATAGTGCACACTGCTGTGCACAAAAGCAAGGGTGGACAATTCTGAGTTTAAGTTCACAGCAAGTCCTTTTACAATATAGGTAGCTTTTAAGGCAGTAAAAATGTAGCTACTTTATACAGAAAAATGTAAGCTTTTTATTCACTTCCAGTGCACTTAACCAGTACTGACACCATACTCCCTGGACTTTGTCTAAAAGCATTTTAATAGGTGAAAGCACACATGGCGGGTGGTCAGCATTCTAGGGCTGGCGTTCCATGCCATAAAGAGGTCAGCTTCTAAGCCTTATAACAAAGCCATCACTTTGTCCTTAATTCAACAGCTGAACTCAGGTGAAGTCATGCTTTATTAGAGAAATATTCTATTCTATGACTAAGCCATTCTTCTGAGTGAAAATGAATATTTTCCAGCCATTGCAGGCAAGGTCTTTATTATTTACACTTGAACTGCTTTTATTTCTGAATAATGAATGAAGTGCAGTGAATTACTGATATAATGATATGCACTGTAGGTTACTTTTTGAGTCACTGCATAGCTACCAGCAGTTGTTAACTACAGTTAACCTAATAATTGCATACATTATTCATCCCGTGACATCTGTTTGATGTCATTCTGTTAATAATGTGACATCTGTTTGATGTATATTTCTTCATCTTCTAAAGATTTTGTTCTGATTATTTTCCTGACAATAGTATTTTGAAAATACAATAGGGGAATTGTGCAAATTCAGCTCATTTTCTACACTAGACATTAGTCTCAACCGCACTTTATGGGATATATTAGAGCAGGCATGTCAAACATGTGGCATAACCAGTAAATCTTTCCTGCAACAGGATTTCTCATTTTAATTACAGTGCAGGCCTCCTGGTCCAAATTCCAATTTTGACCAGTCTGGTTTGCAGTCACCTTCTAGAGCAGGGGTAGGAAACCTTTGTCTCTATAGCTGTAGTTTGCTTGGAGATTTGCCTAAGCATGTTCTAGGGGTAAATTAGAAGTTCACATATAATGCTCCACCTTGTCCCGCCCCCTTTCCTATTTTGTACCCTATTCCTCTCCCTTACTGAAAATCATCAATAAACTTGAGTTATAAAAAAAACAAAAAAAAACAGAAGTTCATTTTCAGGACATCCACATCAGAGCAGTACACTATTTACATTTCATCCCCCACTGTAGACCACCCCAACAAAATAATAGTGCCGAGACAACTGCAGCCATTGTTGCGGCTCTCCATAGAGGGAATCGTTGAGTACACAGCCTTCCTTGGAGGGAATTGTTAAAGGGGTAGTAATGTTTCATAATAAAAGCAGCTCTAATTAATCATCATAGTATTTGGACTTTGGAGAGTGTTATTTTAATTCTGTCAGAGTTGTAGTTCAAGAGTAATTCAATGACATATCCCCCTCCTGACCTGATGTAACACTGTTCAGCCACAGCAGAAGGGAGGTGCCCAGGAAAACTGCAGTGAGGGACAATCTTTAATTAAGATAAGGGAAAAACCTGAAAAACTTGTCAAGGGGGGAAGGGCCTTCATTGTTTTCATAGGAAGAAGATTGTCCCCTTCTGTTATCTGTCTAGTCTTACAACCAGATTCCACATCTGAGAAGAGATGGCTTACACTAGGTAAAAGGGGCGGGAGAGGAAACTTTGCTTGTGAATATCTCTCAAACCATAAAGAGATAAGACTTATATCACTCTTCATTTTTTTTTAATGTCTACGAAATAAAATAAAGATAAAACTAAGTATTACTATCCCTTTAAGTATGCTGCCTTCACCTCTATTTGAGTCTGTCTTTGTTACAGCATATGAATGCTTTAGTGCATACCAGCATGTACATGCATCCGCCTACATGATAATGTCAGCAAGCCGCAAATGTCTCCTCTACAGCATGTGCAGGGAAATAGTGTAAAGTTACATTGATTTCCCCTGCATATAACTGTCACTGATTCAAATGGGTCTTTTAACCCATTGAATGCTAGAGAGGTCTCTAACACATTGAATTTAAATTATTGGGAATTTGTCACCTATGGTGCAAAATTATTCCAGATCCTCTTAATACATAAGCCTCAAATCAGTACTAACAGTGCTGCATAAGAAGTGTACTGTGTATTTTACTTTTACCGATTACCAGATTATTTTTTTATTTTTATGGATTTTCACCTGTTTGGGGTTGATATTTTTAAGGCATATATTTCTAGGGAAATATTTCTGTTGCTTAGGCGAGATAGTTCACTGTGTAAGGTGGTTGTAATTATGGTGTCATATTAATCCTTTGAATCCTTGAGAGGTCTCCAGTGTGTCACTGAGCAATGCATTCTGGACCTCTCTAGCATCCAAGGGATTAACCTTTTGAATGATAGCGGGGTACGCAACCATTGAATACCCCTCTTATACCCAAAGGGTTAACAGTTAGATCAAATTGGAATATATGTTAAATAATACAATAAAGTGTCATCCCATTGTCCAACATATGTACTATTAATACGGTTGTAATCAGGGCCGGATTTACATCTCAGGAGCTTGTAGGCACAGAAATCTGAAGTGCCCCGCCTTCCATTGGCCATCTCCACTGGACACCTCCACAATGCTCCTAATCTCCACACTGCCCCCATCTTGTCCATATTGCCCTCTCATTGCCCCTATCATCTTCACATTGCCCCATCAGCTCCATATTGCCCCATCAGTTACAACTTTCCCTCCATCAGCTCCATATTGCCCTCACATTGCCCCCATCAGCTCCATATTGCCCCCATCAGATCCAACTTGCATCCCATCAGCTCCATATTGCCCCATCAGCTACAACTTGCCCCCCACCAGCTACAACTTGCCCCCCCATCAGCTCCATATTGCCTCATCAGCTTTATATTGCCCCCATCAGCTCCATATTGCCCTCACATTGACAGCATCAGCTCCATACTGCCCTCACATTGCCTACATCAGCTCACACATTGCAGCCACCCCTGTTTTCTACCTCCTCCCTGGTGGTCCAGCGGCGTGGCAGGACAGGTCTGCGCCTCCGTCGGCACAGACCTGTAACTGCTGGAGCTCCTGCGCCGTGTTCTGCTCAGTAATGCAGAGCGCTGGGAGAGGATGTCATCTCCCAGCACTCTGCATTACTAAAGAGCTCACGAGGGAGCTCTGCAGCTAAAGGTCTGTGCCGAAAGAGGTGCAGACATGAAAAATAGGGGGTTAGAATAATAAAAAAAAATAAATAAAAATAAATAAATTTAAAAAAAAAAACGGGTCCCAATGACAGACGCCCCTCCGTGGGGTGCGCCTGTAGGCAGATGCCTACTCTGCCTTACGAGAAATCCAGCCCTGGTTGTAATAGATCATGAACCATAGTCTTTGGTACTACCATATGAGGCAATATTCTCTTAGCTATACTACAGCTATGTTATGATCTCAATTTTTACAGCTTCAAACAGCGATGAGCCATGATTCCCGAAGAACAGAGAGCTTCTATAGTGACCAAAATGATGGCGATGTTTGTCAGTTTTCTTCCAAGGGTGCTTTACATGTGCCCCATCCTCTTGGGACAAGGTCCTTCTCCGACTCAGATGACATGCCATTCGAAGAGCACTTACTGCCCAAGCTGAAGGGAAGCGACCGATGTTCCGGCTCTGAAAATCTGTTCCTTGATGCATTGTCTCTGGATTCTGCAGATGATGTTGACATACCTCAGCCCCACCTGCTAGAACGTGATAAGTTCTCTGCTGAGGTAATGGATCTGGTCATTTGTGGGTAAACACCCCTCCCCCCACACAAAAACACATACACACACACATATAATCATGTTATGACAGCCCTCATGTATGTAATAATATTTGATAATGTGCACAACACAGTAATTATAACATTACATTTATAGCTGAATCAGACATGTGAGATAATATACTGGAAGCATCGGAGAAATTGTGGATCAAACCAACTGTACCATAGAGAACACATACAAATTCATATTCAATTAAGATGTACTTTTAACACCTACAATGCTATAGAAGTCTCCAACACATTGTGAAGGGGCTGGGTGATGGAGAGAACAGTAGGAGGTGATGAGAGGGAGGGGAGAAGGGAATGATGCATGTAAGTGGTGGGAGGCATGATGGGTTAGAGGAGCATGGGTATGATGGGTTAGAGGAGCAGGGGTGTGATGGGTTAGAGAAGTAGGGGTATGGTGGGTGAGAGGAGTAGGGGTATGATGGATGAGAGGAGCAGTGGAATGATAGATGAAAGTAGCTAGGGTATGATGAATGAGAGGAGGAATGATGGGTGAGAGGAGCAGGGGTGTGATGGGTTAGAGAAGTAGGGGTATGGTGGGTGAGAGGAGTAGGGGTATGATGGATGAGAGGAGCAGTGGAATGATAGATGAAAGTAGCTAGGGTATGATGAATGAGAGGAGGAATGATGGGTGAGAGGAGCAGGGGAATGATCTGAGAAATATTACCCGGTTCCGAAGATTTCGGCATTTTACCGATGCTCACAGGAGCAGGAAGCACAGACATCTCGTCATAGTGACGTCTGTGCGCCTGCGCTGTCAGTCCCTTTTGAGCCGACCGGTAATATTTCTGGCGACTAGCGCTAATAAGCAGCTAGTCGCCAGATGAAGAATCAATGAAGGTTAAGTTATTGCGGGGTGGTAGTTCCCCTTTAAGACAGTGATGTTTATGCGATCACGAAAGGTGTAAGGCGATTGGTGTTGCGATCCACAGCCATGTGATCTTTGTTTTTGTTCAATTTTGGATGCTTTTACTACATTTGAACAAAAATCAAGTTTTATACTTAATGTGGTTTTGGCTGATAACGACTTGGGGGGCCTGTGGGAGCTTCCCTCCTGTTGTCCCATAGTTGGCTACCTCTGGCCTATAACATGCAAACACAAAAAAGTTATTAACCCCTGGGATGCTTGGGAATACTTCAAAATTTTGCTTAGCAATGCAGTGTAGACCTGTCTAGCATCTCATAGGTTAACCCTTTGAGCGCCAGAGGCCACTGGCTAATTAGTATATAGACTGGACATTTCAGCAACATATAAACAGTTCACAAACCAGAGAGATTACGTGCTAACGTAATAAAGAAGTGATGAAGCAGAAATAGCTTCTCCAGTGATATCACTTCTCCAATTCCTGTGTTGTTCTATGGAGCCAATGCACTAAAATTTCTCACATTTGAGAAATTATGGTGCATATGCTTCATAGCATGACATAACAAGAACTGGAGAATTTATCTCAATGGAGAAGTTATCTCCTGTTTATCATACCCTAGTGCATCTACCGTCTGGTGTTAGGCCACTGGAATTTTTCTGGCCATGCCCACTGATGGAACTGGTGGGATTGGCCAGCAGATTTGATGTATCCCTCAGAATTAACCCTTTGAGTGCCAGAGAGGTGTCCAGTTCTTAACGCTGGATTTTTCTCTGGCACCCACAGAGTTAAGAACTGAAGACAGTTGTCTGCCGTCCCCAAATGGAAATGTAGCCCAGACAAGAACTGTCTTAAGCCCATATGGATACCAGTTTTTATAAAATTTGTGCATGCTTTGTCTGGAATAAAATCTACAGAATTAACCCTTTAAAAGTCAGAGGGATTTGCAATGCATTTCACACCTCTGTGGCACTCAAAGAGATTTTAAAAATGCATTGCCAAATTAATTTTGCTATTTTAACTCAATACTCTTTTGCTCTTTTAACTTTAGCTGAATATAACTGTGTTATTTATTCTTACTACAGGAAGACATGCAGAAAGGAGGTCTACAGAGGTCAGTATTTTTACTATTGTCTGAATATTTTGTTACTGAACTGTTTGGATCAGGGGTTCCCAACCTATTCGCAGGTACCCCTAACATGATATGTCGTTAGGATCCCCCTGTTTGGGTACAGGTGATTTAACCCTTTGAGTACAAAGAGTGCACAAGGCTTTGCAATCAAAGAGTTAATCATAGGCTCAGTCATTTAACCCAGGGCCGGCTCAAGACATTGTGCTGCCTGGATCCAAGGATGAAATGCTACCCCCCCAACCAAAAACACGCCCACATCCATTATATTATATCATGATGATTGATTAAAACTTTAAAAGAGCCCTCCCACCTAAAAAAAATATATATTAACTAAACTACACATGATTGTAACATGTGCGGTCATGCTAGCCAGCACTAACACAAATCATGTCATACCCTGTAGGAAAGGGAAGACATCCCTGAGTTAACCCCTTCAGTGCCAGAGGCTTGGGCCATTTCCTGTACCCTGTAGGCCAGACACATTTTCAGCATTTTTGCTATCCTTCTGTTTAGGCTTGATTTACTCTGGGAATTTCTAGTTACATATGGAAAACTATATATTGTTTTTCAGAACGAATTGAGCTTTCTTTTGGTACCTTACTTGAAGAGAATTTTGCATCATGCAAAAAGCTATGATGTCATAATGACAAAAAAAAGTGAAAATTTACTCATTTTGCGATAATCACATACTATGTATCAAAAACATTTACCTTGATTGAAAAAGTTTCAATTATTTGAAAAAGCCCAGAGTCTCCCGAGTAAAAAAATACCAAATTTCTATAGTTTTACCTACGTCCATGATTAGTGTAGAGCCCTAATCACCAGCAGTCAAAATGACATTTTCAACTTTATGAGCTAATATGCGCGTTCTACATTTTGTGGTAAATCTACCCTAAAGCAGTGGAATAACTATATAAAACTATATATTTCTGGAAAGAAGACAACCTGCCACATCTAATGCCTTCTTACGCCAAGCCTGGTGTGAACAAATGCCTCCAGAAAGTGGCACTAATAAAAAAAGGCATTTTCTTACATTTCTGCCCCTTCAAATGTACTGAAATCTGTGAAAACAATGGCATTTCTAACTGTATTCATTAGCTAGTGCTCGTATGAGAAAAATGACACCCCATTGGTATGAATTGACCTACCTCAGTGGGTGCTAGAAGTGCAAAACAACACCTATTACAAATTCTAATTTTTCGAACATTTTCTCAGACATTACTTGTCTATACACAAATGGTTATAACAACTAGAGAAGTGAAGAAAGGGTACACAAGCCATACCATTTTGGAAAGAAGACAACCTGCCACATCTAATGAGGGGTGACTTGCCTTCTTACCCCAAGCCTGGTGTGCACAAATGCCTCCAGAATGTGGTGCTAATGAAAAAAAATGGCATTTTCCTACATTTCTGCCCCTATGAATGTACTGAAATCTGAGGAAACCATGGACTTTCCAACTGTATTCATTAGCTAGTGCTCTTAGGAGACAAATGACACCCCATTGGAATGAGTTGACCTACCTTAGGTGGTGCCAGAAGCACATAACTACACCTACCTGTTTGCTCCATTGAAAATGGCTTTTTGTACTAAAATGTTCATAACTGTTAGAGACATGAAGGAAAGGCATAAAAGGTATACCATTTTGTAAAGTAGACATTCTACTGCATCAAATGAGGGGTCACTTTCCTTTCTATCCCTGGGCTGAAGTGCACAAATATTTTCTAAATGTGGCACTATAGGAATAAATACATGTTTTTTTACATTTCCACCATGTCAAAGATACTAAAATCTTTGAAAACCATAACATTTCCTGCTGTGTTCAGTACCTGCTACCAACATGAAAAAAATGGTGCCCCATTTGTGTGGGTTAACATACAATATGTGGGTGCTAGGAACACGTACGTAAACCTGACACTTTTGTTTTTAAAATTATCTGCCTGCGCTAAAATGGTTATAACTATAATAGATATGCAGAAATGGTAGAGAAACAATGCCATTTTGGAAAGAAAACAACCTACTGCATCTAATGAAGGGTCACTTGCCTTTTTACCCAAAGGCTGGTGTGCACAAATGCTTCCAGAAGGTGGCACTAAAGAAAAAAAAAAGGCATTTTACATTTCTGTCCCTTCATATGTAGTCAAATCTGTGAAAACTATGAGATTTCAAACTGTATTTGTTAGCTAGTGCTCTTAGGAGAAGAATAGCACCCCATTGGTATGAGCTGACTTACCGTAGGGGGTGCTAGAAGTGCAAAACGACACCTCTGATTTTTCTAACATTTTCTCAAACCTGACTTGCCTGTACGAAAATGGCAATAACACCTTCAGAAGTGAAGAAAGGTAGATAAATCATACCATTTTGCAAAGAAGATAACACTCCGCATATATGAGGGGTCCCTGGCCTTCTTACCCCAAGCCTGGTGTGCATAAATGTTTCCATGTCATCATGACTATATTCCCCACTCTCATTGGCTGGCGGTGCATGTAGTTAGAGACTAGCAAAGTCCACGCACAGGTGTCCAGCCTCTTCTGCCTCTGTAAGTGGGATAGGCTAGCACTATAGGCAGCACACAGCAGAGTAAGGAGAATGGAGCTGGAGCACTGCATACATATGCATGTATTGTGTGTAGGATGCTGGCTGTCTGTGGCTGTCAGACGCAGCAGAGCATTGCAGACAGTGGCTTCTTCATTCTGGGACTGTTTATTGTCCCGGTGGGGGTTGAAAGAACATTCCGTGGGGCAGCAAATTGCTGCCCCTGTCAAAGCGCCACCTGGGTCCCATGGACCGACCAGGACCTGTGTAAGGGCTGGCTCTGTGCACGGCTGGCAGTTAAGGATCATGGAATTTTTTTTTTTTTGCTTATTGGATTCAGGGGTCCCAAAGTGGCGTGCAGCCGTGCAGGGACCCCTGAATTCCATGACGTGCCAGGACCATCACTAGTCCTTAAGTGCAGAACCGCCGTGATGGTCTTGGCACGTCATGGGTCCTTAAGGGGTTAAGGCAGAACGCCTCCTAATAATAAACTCTCACTAACCTGTCTGTGGCTGCAAAATCCTGAAGGCCCCATGAATTTTGCCCTTGTGCCTTGGTTTAAGACAGTGGTTCCAAGACTGCTCGACATAACAGCCCCCTTTCTGGTTTTCAATAAACCCTAAGCCCCCCTTTTTAACTAAATAAATGTAACCCTTTGCATATGTATTTAATATCATTTGCATTTTATTTAGTGTACAATATACCTTGAAGAAACCTATTCATTATACTTTATCTTTGCTGCAGACATTTCTACAAACCAATATCTATAGGCTACCAAATGCATACGTTTAATGAATACAAAACATCAGAATATGCTGTTTGCATCTGTTCTTAGATCCAGCCTTTCCCAAACTTCTAACCGTGATTGATTTTCAGCAATACAAATACTTTATTGCTGGGCCCTCCAGGTTTTTTCTGTTGTGGACCACATGATCAGAAAGCCAGAAGTGGGAGGTTTGTATTAATAGACTTCAGCAGAGGAAAGGTTTTTTTACAGTCTGTTAAATTGTGGAATTCCTTTCCCAAGGATCTGGTTATGGCAGATACAATGGATACATTTAAGAGAAGATAAGATACATTTCTTTCAAATGGGAACATACAGGGTTATACTGTGTATCAGTAGGTAAATCAGGAAGATATGATAAAGACTAACTTATTTGGTATCAGGAAAGCTATATAATTCTCAGTCAGCGGGGTATGAGGCAAAGGTTGAACTTGATGGACTTGTGTCTTTATTCAACCTAATTTACTATGTTATTATATTACTGAAGTTTGTCCCACTCTGCAACCGTCAAGTTGTACGACCCGATTTAAGATTCAGTGGGAGGCGGCCAGAAGGGGCAGGGTGGGGGATTTTTATCACTTAATAACTTTTGAACTACACAGACGTAAGGTCTTACACACAGTGCAATCTGTTACTTTTAATATAAAGAACAACTTTTAAATAGACATTACTATCCCTTTAATTAATAACGATGGTGATCCTGTGGTCCTGTTAGCAGATGTCATGTTTGCTTCTATGGACATAACATCCAGGACTGACTGAAGCAAAAGGCATAAGAGTAAATTTCATATGGGCCATTAGAATTTACTGGCTATAATAAGGTAAGTGCTGTTATTATTATGAGGTGCTAGTTTTCATTTAATGAACTCACCAGCACAAAAGCAAGGAACTCCTAGATACATGACCTGATCTATATGATAAAACAATGATAGAACTGCTGTTTTTTCCAGTTTATTGTAATTATTCAGTGTATTTTATATTTAAAGAGAAACCATCAGGTTTTCTATACATTATATTCATATTTTACCCCTTGAATGCCAGAGAGATCTCTGACGTATTGGGATGCAATGTGTTATAGACCTCTCTAGCATCCAAAGAGCTAAACACAGCATTGAACTATGTTATTTCCAAAAATATGTTTTTACCCCTTAACCATTTGAGTGCAAGAGGGGTACACAATGCATTGCATATCCCTCTGGCACTCAAAGGGTTAACAATGAGTGACTTTCCCTTAAGGACCACTTTGATGTTGGTCAGCGTGCCGGCACACGTGACTGATGATGTGTACCAGAGTGCCGAACGGGTGTCTGAGACCATTCCAGTCTTGAAGCGGTCAATTTCAGAACCGACTAGTGCTTAAAGCTCTCCCACAGGAGCTCTGTAAGCACAAAATACGTGACATGTCAGGATCATCACTTGTCCTTCAGGCAAAAATATGGTGAGGATCCTGAAACATCAACGGTCGTTAAGGGGTTAATAGCTGCCTTCTTATTTATTTTATACTCCTACTAGTGTAAAAACCCGTGTACACAGGCCAAGGTCCGGGTAATGTTAACCCTTTGAGTGTCAGAGGGGTATGCAACACATTGCTTTGCAATGCGTCGCGTACCCTTCTGGCACTCAAAGGGTTAAGTGGCCGCTTCATGCTCAGTAGAGACTGCCCGAACGCCTGCAGTCACTACTGTGCATGACGGCTTCTGTAAATCATCCTAGCAAATTATTATATTGGAGGATTTATCCCATTCCACTAGAGGAAATTTTACAAACATCCTCTTAGTGCATTCCTGAAACATATGATAGAATGTCTGGGCCTATGGAATGGATAGACGAAAGGGGCATACATCACATAATAAACAGTTTGACTCAAAGGGCCAACATTTACTAAGTGACAAGGGGCATTAAACTGGTGCAACTCTGGGGGAAACCAACTGCATCATAGGTGGGGTAACTAAAAGCTCTCATTAATTTTAATGGGGCTTTTAATTCCTTGAATTCTAGAGCAGTCTCCATCGTATTGCTTTGCAA
The DNA here is from genome assembly GCA_037306005.1 of Rhinophrynus dorsalis. Lineage (NCBI taxonomy): Eukaryota > Metazoa > Chordata > Amphibia > Anura > Rhinophrynidae > Rhinophrynus > Rhinophrynus dorsalis. Next base: position 157,120,529 of record CM074723.1, read on the forward strand.
TGCATTCTAACATTCAAGACATTATAGCCCCATTTTTATCAAAGGGAATTTGGGGGATTTTTATCTGACCTCTGTGGTGCAGTTGGTTTGTCCCAGAATTGCTCCTCTTTTCTTTTGTGCTGTGGACTACTTTTTCGATATACAATATTTGAAGGTACAGATTAGACATATTTTCATGGAAATTTTCTTTTTACCCCATGAGTGCCAGAGCATTAAGTTGGATACCCCTATTGCACTCAATGGGTAAATGCAAAAAAAACAAAAAAAGTTCTGGCTGCACTGTGTAAATAGAATATGCTTCTGGAGAATTAAAATTAATAAATGATGTAATTCATTTCTTTGTTTCTATAGGGTAATGTCTGTTTCCTCCATGTCCGAATTCCATCGTTTAATGGAGAGTTCTCCTTTCCTTCCTGATAAGAATTCAGATTTTACTAGCGACAAAGATGAATTAACACCTCCCTTGTCACCTGATGATCTTAAATATATTGAAGAGTTCAACAACAATTGGGATTACAGTGATGGAAGACAGGGAGATAAGATGGGAGTCTGTGGGGAGAAGACAGCAAATGGGAAAATAAATTCAGCTTCTGAAACATTCCAGTCAGCGTCATGGTTCCTAACAACTAGTGTTACTATGACAACAAATACGCTGACCAACCCAGAGAACTGCCTAAAACAGTCACCCCGGAGTCATGCTGTGGCTGAGAAAATGGGGGTCAGGGTCTTCCATAGCCCCCCTGTTGTTCGTAGGTTTGATAACTCTGTCATTACTAGTAATGAAGAGAAAATACAAGTTGATCAAGAAGTGCTGTTTTCTGCGACCAAAACCAAAGGGAATGCCTCCGAAGTAAAAGGTTGTGCCCCTGAGGTTTTTGGGAGGTGGCCTTGTGATCTCAATAAACACCACAAAGACTTTATAGAAAGTGGTTTACCTCCCATTGACCGTCCTGTTTGCACTACCGTGGGCTTTGCTTCTTCTTTGCACAATTTAGAGTTGTCCAGAAATATGAGCGATGACATGAAGGAAGTTGCAAACTCTGTTAGAAATGCAATACGAACCACCTCGGTAGAATCTCAGGTCAGAGATATTGCATGTCAGACCAATGGTATAAAGAGTACAGGAACACAAACAACACAAACCATTAGTGTAGGCTTGCAGACCGAAGCTATAAGAAGTATCACCAGCAGTCCACATAAGTGTCTGACTCCAAAGGGTGGCTGTACTCCTATATCATCACCTTCACGCAGCTTAAGAAGTAGACAAGTGGCTCCAGCGATTGAAAAAGTACAGGCAAAGTTTGAACGCTCTTGTTGCTCTCCCAAATACGGATCTCCTAAACTTCAGAAAAAAATTCTTCCAAAGACAGAACAGCCAAGTAATCGTGTCACACCTGTTACTCCTCAGAAAGGATTCAATGAATCCGCATGGGCCCGATCAACCACAACAAGGGAGAGTCCTGTTCACACTACAATCAACGATGGCCTTTCTAGTTTGTTCAATATCATTGACCATAGTCCCGTAACCTGTGACCATCTGCAAAGAGTATCAAGGCCAAGTAGTAGATCTAGGTCCGCAGAACCCAGATCAGAATTTGGGACTGTCCCAGAAATGTACATGGATGTTCGAGGAAGATCACCCAGTCCTGTACGCATCACCATAGACTTACAAAGGGAACAAATTACTGATGTCGTCAGGAGCAGGCATGACCTTTCTACCCCAGCTGGTTACACTCTGACTGAAAATGCTGCAAGAATACTCAACAAGAAAATTTTAGAAGATCAGAGACAAGCGCCAAACAGTCCAACTAGGGTTTACAGAGATGGAACAGCTGCAGAAATTTTAAAGATTGAGCCAGGATCCATTGAGGTAAGGATTTTATGGGGTACATGTTATCATTTGTTTTAGACAACATGTGTATTAAATAGAATTGCATTAATTTATCAGTAGTTCATTCTTTGATATGTTAGTGGTGCAGTTCCACTTCCTCTTAAAACAGATCTAATCGTAAATAAAAACTATAGACTGAAGTGGTAATCCTCACTTGTTGTGGTGGTAATTTAACTTTATGTAGCACCAACCACCTACCCACCTATACACAAACAGACACAACACACACATAGTTTGTCTGTCTTTTAAAGATAAAATCTCTCATTCCCCCCTTGGTGACGTCACAGTTTTCCTTTTGGGAGCTTCCAGGACATGTCACTGACAATCCTTGCAGCTTCGTATCGGAAGACTTAAAAAAGTAACCCATATGTGAGCATTTGAACATGGAAATGTTCCAATGCTTAGATTGTAATAAAAAATCATAAACTTTTAAAATTGCAAAAATTTCACACTATTAATGCCAAAAAGGATAGGTATAAAACATTGATAATGTTACTGAAATTACTTTTAGTTACATTTGAATATGTTAATTTATTGTTCAGGTATTGAGTTTTACATGTGCTCACAGATGTATCTCAACGTGAGTATAAGGGGTTGTGGTGGTTCATAACTCATGGTGGTGGTTCAATAATCATGGTCGTGGTTCATTAATCATGGTCGTGGTCCAATAATTCATGGTGGTGGTCAAGTCATGGGGGGGCCAATATTCTTGGTCATATTCATCTCTCACTTTCACGTGTGTGAAATGAATCCCCATTGATTTATCTGTTAAATTATCCTAAAAACTTATTCTGCTATGTTTCACTGCATGAACTTTATACATAATGATTGACTGTCTATTTTTCTGGGTTTCATTTTCAATTCACATTATTTGGAATGATTGAGCCAATACACAATATACATAGTTGGAAACATGAAACACAGTCCTCTTGGTGGGTGTGCTTATCATTTTTTGCATTATATAGACATTTGCATAGCTGTCAGCGTAACATTTTTTTCTCTGCTTACTAACAATTCAATCAAATGTGCATGCCATCATATAATAAACTAGTTTTGCAATATTCAACTTATCTCTGCAGATATCATTGGAGTCAGTGGAATTTTTTAACAGATAATGAAATAAGTATTTCCCCTGTGAACTCGTTACTTTTTTCTTTTGAATAAGGGTTTCTGTCTGGTTATCAAATCTGTATCCTCCTGACACATTCATATTAATGACGAAAGGCAATTGGGATTTGCTTCTTAAAGGCAAATTATACCCAAGTATGAACCTTTTACGCTTAATTATTTTTTTTAATTTGTCTCACTGTTGCAATGTTTTATATGTAAAATCGGTAAATCAAGGAAATGTGCATGCAATTGTAATGCTACTGTTTGCTTCTTAAATGCAAAATATATCCAAAGCCAGTATTGTTTTATTCAGTGCATTGCTACACTGTGCAATGAAATCAAGGAAAATGTTCATGCTGCTGTTTTACTGCTAGATAGTGCAGGCATCATTGGAGAAGAAAAGCTCTAAAGAGGAAGGAAAATAAGTGCCTTCTTAATTATTTAGCACTTTACAACCAATTACATTATTTTGTAACTATACATAGAAATAGGGCATATTAAGAGCTGAACAGGCCTTACTCATTTCTAGCACTCTTGGAGCTCTTATTCGTAGACCTAAGCTGCCATGTTTGGGCCTACAAATCATTGCCATATAGGATACAAGTTGGACAGCCATTTTATATGCTAAGAGCACAAGTTAAAATGTTAACTTTTGTTATTTCTGTAAGTATGTAAAAATGTGTTGACTGTTTTACACAAACATACATTGTGTATTGGTACCAAATCAAGGCTCAACAGCTTACATTTACCCAATATGTTACATGTCTCCATTTCTTCTGGGCTAGATTATATTTCATGTGTAAATGTTACCAATTCATCTTATCTAAAAAATAAACTAAAGGGTGAAATCCCCCTTTATGGGTTCAACTTAAAAGATTCCACTGATTTCCTGTGTTGTGATAATTATTAAGGGGACGGGTTTCTTGTGAAGCCTGAAACTCATTTGAGTATTTTCACTTATATTTTGCAAAACAACGTATTGCCATCTTATTCTATGGCCAATTTTTTTTTAACCATTTGAGTGCCAGAGGGGTACACAACACATTGCTTTGCAATGCGTTGCATACCCCTCTGACACGCAAAGGGTTAATACTTCCTGGCATGACTGTAGGTAATATAAAAAAAAGCTCTCTTATCACCTCTATTGCTCCAGTACAGCTTAATCTCTACCTCCAGACACACACGCACACATAGAATTATCATTTGCTTTTTTGTGAATAACAGGATTCTGGATTGCCTTTTTGGGTCATAGAGCTATTTAATTAGCTGCTTAGCTAATTTTGTGGCTTACTATCAACCTTAGTCTGTGGCGAATTCTGATTTCAGTGATACTTGTTTCACATGTAATATAATCTAGCCATGTAACTCATACCATTATCCTACGAATGCCAAAGACTCATGTCTCTCTGAATTTAACAGTAACAATAGTGGCTCTTAGATTGACAGAACAAATTTAGGTAAGTCTCATGCATACAACGGACATGTATATCTAAATAATTGTTTGTCATTTGGAGACTGTTGCTACCTGTTGCGGGATACTGGCATTTTACTATCTGAAAATGCTTACTGTGTTTTAAAAAGCCTTGGATGGGTCTTAAATCTATTGTTTATCTCATTCAGACTGCTAAAGCCTATTCCTTATTGTGAGAAAGTGTTTACAGAAAATAGACTACAATGAAGCTCAATATATACAGGCAACTAAAGATACAATGCAAAAATATATGCACATTTATAACACCAGACTGCTGCATGAAAGACACCTACCTTTGTAGGCCCTTCTTTTAACCTCTTGTATACTAGAGCTCTCACTTCACAAATCATTGGAATTATATTCAGAATCCAAGGATGAATAGCCCCTTATGGAGATAGTTCCTTTACATACGGTAATGCATATATAGCACTTCAAGCCTTTGGATGTTAGTGATGTCTCCAGTGCATCATGAAGCAATGAGTTGGAAGCAGCTCTAGCATCCAGGGGTTAATACATTACACCAAATCATGCACATTGATTGCTGGAAGGGGGCTGGTAGCCATTTAGCCAAATAATTCTTCAATACAATAAAAGCTTGCAGTATTGACACATTAAGTGAGCAATTCTTTAAAGTACATGTAGTGCAGAGTATCCATTACACTTCTTTTCACTATGATCATCATTGACAGATACCTTCAGGTCTTCATCAATGATCCATCATATTTCCTTACCTTACATACGTGAGACACACAAATACAAAAAATGGGGTAAATGTTGTATATCAGCCCCATAGATTTCTGTGGGATCCGCCAGCCTAAAACTGGAAATTGGAAATTTTTGATTAAAGAGTATTTAATCATTGACGAATAAATATGTATGTACCAGATACAATCCGGACATAAATGAATTTGCAAATGGAGAACCCACATATACAGTCATTCCCACTTGATGAATTGTGGCCTAAACTGCCTGTTGTTTTCAGGCAATTTTTATGACTTCTAGTCTGGTTTGTTGACTACATCTTCATATATTATAGATGTGCTAATGCGTTTAAAGGGATAGTAATGCTTAAAAAATGTTTTGTCTCAGTGTGTATTAATAGAATACTGAAAATGACCTAGGATTATATATACATAAATACCCTTTACCGTATGCTAGCATGTGTAAAAATTATCTTTTGTTTTATGTCGCCTATAATCTAGTCTTACGAATGTCCCAAGAGAGCAGCCATTCCTACCATTTCCAGGGCTTTCATGCATTGTCTAAGATTATCTGTGAATGGGCTAAGATAAGTCTTTCTGAATACAAAAGCAGTAGACACAGATCATAGTAAATTAGCTGATATTTCATGTCGCAGTGCTAAAACCACCAAAAAACAAGTTCTGGATTATATTTTAGGCATATAAAGTATGAATAATTAATGTTTACACCTGATAGCCGTAAGTACATGATATTAAACATATTTTTAACTTATTTCAAGTTTTGGTGTTAGTGTCCCTTTCGAGCTTGTCACTGATGTTAATTACTACTCAGTAGTTTTGTCGTTACTTTGTTTTTAAAATCCACCTTCCTCACCTTTCTCTGTCCTCACACTTTTACCCTAGATAGGGAACTAGCCAATGTGATTGAGTGATTGCCATGGCAATCCACTCTGCAGATCCCTCACACAGAAACACTTGTCTCTGTGTGCGCAGTTCTGTGCCTTTTGTGCTCTGACTGAGCTTTCGTCAGTGCACAGAAGTCATTAAAAAGGAATAGTAATGTTTCACAAAAACAGCAGCTCCAATTTATCTTCATAGTATTTGAGCCATAGAAAGTGTAATTTCAATACTGTCAGAGTTGTAGTTCAAGAGTTTGAATGATAAAGTTTCCCCCTCCTGCCCCTTTTACCTAGTGTAAGCCACTTCCCCACAGATGTGCTCACAGCAAGGGACAATCTTACTGTGACAACAATGAAAACCCAGCCCCCATTGACAGGTTTTTCAGGTTTTTCCCTTATGTTAATTGAAGATTAACCTTCTCTGCAATCCACTTGGACACCACCCTGCTCCTCTGAGCTGAGCAGTGTTACATCAGTAAAAGGGGCAGGAGGGGGATACTTTATCATTCAATTACTCTTGAACTACAGCTCTAACAATACTGAAATAACACTCTCCATGGCCCAAATACTATGAAGATTAATTGGCGCTGCTTTTATTGTGAAACATGGCTATCCCTTTAAGTGTATCTGTGTGACTGATCTGCCAGGTCGGTTGCAACAGCCATTCAACTGGTTCTCGGGAGAACAGGCTGACAGCAGGGAAAGGGGGGTGTCAAACCCCCACCCCAAAAAAACGAAACAAAAAAAACTATTATGTATTAAAGAGCGATACTGACATCAGTCACACTCTTTGATACTTTATAATTTGAAACCAAAAGGTTGAAGGTTACATTGTTATTTACTTGATGTTTGACTTGTTGTAAATACAAATATATAACTTTTAAGGCTTTCATTTCTTTTGCTGTTTTCTCTAACTTTTCTTTGCAAGCGGAAATTCTCGTAGCAATGGGAAATGGCAAGCTGCTGGAAAAAAACATCTAATACTGATTATTATTATTATTATTATTTAACTTTTTTTATTTCCTTTCCAATCTATTTGCTTTCTTTCTGTCTATCCTGTCTAGAACCAAACTGTCTTACTAACTGCCCCCTGGGGACTCTAACTCTGCCTGCTACACTGCTGTAAGTCCTATTTTCTACCTTGTATCCTATGCTTATCTTACAACAATAGTCTTCTCTGTTCTGGTGGATTGTTCTGAAACAGAGCCAAAATAAATCAATAAATTTAGACCAAAATATAATCCAGCTAACATAAGCCTCTCTCTGCCAGAGTCTTTGATTTCTCACTGCATTCACAGTAGTTGTTACTTTATACGTCAGTACTTTAAATATAGACACAAGCTATACATTGACAGACTAAACATAAGCATAGATAGGAAATGTAAGTGGAGCGAGAACAAGGCTTTTAACACTTTGAGTGCCTGATGTGTCAGACAACCCTCTCACACTCAGCTTTTAAAGGGCTTCTCTTTCAAATGAAAATAACATTCAGACACTGTAGCACTACACCAGTAAGACAGGAAGGTAAATATGTTAATTGTTGTAAGTATATCACCCCCCAAAAGGCTCAACCCCTTACGTACCATAAGGGTGTGTCATGCATTGCAAAGCAATGTGTAGCATACCATCTGAAAATTAAAGGGTTAAAGGGGAACTTTCACCTCCTCATTATCATTATTGTATCCCTTGCTTTGTGTCCCCTCTGTACAGTGCGGTCTTTCTTTTTGCCTACAAATCTGTTTAAATGAAGCAAAAAGATACTTGAATTGTGTACCTGATGACGTTAGCAGCCGCACAGCCGCGCACCGTATGGTGCAGAAGACACTCCCACAGCCTCAGCTCCTTTCACTTGCCCCAGCATCCTCCGATGACGGAGGCGTTCTGTTAGTAAGCTGGAGAGAGATCTCATTGGCAGAGATCGATATCTAGCCAATGAGATCTCTCTCCAGCTTACTAACAGAACGCCTCCATCATCGGAGGATGCTGGGGCAAGTGAAAGGAGCTGAGGCTGTGGGAGTGAGCCAATGAGATCTCTCTCCAGCTTACTAACAGAACGCCTCCATCATCGGAGGATGCTGGGGCAAGTGAAAGGAGCTGAGGCTGTGGGAGTGTCTTCTGCACCATACGGTGCGCGGCTGTGCGGCTGCTAACGTCATCAGGTACACAATTCAAGTATCTTTTTGCTTCATTTAAACAGATTTGTAGGCAAAAAGAAAGACCGCACTGTACAGAGGGGACACAAAGGAAGGGATACAATAATGATAATGAGGAGGTGAAAGTTCCCCTTTAAAGGAAGGTCAATGCTAAAATATTCCTTTTCGTTCTTTACTCTCAAAGGCTTAAATGATAATGAACATGAAAGGGCATGATATAATATTGTCGGATCTACCTTTAAAATTTAGAATAAATAAATGTTATGAATATCCTTTTTTATTATCAATAAGGCAGTCAACCAGGTCAACATTTCGGTCCCAGAATAGGGCCTTTCTCAAGACAATTAAAACTCAGACTACCTTGTGTATTTGAACTCCCTCTCCCCAGCTTCACTTGTGATGCTTATGACATCATCACTACCCTGCATTTGACTGGATCGCGGGGAGTGAATGTGCCTCATTGGTCGCAGTAAATAACTGTGTCTCGAGAGTGAATTGAAATAATAATGAGACCTTCTGTAGCATCTAATAACAAACAGACAAGCCCTTTAAGCAAGGGCTTTATATACACTTAGTCTGCTTGGACACGTGATGCTGGACAGCGAGGTACCTCTCACGCAACAGCTAACCCGGTCTAACAGTTGTACCAACAGCCAGTAATGGCACTGTTCCTCTACCGGGTATTTCCTAGTATTGCTTAACCCCTTAAGAACCAGCGGTCCTGGGGTGTGCGGTCCTTTAAGGACCACATAGGAAACTTTGATGTGATGTCCCACGTGACTGATCACGTGGGGCGGCACTCCGAACGGGGGACTGAAAGAGATTGCTCCAGTCTTGGAGCGGTCAACTTCAGTCCCCGGTATTACTCACCGCGCTACTACAGGAGAGCTGTGAGTAAAAGTACGTGACGTGCCAAGACCGTCACTGGTCCTTAAGGGGTTAAAGGGCTTTATTATTTGTTATTAGAAGCTACAGAAAGACTAGTTATTATTCAGGGGAGGGCTGGCCTGGGGGGCAGGGGGGCAATTGCCCCCTGGGCCAGTCATATGTCTGGGCTGGTGGGCCACTCCCTCTTTTTGCTGCAAATGTAGCTACAGTAGTGATACCACAGAGCTTACAGTTGAAATGGAGCTATAATCCAAGTTGAGCTACACTAGTAGCATAACCCATTTCCCTTGTAAGTTATATGGTATCACTAGTGCAGCATTACTTACATTGTAAACTCTGTAGTTGCACCAGTGTAACCCCATTTCAATTGTAAGCTCTGTGGTATTGCTTGCCTTACTTCACAACACTAACCCTTTGAGTGACAGAGGGGTATGCCACGCATTGCGAAGCAGAAAAGAGGGTGGACTGGGACAGAGGGCTGGAACAAAAGTAAAATCGGGCCACTTGATTGTAGCTGCCCTCCAGGCCACAAATTGCCAGCCCTCCCCTGTTATTATTTCTATTCACTCTCAAGACATGGTTAGTTACTGTGACCAATGAGGCACATCCAATCCCTGCAATCTAGTCAAATGTGGGGTAGTGATGACATCATCAGCGTCCCAAGCAACACTGAGGAGAGATGAGTTCAAATACACAAGGTACTCTGAGTTTTAAATATCTTGAGAAAGGCCCCATTCTTGGACCGAAACGTTGACCTGGTTGATTTTGTATTGTATTGTATATTTTTATTTATATAGCGCCAACTGGTGTACTTGGCACTTTACAGATTACATTTAATACAGCAGGGGTACAATAAGTGCGGTGATTGCCTTACTGATAATAAAAAAGTATATTCATAATAAGTCCCACGGGTGCTGCCCTGTTTCTTGACTATATAGCTACTAATATTCAAGAGATTGTGCACCTGAGCAATATTAGCTTTACAGAGTGAGTGCTTTCAGTGAGTGCTTTCAGTGAGTGCTTTCAAACTTTCTTCTTGATTTTATATAAATAATTCCAGTCCAGGTTTTGGTAAGCACACCCAAAGAAAAAAACACATTTAAAATTGCTGGAGTGCAACCAGTTTTGACCAAAATAGCTAAAAGCAAATACACAAAATATTGGTGCACATCCAAATTTTCATCACCATTAACCCTTTACTCTGCAACATTATGCCTACATATCACTATTATATTAAAGATGAGGATTTGGTCACATCATATGGCCATAGAATGCTAAGCTTGCCACCAACGCCAAGGTACCTCATTTTTGGCAAGTACCTAACCTTAATATGCTTTGTCCTATGAGCTGAATCTTTCCTGCTTTAGGCATTTACTAACCTTAATTATTTTATCCTGAGACCTGAGTCTTTGCCAGCTTCACTCATTAATGGAGAGAGACTCTGTGACAGGCATTATATAGTGTGCTAAAACAACGAGCATTGCACCTGGGGGTGGGAGGGCTGCTTAAATCAATAGAAGTTGGTCAAAACTTCCATAAAGTACAATTCCAGTACAGGTTTTGGTAAGCACACCCAAAGAAAAAAATATATTTACAATTGCTGGAATGCAACCAATTTTGACCAAAATAGCTAAAAGCAAATACACAAAATATTGGTGCACATCCAAATTATATATATATATATATATATATATATATATATATATATATATATATATATACAAAATATTAATATAAAAAAGTTTATTCAGTGTAAATTCCCACTACCAAAAGCTTAGTGATCCTCTATTAAGCTATGTTCAAATAGTGAAAAAGAATGATGCTTTAAAGGGATAGTAATACTTAAGATGTAAAAAAATATACGTTGTAGGGTTTTGTTCCTGAATAAAACAAGGGTACTCCCACTGCTGAGGAATATTTTATTAAAAAATAACAGCTCAAACTTGAATTTTTTAGGTGCACTATCACAGTGGCCTGAAAATTTACAGTGGCGCTGTTGCTACACCATGCTATGGAGATTTATGGTCTAAAGACCAGAGCTGTCCATAGGATGGTGTAGCAACAGTGCCACTGTAAATTCTCAGGCCACTGTGATATCGCACCTAAAAAATTCAAGTTTGAGCTGTTATCATTTTTTAATAAAATATCTCTCAGCGGTGGGAGAATCCTTGTTTTACTCAGGGGGATAAACCCTACAACATAGATTTTTTTTACATTTTAAGTATTACTATCCCTTTTAGTAAAAGACCTCATTCAATAATAAGTGAATGGTGGAGATGTACTTAGGAGTGATAAAGAGGTGATTAACGTCTCCAATGATATCTCTTCTCCAAGTCTTATGTTATTCTATGGAGCCAATGAACTAAGATTTCTCTAGCTTTGGAAACCTTAGTGCATAGACTCTATAGATTAACATAGGGACTGGAGAAGTGATATCACTGGAGAAGTAATCTCCTCTTTATCATTCCTTAGTGCATAACCTTTAATGAGCAGGATTTACCATTAGACTATTCTAGCATTCAAGGAGTTAAAATACCCATTCAAATCAAAGGGAATTTGGGGAATTTGTTTTTCCCCTATGGTGCAATTGATTTGTCCTATAATTCCTCTACAACCAAGCACACTCGTATCCATCACAAGTGAATGGGTAACCGTTCGTGGTCTGCATCCTAGTATAACACTAAATTAACAATAATGGAATACTTACAAAATGCCAAACTGTAAATGAAAATCCATAAAAAAAAACAAAGTCAGCATCACATTGCGGATGGTATATAACTGGGGTTTATCTCACAGCTTGGAGGTAAAATCATTGGAATCCAGTAGCTCTTTTGAAAAATGTAATTTCATAAATCCATGCCAGAGGAAAGTCAGATACTGAGAAATAGGGTGAGATTTTGAACACAGATAATACTAGTTATCACATGCAGATGAATTAAAGTCACCATATAAAAATTCAAATGCTTCCATACATTTAACACCTTAGTGTCCATAGTATCAAAGGTTTAACCTTTCAGGCACTCAGAGGGTTAAATATGCCATATAAAGTACTTTTTGTAGTATTGCTTGCTTCAGGGCAAATGTATGTGTTGTGCAGTGAAAGATAAAACCTCTGGTTTTATTAGAACCTGAGCTTTTGGAGGATGTGAAAATGAATCAAGGAGGTATGTATGCTACATGTTACACTGACACTTTTTTGGCTCTGTTTCTGTGTTCGTGTCCTAGCACAGTGGTAGCATCATCTAATTCCTCATGTTCCTGATAAGCTAACCACATTATTTTTTTCAATGTGTTGCAAGCAGCCACCCATCACCTGAAAAAAAATATTCCTAAAAGTATACATGTTCCAACAGAGGCTGTTATCTGATAAAGTTAACTCTGATAAGGATTAAGTTGCTTAAAGGGATAGTAATACTTCGTTTTAACTTTATTTTATTTTGTAGGCATTAAAAAACATGAAGAACGATATAAGTCTTATCTCTCAAACCTTTATGGTTTAAGAGATATTCACAAGCAAAGTTTCCCCTCCCGCCCCTTTTACCTAGTGTAAGCAATCTCTTCTCAGATGTGGAATGCAGTCAATAGACCAGACAGATAACAGCAAGGGACAATATTCTTCCTATCAGAACAATGAAAGCCCTGCCCCCCTTGACAAGCTTTTCAGGTTTTTCCCTTATCTTAATTGAAGATTGTCCCTCTGTGCAATCTACCTGGGTACCTCCCTTCTGCTTTGGCTGAACAGTGTTACATCAGTAAAAGGAGCAGAAGGGGGACACTTTGTCATTGAATTACTCCTGAACTACAACTCTGACAGTATTGAAATAACACTCTCCAAAGTCCAAATACTATGATGATTAATTAGAGCTGCTTTTATTATGAAACATTACTATCCCTTTAAACTGAAAAAAGTCACTGAGGGAGTCCAGTGTGGTTTACAAAAAATAATAGTACTAAAATAATCAGCCATTGCTCTGTTTACTTAAAGGGATAATAATGTTTCACAATAAAAGCAGCTCCAATTAATCTTCATATTGTTTGGGCCATGGAGAGTGTTATTTCAGTACTGCCAGAGTTACAGTTCAAGAGTAATTGAATGATAAAATATCCCCCTTCCACCCCTTTTACTGATGTAACACTGCTCACATTAGAGCAGCAAGACTGTCTGGATGGATCACAAAGAGGGACAGTCATCCATTAGCATAAGTGAAAATCTGAAAAACCCGTCAAGGGGGGCATGGTTTTCCTTATGTTCACAGTAAGAAGATTGTCCCTTGCTGTGAGCTGTCTGTTCTCAAGACCAGATTCCTCATCTGAGGAGAGGTGACTTACACTAAGTAAAAAGGGGTGGGAAGGGGATACGTTATCATTCAAATACTCTTGAACTACAACGCTGACAGTATTGAAATAACACTCAAACAAATAAATATTAAAACATAGTCACCTAGTTAGGCTAGATAAAGTAAAACAAAAGAACAGTAATTCTCTAACAGGATCAAATAACAATTACATATTCAGTACAGATGAAATCTGAACAACACATTGTCCACCAAATACTGCAATCAAATATTTATTCAAATGTAGCCAGATGTAACTTATTGATTTAGCCAGACCTTCTGCACTATATCTGGTTAAATAAACAAGATAACAACTTACAACGTATGTCAGATTGCATCTGTAAATAAAAGTAGATTGTTGGTAAAATAGCTAAGTCCTCCAGACACCTGGGGTTATGTACTAAGACATGATAAAGAGGTGATAAAGTGGAGAACACTTCTCCAGTAATATAACTTCTCCAGTTCCTATGTTACGCTATAGAGGCTGAGCCTATTCACTAAGATCTCCAAAGGTGGAGACATTTTAGTGCATATGCTCCATTGAATGACATAGGAACTGAAGAAGTGATATCTCTGGGGAAGTAATTTCTACTTTTATCACCTCTTTATCATGCTTTTATTGCATCTCTCATATGGGGCTACATTCTGTTACAGGTGCTAATGCCATCACTGCTTTTATCTCCAGTTTTCCCCATAGACTTCAACAGGAAACTGTTTGATAAAACAGGTGTTAGCATTTAGCACCAGCAGTAGAATCTAGCCCCAGGACTTCCTGGTAAGAAACAAAGGGGGTTATGCACTAAAGCATGATAATGAGGTGATAAGGTGGAGATGACTTCTCCAGTGATATCACTACTTCAGTTCCTATGTTATTCTATGCAGCCAATGCAGTAAGAGTTCTTCAACTCTGGAGATAGAGGAAGTGATATTATAGGTAAAATATCAGTATCTTTAAACAAAGTTTTTTATAAAATGGAAGCATAAGCTGAGTAAATATATCCACATTTTAGACTGACAGATTCACTGTAATCTGCACCCCATCAAATCTAAAGTATTATTGTAAGCATAAAAAATACAGTTTATAACAAATATTTCATTTTACCAATTTTATTTTGCTTACTCTCCTCTACTTTTCATCTTGTGATGTACAAACGTACAACCAAGATTTAAATTCTATGGTGCTTGAATAACATTTGTGTTGAGCACAAACCCGACACTCAAGAGATTAATATTTTTAAAACAATCTTTGGGAGGCTTCTTACTTGGAGAAATGTTATTTTAATATTAGTCCCTTAGAAGCTAGCGGCATCTCTGATTAATTGCAAAACAATGTATTAGTGACATCTCTAACTTCCAAGGTGTTAATTAATAGAACTCCCTACAGAATACCATACTCATAACCCCGATCTTACCGGCATCTCCAACTCATTACTAAGCAATGAATTATAACATTTCTAGTAACCATGATTTTAGTATATTTTTAGTTATTTATTGCACAGCTTCATATTTGTATATAAATGATACCATTACCAACATTGTTTTAGCACAACAGTATTGTCTTTTAAAACAAAGCAAAAATTACATTTGCTGTTCTGGTGACAGGTGGCCGTGAGGCAACATATGGAAGATGTGGTTTTGTGAAGTCATTCTGTGTTTGTGGTTCACATTGTGCTAGTAATATTCATCCAAGGAGAGGCTTATAAACTATATATTCTATTAACCTTCTCTCTTTCTAATATACTGTCGTTTCTAATTCTTTACTCTGATAACACATATGAAACAGCTAAAAAGCAATGCATTTTATCTGAGACTAATTATGATCACCTTGAAAGCTACAGATGCGTCAGTTTTCACATCTCAGTCTCAACCAAATTTTGACTGGAAGATATATATATATATATATATATATATATATATATATATATATATATATACAGGGCTTAACATTTTAAGTCCTTTGCTACTAGCCAGACCTGAAAAGTTACTCACCACTGCAATACATAGTATACCCACCAGGACTGAATTTCTACTTGCCAAGGCTAAATTTTCACTCATTGGCTAGTGGCGAGTGGAAATTTTGAGCCCTGTATATATATAGAGAGAGTACATTTGAATCAATTTTGGAATACAGACCAGTCAAAGACTAAAGCTCTTTTGGAATTGATCTGTAAGATTTACTATAATGCAGAATTCACAGTGCAGTTAATTTCATGGCTCTGCACACCAGAATAAATGTGTAAAATGCTCTTATTTACTGAAACGTGAATTGGAAATGTTAAATGTGTAAATCAATGGGAGAACCTATATGAACATATACTTTACAAGAGAAAAAGGTAACTTGCAGATCAAGTACTCACTCGTGCTTCTCTTCTTTTAGACATTTACGATTAACTATAACGGGATTACGTTCCTAGCTGAGACACACAAAAAATGCTTTCTGCTAGGATTATAGGCCCATATTTATCTGGAGCAAACCAACCAAACTGTAGAGGACAGATAAAAATTCCCATTTATTTAAATGGAACTTTAACCCCTTGAATGCTACAGAGGTCTTCGCCACATTTTCATTTCAACCCTAATAAATCTATTGTGTTCAAAGCAAAAGTGAATCATAGAGGATTAAAATTCCCATTCATTTTTAATTGGGCTTTAAACCCTTTGAATGCCAGATGGGGCATGCAACTGAGAGCAATGCAGTGTGTTGTATGGCACTGAAAGGGTTAACAACATGCATACTATAGAGGTCTCCAAAAAACTGCTGAACAGTGAACTACAGACCCCTCTAGTATTCAATGGGTTAACCCTTTGTGTGCCAGATGGGTGCACAAGGCTTTGCTTTGTAATGTGTTGCTTACCCTTCTGGCACCAAAGGTGTAAAGCCCCATTTAAATCACTGGAGCTCCCTAGCAATCAAGAGTTTAATTAAGACCCCATTTAAATAATTGGGAATTTAGGGAATTTTAACTTCAACCCCATTGAACAGTTGGTTTGCTCCAGAACGGTACCTTTTTAACTCAGTGGATTCTCCAAGCATCTTCTTTGTGAATAGAGGAAAATGGGAACTATTCAGGTTGTTCTACTTGTTTTTGTGTGCAAAGAGGCACTGCCTCAATGCCCCATAATTTGAATTAGTGCATCATATTCCTAGAAATTATTTTTATCCAGTTTATTTTACTCTACCCATAGAATTCTCTGGATGGTACGTTCAACACGTTGACATTTGTATAAAGGGAAAAAGAGTTAGAAATCCAGAGTAAAACAACACTAATATATATATAATATATATATATATATATATATATCTCCTATATAATAATTCCCTAGGATGTTTGTCAGAAGCCGTCATGCACAGCAGAGACTGTACACGTTCGAGCAGTCTGTACTGCACATGACTGCATTGTGTGAGTGAGGCAACGCAAGACTGCATCACATGGAGCAGTGAGGTAGTGGCCGGTTAATCCTTTGAGTGCCAGAGGTGTACGCAACGCATTGCAAAGCCTTCTGGCACTCAAAGGGCTAACATTACCCAGACCTTGGCCCGTGTACACGGGCTTTTACACTAATATGTATGTATGTATATATATATATATATATATATATATATATATATATATATATATATATATGCCAGTGAGCTCTGAAACATTGACAGAAGTCCAGTGTGTGCTGTTTTCTATACTACATTTTGTCCTTTTGTTACGTGCACCCTGATTAATGATTTGAATATCTTGAGTTCAGCCACTTCTTTCTACATGATAGATAGATATATAGCTATAGATAGGGCACTGGTAGGGGCAGACTCTGTTTTTTCCAACTGTAATTGTTTATATGGTTTATCATTATCAGTAGCTACAATAAAATGTGAGTAGTTTTCCCATCTGCTCATCATACTATGAATTATAAACATTATCACCTAACGAGGAGCCTACATGTGTTTTGTGTTACATATTCTTAATCTTTTGAGTACCAGAGGGGTATGCAACGCATTGCTCCACAATGTGTTGTGTACTGCTCTGGCATTCAAAGTGTTAAATGTATGGTGGTGCGAAAGTAACATGGCCACAATGCCCTTTGTCTAATAAAAACAACTATTATACCATCTGCCTTATTTTATAATCTAGAACTGGAATTTTCTAAATTTGTATAACTTTGTAATCATTATAATTTTTTTTTCAGCATCCCCTCAGACATAAATCATTTTGATGCGGGGTTGATTTCTAGTTTCATATATTATATATATAGTTACCTCAGCTGAAGAAACACAGTATGAAGATGAAAACCTTTTTACTGGTGCTGATGATAGTGAACCTTTGGCCTATAGTTCTAAATATTATTGTTATGAAACAATCCCAGAAAAACACATCATATGAAATACATCACTAACGTTAAATTAAGAGGGGGCTGTTGTTGTTTTTATTTTTTTGCGAGTTTGTTTTGTGTTTTGTTTTGTTTTTTGAGCATTTTCTATGTTCATTTATTTGTGTGCATCATTTGAAAACTGCAAAATTTCATTTTAAGAATTCTTCACTCTATTAACTTTATACTTCCATGCCTGTTATGTCTCCAAAATGCACTCCTGCAGGAGGATTTTACAAACATGAGAGAGGTCACTGCAGTGTAACCAATTCCTTTGTTATTCTGTGAAACCTTTTGGAGAGATCTTAGTGCCTAGGCTCCATAGAATAATATTGGATAGGTTTCTCTTACTGGAATGCCTTCTCTGTTTAGTGCATCAGTTCATCACCTTCATGTTCTGGTTTTTCCCCTCTACATTTGTATGATGGCTACAACCGTTACTTAAAGTGGACCTGTAGCCCTGCACACAACTATGCATCATTAGTTGGCCAGATTATCCCATTTGAAATGATAACTGGTGATGCAAGTGCTGATATAACCAGCAGCCCCACATGCTAATGTGCCAGACCAAAGGCTAATAAGTGTAGCCAATGCCCCTCCCTTGTTAATGTTCCCATCCACTATGCACTCCCTGCACAGTTTTATCCTGTGTTAGGAATTTGGCTGCTTTACCAAGCAACATTTACAAAAAGTCCTACACTGAATTCAGCACTTCCACTGATTCAGTGCAGGCTAAGATTTGGGACCAGTGTGAGCTGTGTACTTTTTGAAGTTGTAAGTGCGCTGTACAACAGAGCACAGAGCAGTTGAATTATAAATGGGGGTAGGCCAAAGAAACACTGGCATCACTGCAGAGGGAGAACGTTGCCAATCATTATGTCAAATGAGAATGCTCCCTCTACACTACAGAGCTGAAGGAGTGGTAGGGATAAATGCTGTGGCATGAGATATGGGGAGGGGGTAAAATATGGTTAGTTATACTACATTAGTGCTTTTTGTGGGGAAAGTGGAAAGGTGATAGATCTACTTTAATCACTTGGGTGCTGCATTATGTGCTGGAGATATCTCTAGCATGCAAGGTTTTTAGTTTTGACTCATTTAAAAGCTACCATGTTGCGTTGTCTGGAAATTCATCTATTTATGGGTATCCTTTTAAAATGTTGCTTGAAAAACAGAGTGCGACATAAAGGCGAATTAAGAAGGTCACCGTGATGAAAAGGGCGACTTGAGACTCTCACCCTGTACCAAATCGCCAGATTCTCATGTCACTGCTTTAAACGTTGCTTTTATTTCATTGCACTGGTCTGAGCCGAGATACGGGCATGGGCATAGAAATTAAATGTGGAAAAGCTGGACAAGCCACCTTTATGTCTGCATGCGGGTGGAGCACGCTGAGAAGGGGAGAGAGAGGCCGACGCAGATAGAGGTACATCATGAAGAGAAGGGGAGGGCCCGGTGCAGATAGAGGTACATCATGAAGAGAAGGGGAGAGCCCGGTGCAGATAGAGGTACATCATGAAGAGAAGGGGAGGGCCCGGTGCAGATAGAGGTACAATTTTAAAACAAGATACCATATTCATCCTTACAGATTTCATGTGAGTGCCATACAGGTGGCTTGTCCAGCTTTTCCACATTTAATTTCTATGCCAATGCCTGTATCTTGGCGCAGACCTGTGCAAGAATCTCGCGATTTGGTGCAGGGGCAAATTCTCATGTCACCATTTTCATCACGGGAATCTGATTTACTTGCCTTTATGTCGCATGCTGTTTCGCGTGCAACATTTTAAAAGTGAACCCTATTTATGAGACCCTTCAAATCATGTTTAGATATCATGACGTTTCATAAACAGTACATGATGTTTTCAGAACATACCATTTGCCCAGAAGATTCACTCCTTTTTGATTTCTAATCCAACATTTTCTTTCCATTCTCCAAAACTAACTCCACAGAGACATCTGTTTTCTTCTTCTTGTTCATTGTATCTGTGTGAATGAATATATGTTGAATGTGTAACGAGCATTTTCCTTACATCTTATCACTTATATTTGGGTTTTTTTCTTTTGTTTTTCTGTACAGTGTTTTTTATCCAGTCCAAACTCAAATTGTGTGTTTTGCACTGGTGTTTCAATATGTTTCGTTGGTTGACTTTCCATACAATACAGGTGAAGAATATTACCAGACAATGACATTTTCCATGTGCTATTTAGTGCACATGTTAGTCAATGCATTAGTGTTAATTTGACGTGTCATTTGGTCAACACATTTTTCAGGTTAATATTTCTTTCACAAGTTTGATTGGGCAGATTGGTCTGTCACTTTGGAATGAGTTCCCACTGATACAGTAATGAACTGAGGACACACTCAGGAGCAAGCATCAAAGTTGTTATTATTAGAGATGCTACATTTATAATTTAACCCTTTGAGTGCCAGAGGGGTA
This sequence comes from Rhinophrynus dorsalis, assembly GCA_037306005.1. NCBI lineage: Eukaryota > Metazoa > Chordata > Amphibia > Anura > Rhinophrynidae > Rhinophrynus > Rhinophrynus dorsalis. The sequence continues at coordinate 157,140,770 of CM074723.1, forward strand.
CGCAATGCATTACAAAGCAATGTTTTGCATAACCCACTGGCACGCAAAGCGTTAAAGTGGTGATATGTTCATTTCATACATGGATTCTAAAGTTCCTCTATTTGCACCTAAAATGTGGTAGTAGTACCAATGATTCCAGTTTTACTTTTATAAGAATTCAGATTGTTGCTATGGTAAAGGAGACACCTGGCATAAATGGGGCAATATGAAATATGAAAGGCTAATTTCCACAAGTATTGCTGCCCTTTAAGCCGGACTTGTCAAAAGTTCCCCTCTGAAAACAATGGGGTTATGCACCAAGACACAAGAAAGAAATAACCAGGTGGAATAGGCAGATGTACCTCCCACTAGGCAAATAGTGTGGAATAGGGAATTAACAACATTTTATTCTGTCCATATTTTACATATAAAGGGGTAAGTTTCTTCTTCATAAATACCACTTATCGGTGTATCCACTACAGTGATTCTAGCATTGTATTAGAATTTTATAACTGATATTTTTTTTATTTTGATAACCATATATTAAGTGCTTTTTCCATCAAACTAGAAATTGTGTGAAAATCTGGAGAAAAAATAATGATTTTTAAACCTCATTGCTTAAAATCTGGAAACATTTTAAGTTACGATAAACATAATATCCCTGTGAATCCACCACCACAATAATCCGACATTGCCATGAATCCTCCATGCCTTTGGCAGGCTTACATTTTTGCACTGACTAATTTTACAATGGCTCATTTTCATATGGATATGCAGTTTAATGAGCCATTGTTGTATTCGTCTGGGTGTGTTTATATGTTAATGTGGCTGTTTGCCACATGCACTGAGCTCCAGTAACAGCCTTTGCTGTTGGAGTTCACAGTCCTTAACAGATACGACATCGCCAACCTGAGGTTGGTGGTGTTGGGATCTCCCTATATAGAACCAGAGGACAATTTGCAGCCCTCTCTTATTCCTTTTAATACCACAGGGCTGTGGATTGCACACCATTGTGGCACTGAAAGTTTTCCAAAATTAGAAAATGTCAGGGGAACTATATATCACAGATTCTCTTCCCTTCTGTACTGAGTGGACCAGATGAGCGGGTTATCTATGAATCAGCTGACTCTAGGGTGACCACATTTACTTTCTGCCGTTCAGGGACACACATTTTAGGAACAAGTCAGGGCAAAGTCAGGACCCATACAAGGGGGTATACAAATGTCTCTCTCTAAAATAGGAGCTAAAATCAATATAATGGTGCTGCACCTGTCTTTCATCTATTTATTAAGCAGCGAATGCTGAGACCCCCCCCCCCATGGAAATGCTACATGCAAATAATGCAGATTTGAGCTGCAAAAAGTTTTTAATAAAAAATCTCTGAGCAGTGGGAAAGACTATCAGTGACTGAGTGGGAGGAGCCTTGAAACCAATGTAAACTTGTCTCATATAAGGGATCCTCTCCCAAGTCTTACATGGCTGCTTTTGGCAGTTGTTGGAATAGGACTCCCTTCAATCTCAGCCAACCAAAGGCCACCTGAGGATGATGGGAGTTGTAGTTCACAGTAGTTGGACATTAAACCCTACGATAGTTCACACATGGACAAAAAGGTACAGTCAAATCTCCGCTCCGCATAAAACGTGCTATAAAGCACAGACATTCCCTTACACAAACCAACACAAAGCACATGGGGTGTGCACATAAGTGGCCATAAAGGGATAATTATAGTTTCTTTACTTTTTATGTCATATAGGAAAAATCTCATTCAGTTGTATGACTGTGATCAGGCCTGTGCTTGGGTTTCTCTGTCACCTGCAGAGTGATCCCAGTAACATCCCCACCTCCTTAGGTGCTTATAAATTATACAAAACACTCAGAAACTGAAAAACTTTACTATACCTGGCGAAAAGGTACTGTTGGGGGTATGAAAGTGCCACATGTATTGCCCACAGGGGATGGGGTTGCAAAGCAATGATATTTAGTCTGTCCAGCTCCGGTTCATCATGTCCTGTGACTGCCAGCGTGCACCCGCTCCCAGACTTCACTGCAGCACTGCCTCTCAGTCATGCACCAGCCAGCCAATGAGAGAGGAGCATCAACATTACGCACCTCTCATTGGCTGGCCTGGTGGTACAGTCTGTGTAGCCTCCACAGTTCAGGGACCGGTGTCTGCCTGGATTCTCAGTGCCTGTACGCTTCTGAGCAGAATGAGGTAGCAGCCACCACTGCATCGCATCGCAGCACAGACATGTCACATATGTTCAAAGAAGGTTGGCTGACTGGGCTTTGTGTTAGTCAGAGAGAGTGGCAAGCTGCTGCGGCTTCATTCTGGGACCATTAATTGTCCCGGTGGAGGGTGGGTCGGGACGCGGGATCCAAACATAAATTAAAGGACTGTCCCAGTCACCCTAGAACACAGGACTCACAAGATGCTCCTTTACAGAGTGCCTTTCAAGTCCTGTGTTTACCCAAATCAGCTGATCAGCAAATAGCCCGATCAGCTAGTTCAGTCAGTACAGAAGAGCAAAGAAACTGATATACAGCTTCCCTGCCATCTCTTGTTTGGAACCCTTTCAGTGACAAAGGCGTGTGCAATCAACATCGCTGTGGCATAGAACTGGTTAAGGGAGCAATGCTGTGTGTGATGCTGAAGTAGGAGCAGATCCTCTCCGCTCCCCCCTCCACACACACACACACACACACACACTCTGGGAAATTGGGGAAGCAGAGAGAATGCTCTCAGACTTCATGGTTGTGGAACCGCTGGCGATGTGTAAGGAAGGGCATTCCTTACACATCTCCAGGGTTTCTACAGCCTTGCGTGCAAATGAGTCCCCTTGCCCTTGCGTCCCTAATTCTTACTGCAAATAGCTATGTGTGTCTTGATCTCCATAGCATTGACCCTTAAAGCGGAACTACCACCTGACATACACTTTAGCTTAAATAACTCCTCATCTGGCGACTAGCTGCTTAGTAGCGCTAGTCGCCAGAATTATTACATTGTTAAATAGATTTACCCTTTCTTTCCCGGCTGACAGTCAGGATGGATTGCGGATATCTTGCCATAGCAACGTCCGCGCACCTGTGCTGTCAGTCCTTTCCAGAGCCGAATGGCCCCTAGCAACGCCTACTAGAGCCGGCTGGGACTGCCATCGCAGGCGTGTGGACGTCACTATGGAAAGATGTCCATGATCCATCCTGCTGTCAGCCGGGGAAGAAAGGGTAGATCTATTTAACAATGTAATAATTCTGGCGACTAGCGCTACTAAGCAGCTAGTTACCAGATGAGGCGTTAATTAAGCTAAAGTGTATGTCAGGTGGTAGTTCTGCTTTAATGCATCTATTAGTGAATATTAGAGTATGTAAGATCTTAGCTATAGGATATATTAAACGCATTGCCCATTTTTGTCTATATGTTATTTTCTCTTTTATAGATAGTTCTGCTTTGCATAGAGTGATATGAAATTATCTCACATATTTGTCATATTCCTTTTTTCATCTGCCTGGTAATATTAATGCAAAATGCAAATTCTTGAGTCTAGATCATTACTGTAAGATAACTTAATTTTTTTTTTTTTTTTAACTTTACCACTAAGGAACTGCCATGTTCTGCATTAGCACCATCCTTAGAATCCAGCTTCTCCCGACCAGAGAGACCAGCAAAACGACGCCTGCCTTCAAGATGGGCCTCTTATTCCCCAACTGCATCCCGGGCTCCATCTAGTGGTGATTTAACCTTCTGTCAAGAGCAAGGAATCACAGAAACACAATTAATGGAAACAAACAACTGATGCCACTTTGCATGAACTATCAGTAATGAAATCCAGCGTGCATAATACCAGATTCACAGTGATCAGTCTCTGTCAGTAGACACGTTGTACTTTGAAATATGAGGAATGCCCTGTGCAATTACTGAATGTCCAACTTGTGGAACATGTGGTTGTGTTTCTAAATGGAACATCTAATGTGCCTGTATGAGATAAATGTGTTTATGTCTCCGTCCTTTCTACTCATTTCAGAAAACAAATGTAAAATTATCAAAAAGACAACATGAAAATGAATGCTCTGTTACTCTCAGTGCTGTGTTTTTTATTTTTTTTGCACTGCTTTCCTGTTATGTTTCATTTTGTTTCTTTTTTTGCCATCAGTTGTTTAAGTGTTTTGGTATTATTTCCACTTCCAGTGTTAAAAGGAATCATTCTATGTATATTTTAAAAACGTCATATTATATGAAGCAGTAGTGACAGGATCCATTCAGTTAGCTGAACAGAAATTAACTTAAGAAATGGGAGAAAAATGTCATATCAAGTTGGCTGTATGCAAAAAAACACAAAAATAATTTGTCACTTGATAACTGATCCAGGCACCTTAGTGCATGTATATACTTCTAATATAATGACCCATCATTCATAAGAATGAATCCGAGTTTTACTGTACTGTTGTTGTGACCTTATGTACTGTACTTTTATTCATTTTCTTGCACTGACTACATGAGAAATGACTTTTTAAATGACTGTCCACCAGCTATGTATGTACAGCTCTCTGTGAAGTTTCATGGAAAAGCCAAGGCATAATGAAATGTAATGGATTATTATTGGAGAAATGTACAAGGCTATGGGGAAATGAAAATAAAATCCTTACCATTTAAAGACTTCCAGGATTCCGGTTTCATTTTATGTCACGTCTGATTTAGATAGGGCTCATATATCAGGCAAGAGGAAACATATACTGGCAATGCATTATAACCCTTGGGGTGCAAAATACTTCTCCAGTTTGTTGCGAAAATGACAAAAAAGTGAAAGAGGGTGCCCATACAGTGTAACGCAATAATAAACAGAGATATGTGTATATATCTAAAATATCTACTCACAAACGTGATGGTCAGGTATCAATAAACCTGACAGTAGCACATAGTAAAGTTATTTTTAATTATATAGAGCTATTGCTTTGATTTTACATATCAAATATATTTTTAATGTAACCTGAGCCTTTTTCATTCTTTGGATCATTGCCATTATCACTGGGATAGAAGACTGTTAAAGGGATTGTAATACTTAAAATGTAAAAAAATATATATTGCAGGGTTTATCCCCCTGAATAAAACAAAGGTACACCCACTGCAGCAAGGTGTTTTATTCAAAAGTTATTGCAGCTCAAACTTGTATTTTTTAGGTGCAGTATCACAGTGTCCTGAAATTGAACAGTGGTGCTGTTGCTACACCATTCTATGGAGAGCTCTGGTCAGTTGACCAAAGGAGCCCCTTCTTCTGCTTTTAGTTCATTGCGAAGCATCACTTTAACCCTTTGAGTGCCAGAAGGGTCCACATTGCATTGTGAATCTATGCGTTAATCACTTCTCTGGTACACAAAGGGTTAAAGAGTCAGTATTCTTGTGAGTGTGCAGGCTTCTGGTTGGTTTGTAACTAAATCTCCTAGGGCCTTATGTTTCAAAAAAGAGGTGTCATTTGGGTGTGAACCAACTACTTCATAGGGGGATAAAAAGTTCCATTGATTTAAGTGGGTCTTTTAACCCCATGAATCCTAGAAAGGTCTCCAACACATTGTTATCTAACATTGCAGCACTTAACCCTTTGCATGGCTGATAGGTATCACTGCATTGGTTACTGGCACTCAAAGGGATAAATTAAAAGTCGCTTTGAGATCACCGAGATTTTAACCCTTTACGTGCCAGAGGGGTACACAATGCATTGCTCTGGCACTCAAAGGGTTCATTTTTATTGCCCCCCCCCCATGGTGCAGTTGGTTTGCTCCAGAATTATTCATGGGTCCTTATTCAGGAAGCTAAAGAAGAACAATTCTGGGGCAAACCAATTGCACCATAGGGGATGAATGAAAACTTTCAAAATGGTGTTATACAAATGTAATTTTCACTTTGTAATAAACAGGTTATTCTGAAATAATTTCAAAAGGCTAAAAGTCCCATTTAAATCAATGGGACTTTGGGGAATTTGCCTAGGTCCCTATGACATAGTTGTTTTACCTCAGAATTCCACTACTCCACCTTTATACACGAGGCCTTTTGGGCCTTTAGACCCATATATATAAACCAACTGTACCATAGGGGAAAAACAAAAAGTCCTAAATTCCCATGCACTTGAACAGAGATTTTTAACACCTTGACTGCTAAAGAGGTCTTCAATTCATCGCTTCATAATGCGTTGGATACCTCTCTAGCATTCAAGGGGTTAAAATCCCAACTTAATTTAGCAGGAATTATTATTTGTCCCCTATCATACAGTTGGCTTACTCCTAAATAACTCCAGCTTGCTTTTATAAATATGCGCCTTTGTTCAAAAGAAAAATGGAGTTATTCTGGACCAAACCAACTGTACCATAGGGGACAAATTGCAATTGATTTAAATGGGACTTTTAATCCTGTTGGATAGCTCTCTGGCATTTAAGTGGTTAAACATATTTAAACCCCAAATTATTTTTATTTGTTCCCTGTAGCGCAGTTGGTTTACCCCAGAATTACTCCACTTGTGAACTTTCTTATTTGTGAGGATAAACATGACATCACTTTCTTGCTGCATTTGCCTAATACCATCCTGAGTGCTAGAAGGATGTGAAACAAAGCAATGCGTTGCGTATCCCTCTGGCATCCAAAGGGTTAAGTCATACCATACATGGAGTGAAATCATTCTAAAAGATGTCAGTGCTCCCTATGTCTTAAAATTTGCCAAATTAAAATTCAACATTGCAGTTGTACTCATCAGACAGGTTGGGGACCAGAGAGACAATATCTTTGTTAAATGTAATTAAACCTTATTTCATAGAAATGAAAATATTTCAGTGGAATTATATCACTATTCACTAAATGACTGCAATACTCATTTTAAAGATAAACTATGAACAGAAAAATAAAACTACTAGCATTCATTTCTTGTCTACTTCCCTCCATTATTTTTGCAGTGTTGCATTCCACACATTCTTTCAAGAATTTAAATCGCACCCACCTATAGGTGAGTAAGTCAGCCAGCTTCCATATTTCAGATGCTGGTTCATATTGAAGTGACAGCGCCTCCTAGTGACATAAAATGAGGCCATGGCGAAATAGTGAACATGGAACTCAAGTTAAAGGGATAGTAATGTTTCATAATAAAAGCAGCTGTAATTAATCATCATAGTATTTGGGCCTTGGAGAATGTTATTTCAATTCTGTCAGAGTTGTAGTTCAAGAGTAATTGAATGATAAAGTATCCCCCTCCAGCCCCTTTTACTGATGGAACACTGCTCAGCTTAGAGCAGCAGGGAGTGTCCAGATAGATTGCAGAGAGGGACAATCTTCAATTAAGATAAGGGAAAAAGCTGAAAAACCTGTCAAGGCTGTCTGGTCTATGGACTGGATTCCACATCTGAGGAGTGGGGGCTTACATTAGGTAAAAGGGGCGGGAGGGGGAAAGTTTATCATTCAATTACTCTTGAACTACAACACGTAATGAAATAACGCTCTCTATGGCTCAAATACTATGAAGATTAATTGGAGCAGCTGTTTTTGTGAAACATTACTATCCCTTTAAAGGAGAACTAACACTTCCCATTAATAACCCCAATATACATTACTGTGTCCCTAAAATCCTAATGACCCCTATAAATTTCACCCTTTCTCCTTGGTTCAATAAATTATATACCTCTAGATTAAAGAGGTACACACCCCTCCCATCCTTAAATATTTAAATTGTTAGAAATGTTTCAATTACAGGCAAGCTACAATCCGTCCTTATAGTTTGTATTATTGCTCCGTTACACTGATACTGCTGACATCACTCTGTTTTTTCAGAAATTATTATTAATTGTCCCCCTCCTGCCCCTTTATAGTGTAGGAAGCCACCTCCCCTCAGATCTGAAATCCGGTCGCTGGACCAGACAGATCACAAAGACGGACAATCTTCCTTCATTCAGTATAAGGAAAACCCTGCCCTCCTCCTTAATGAAGGAGTCCAGGTTTTTATGTATTCAGAAAGATTTGTTCCTCATTGCGATCCTCCTGCAGTTCTGAGGCTTGAATGCTGAAGTAAGGCAAAGGGGAGGGAGGGGAACAATATATGACATAATTTCAGAGAAAGTAGAATGATATCAGTGGTAGCAACGTAACAGAGAATTAATACAAATTATAGGAAGGATCGTAGCTTGCCTTGTAATTTAAATATTACTAACCCTTTAAAATGACCTTGTGCAGTGAGCAGAGTCTGAGTGGTCCTGCTAGTAACTGTCATGTTCACCTCTTGGACCAATTAAAGATGCGTTCTCTTGAATAAAGGCAAAATTGATATAGGGGCCATTATGATTTTCTGGCCATGATAAAGTTAGTAGGGTTTATTATTATTTATTATTAGGCTTCAAAGCAAAGCAAGGTTTGATGCATGTTCCAGGTATAAGCAACAGCTGATTCACCTATACTGAACATGGATAACCCCACTTGCTATGGTAAAGTATGAGACAAAAAAGTGGAGATGTACAAATCCAGCAACATAGCTCATATGATGCTCTAATATGTAGCCTGGCAACCCACAATATGTCCCTGTTCTTATAAGCAGTCCCTCATAGTACATACAGGTGCACACAAATCTGCCAGGGCAAGAATTTTTAACATAAGCAAGAAGAAGTTTGTGCAAATTTCCTTTGTGTCTTGTTAGTACATGATGTAAAACAAAGGGCAGATGAATAGCCCAACCCAAAATGAACATGTACTCCCACACTGCACCCCTTAGTGCAAGTAGCAATTTTTTGTGTACGACTTTTAGTACATAGGCATTAGGTAGAGTCTGAAGCAGGTCTGGAACTGGATTAATAAGTAGTTGGGGAACTTTTAAAGCAAATTTCTTTCTATATGTGTTTCAAGGATTATTTAATTTTATTTGTTTCAGATGGATTTAAAAGAATACAAAAAGTTATAACAAACATATATAATCCCTAAAATGTAAATAAGACATATGTAAGACCTTTATGTTTTATAATTCTCAGACGTCCTAATCTAGGGGTCCAATTCCCGGGAACTATGCTAGCTCATGGTGGGGCCTTATATCAATATCTATCTACCTATCTATCTATCTATCTATCTATCTATATTATCAGAGAATTATGGGTAGGTTCTGTAGTCTAGTGGCATAGCAGCAATGAGCTGTGCCAGTATACTTTTATATTCTGCCTGATTTTGGACATGGGAGAAGATCACCAAGGATATAATGGGTGGAATATATGAATCTGCCTGTAAGGCTCGTTTCTGCCCTTAGACATTGGCTCTTGTATTTGCAGCAATATGATTGCTTTATTGCATACCAGTGTACAGAACACCTACATTGTTAAGACTTTTTAGTTCCTGCAAGTCAGAAATGCCTGCCCAATAGCACATGCAGGGAAACTGAGTAATATTATGTCAGTTTCTCTATGCATTATTAGTGCACAAATTAAAACAAGACATGCCCTGAAATGCCCATATACGTTCCCTCTGCCCTCCCTTGGGTACAATCATATTTAAAGGAGACTTTTTCAGCATAAGTAATTTAGTAAATTGGCAAATGTCTCTGAATTAACCATATGAGTGCTCTCAGGGTGTCCACTGCATTGTAGCTCTCAAAGTCTAAAAGGAACACTAATTTCTCCTAATATTAAATTGTAATTGATTTGGAACATGGCTCCCTTGCTGGTGCATTATTCACTTTGTATTATTAGAGTGGAATAAGTTCAGTGTCTGTAGTTTTTAGTTTGATACATTATCATCATCCTATATAATAATGCGCTAAATCGTGTATAACGCCGCAACATGCGCAGTAAACACTGCTGAGCGTGGTGAAATCATGCGCAGTAGAGACTGCCTGCGCCGCGGCCATGGCACGGGCAGTCTCTACTGCACGTGACTGCCCCAGCGACCGGGTGGCAGTGGCACTGTGGCTGTGTAACGGGCTGTTCAACTAGTCTACTCATATTGTGCTATCACTCCGTTTCTGTAAAGTGCTGTGAACATGTATTCCACTGTTTTAGAATAGTAACCCACACTGACTAGGGAAGATATACTAAGAAGCTATTCTGTCTGGAATCGTTCTTTAAAGTAACATGTACACACAAATTAATATAACTTTTCACATACCTAGGTGTAAGTACATGTCATCCAAACATTTTTGTGTCGAATCTCTAAAATGTAATCCTAAAATTCTTAATGCACGTGTAAACTGTCCTATTTAGAGATAATTTAGTTTTGTTTCAGCTGTCTGAGAGGAGCTGAGGTTATTTTATAGGGATTAGTACTCATGCATTGTATTTATCTTATCTCAGCCCATTTACAGACAACTCTGGTCAGTCACATCGGGTACTAGGATCCCTAGAAAGTGAGGATGTCTGCTCCTTTAGAGCATATGTATGATTAGATTTTAGGACATAGATACCCTGTACTTCATACTAGAATCTGTATAACATCTCTAGTTGTTTATGAGTGTATGTAATCCCAGATGGTTTTTAGGAGATGGTGTTCTTTTAAGGGCAATTATCACATTTTAACTAAGGTTGCTTCAAAGAGAAGCAGACTCAGTAAAGAAGCCTGTGTGCAACCCCTTGAATGTCTTTCCTATCAGCTGTTTTTGGGGTCTTATAACTGACCCCCTTGGCTGGAATGCAATCCCTTAAGTTTGTAGCATACCCCACACAATAGCTGCGTTAGACTTTCAAGCATAATGTAGGTCTCTGGGGAATTGTACTGCCCAGGACAGTAAATTTTCTTGGTCAATGCAACCACCAATATACCAGGGGAGCACTGGGGGGTCTCCTTTCAGACAGTGTTGTGAGTCCCAGCAAGCCAACGGGAGAGCATAATGACAATCGTATTATAATTATTTATATATATATATATATATATATATATATATATATATATATATATAAAATGTATGATGGACTATTATATATGTAGGTCTCTTATTCTTAGAGGTACAGTCACCTATTAAATGTTTGTACTCCCTTGGCTTGTATTAGACAAGGGGGGCTCCAACTGATTATTTTTTATTTATGGCCCCTAAAACCCTATATTCATCCCTGACACTGTGTTCAAAAGAAGAGAGAAATCATTCTTTGGAAAACCAGCTGCAACACTGATGTCAAATAAAACTTACTACAATTCACACTCAATCCACTGGAGGCACTAGCATTCAAGCGGGTTAAAAGCAACATTCCAAGCATTGGATATTTTCTTATGTTCCCTATGTTGCCATTGATTTGCCCCAGAAGTTCTCCACTTTTCATTTGAACATGAGACCCAGAGAGCTATGTGTACTTACTTTGTAGAGTGCTCAAAAATGGGCAAATATGTTGCAGAGCTGTACAGCTTTCAATGCTCCATATTATTAACAGAATATGGACCACTGGCCCCTATGTGAGTCATGGGCATACACATTCAAAGCAAGTGAACATAAGCAACCTCTCTGAAGCTTAAGGGAATCTAAGCAAAAACATCTTACATAGATGTAGCCAATTTATATTAATTTTACTTATTTAATTAGGGCCGTGTGTCCAAGTTTTTTTGTTCTCCCTAGGAGATTAAATTACCCAGGTCTAAAATAATTACTTTCCAACATGGGAGAATAGGTGACTAATCAGGATGCCACCTACTCTGTTCAGTAGTGTAGGCGGTCAATCAGAAGGCCGCCTACTTTCTCCCATGCAAAGTCAATGGGGTTCTTTTAACTACGTCACCCAGAGTGTTGGCCAATCAGCAGCCGACCTACTTTTTTTGTTAAATTCAGTCTTTTCATTAATGTTTTTTGTGAGGCCTGACAAGATCTTCATGTAATGGACTAGGGTCCATTACACTAAGCATGAGTGATAGCAGGTTAAAAAATCTCCCGCAGTGCACATCTTGTCATGTTTTTTAATACTTGGAGCAATCATTCCAGGGGTCATACCTCTGTGCCGAGTGTGAGCATATTTTCTTTTTAAAATCTAAGATATTGGGTCCAGAAAGAAAAATTGCAATGTTGTGTGACACTGGAAACCTGGAAAGAAACTTAGAACTCACAGAGCAGGTAGTGGGGTTAGTGGTGAAGAGGGTGGAGAGGTAGATGAGGGGTTGCAAGTAGGCAGCTGGGTAACAGTAAGGAGGAAGACAGTGGGCAGAGAAAGAGGAAGGTCAGCTCTGAGTTGACTCAGTCCAACAGATTTGCAAAATTGTGTTAAGATGTTGATGAGTATAGCCCAGAGCTGGCAATACTGGAGAAGACTTATTCCTCTAGCAGCCGGGGGAACAGTCCTCCTTCCAGTTTAGATGGGATGCGGAGTATGCAGAAACAAAGGCAGGTGGTGATGGTAATAGGGAAGTTTATTAATAGAGGGTAGACCAATACATTGTCTCCCAGTGTCACGGTTCCCAGAAAAGTTCAGAAGTCAGTATGGTATAGTTAAATGCAATTTATTGATAGTAGTAGGTAGGCAAATATATACAGTAATATCAAGCAGAGGGTTACAAGCCAGAGAGCACAGTTATCAGAAATAATAGGCTGCCTGGCTTGACCACAATGCTAGAGACTAGGCCTCAGCCACTGGTAGTCTCTACTGGAACCAGAACAGAACAGGAGCAGGAACTGGGTCAGGAACAGGAACACAGGATCTTGATCCAAAGTGGAAGATGTACCGACGCATGCCTGCCATCAGTAAGGAGAGTAGATAGCTGACTCAAGCCTGCAGTCAGTATCAGAGCTGGTCTAACAGAGCCCCAGGTCAGAGCTAGGTTGGATGTCTGCTAAGTAAAGGAGCAAACGTAAGAGTAGTCAGACAGAGCCACAAGTCAGCACCAGAGGGGGTAGTCAGACAAGCCAGGTCATGCACAGTTCAGGTAGTCAGCCAGAGCCACAGGTCTGCACAAGGTTGGATGTCCACTAATAGGAATACGCAAAATAATAGTCAGACAGAGCCACAGGTCAGCACCAGGTTGGATGGAAGCCTAGCCAGGTCATACACAGAGCCCAAGGTAAGAGTACTGCTAAGCACAACAAGTCAGAACTCAGTCTGCCTGTTAAACCCCTCCACAGGAAGTAGGTAGGAGGAGCAGCTCAGAGGGAGGAAGTAGGTAGGAGGAGACTACAGGAAGCAAACACATAAAACAGGGGCCTGCTGCATGCTTGAAACCTCGCGTCTGTAGATGACGCTGAAACTAAGGTAAGCTGTAACACCCAGGTGCTCGGGTTTGGCACATTGTGGACAAGGCAGACAAATTATTGGGAGGGGCTGGAAATTATCCAGCTGTCTTGGTATATATGGTTTCCAGTGACAAAGTTGGAGGAAGATTGAGAGCCCTAAAAATGATTTCAGGCAAGGCAAGGACCTCCAGGGTAGTGTTTTCTTAAATACTACCTGTGTCATGAGCTAGTGCAAGTAGGCAGAGGGAGCTCAGGGAGCTTAATGCATGGCTTACGTATTGGTGCACGAAGGAGGTTTTGGAGATTTAGAGCACTGCACTGACTTTGCTCTTGGGTACAATCTATTTGGAAGTAATGGATTGCACGTAAATGGTAAGGGAGACACCATGCAGATAGAATTCTAAAGGATGGAGGATAGGGGGGAGGGTATAAAGTTAGATAGTATACATAGGAACTGGGTCCAAGTAAAGGATCATGGTGGGGGAGAAATGTAGCCAATAGGAAGGAACTGCTAATAAATGAAGATGTAGAAAAGGGCAAGTAGTGGGAAAATATGGAAAACATCAAAATTAATTTGGCAAATGCAAGAGTATGGTAGGAAAAATGGGAGAATTAGAATCCCTGGTGGTTAATGAGCTGGTATAACTGAAACATTGGATGATACACATGATTGGGCTGTAAATATAGAAGCTACTCCCTGTTTAGGAGAGACAGGATTAATAGGAAAGGGGGAGGCTTGCGCTTATATTTATTACCAGATCTAAATCCAATTTTAAGGGAAAAGGGAAACTAACAATGTATTGGACTTACTGATAACAAACAACATAGACATGGTGTCCAATATTAACCCCTTAACAACCTGCATGCGCATGTGCGGCCAGCACTTGAGGACCACGGGGCATTTTTATTTTTTGTAGTTCCTGTGTGGGGCACCCTGAATTCCATGACGTGGTCCTTAAGTGCCGGCATGCCAAGACGGTCCTGGCATGGCATTGGACGTTAAGGGGTTAAGGTATGTGAACATTTGGTAAACAGTTTTGAGCATATGGTGCTAAACTCCCCACTATTTATGCAATTGGGCTGTACATGCACTAATAATAATTCAATAGATTGGCCCAAGTCTGGTCAGAGCATCAACTGGTCATAGTGCATTAGGAGCAAATGTAGGAGGAAGAGTCCCCCATTTGTATAAAGCAATCAAGCATTTTGTATTGATATCTCAGACAGACATTCTGTGCAGTCATTATATCAATTAAATTAAATTAGCTACATCTGAAGAATTGTCAGTCTGTATAATTGAAGACTAAAACAATTTAACCAAAGCTTTGTTACAATAACATCCTTCATCAATCATTATTCCAAAAGGATACATGACCCTCGAATGGGCTCATTAACATCAATGAAGGAGCTATCCGCTAACAATTATCTGTCACTCTTATGAATGGCTATAGATATTTGATGTTTGTAAGAGAGTAAAAGGAAACAGCATCTTAACCCGTTAAGGAACATAGGAATGTGCAATGCACTGAGAAGCAATGTGTTCAAATACAAACAACTTGGCGCTCACTCTAATTTCTAGAGCAAATGAAAGGCATATGTAAAAAATAAGATAAAAATAAGAAAATACTTGAAATTAAAAGAGAGAAACAAGTCCTCCACAAGGGTTCCTTAAGAAAGTCCCAACACTCAGGTTTCGGCATTCAGCTTGTTTTGAGAGATACCGGATAGGTTAGGGTAAATGTAAAGAGACAAAGGGAAGCAGCTCAACTCTCTAAGTACAGTATGCAGGATGTTCAATCAGAAATAAAATTAGATCCCTCTCAGGGTACTCACATTTAACAGAGGCCAACGCGCCTCCAAGTTTGTTCATATTGACTGGATTTAACCCTCCATTCTCGGTATTCACCACTCGATCCTCTATTATCCAAGCCTCTGCAGGTCTTTTACTCCTTCACAGCTATTCTTCGTGAACCAAATGGATGCAAGCCTCAATAGGTGTAATCCATCATAACGTCATAAAGGCTACTATCTACTTGCTCCAAATATGTGCAGAAGAAATGGAGATGGGGCCACAGAGTATATACCAAAGTATCACAATTTATTTAAAACATACAGAACAGAAACTGTTCTTCAATAAAAATATACAAAAAATAACAATAATAATATACGTCTCGCCTACGCGTTTCGTAACAAAGTAGTTACTTTCTCAAGGGTAGGAATATAAATGCATATATTTTCAGTCATTTTAAGTCTTCCCAGCATCTTAGATCCTCCTCCACACTGCCCCTTCCAAACACTTCAGCGTGATTAAACTTTGATAGTCCTGATGGTACCTGGAAGAATAGCCTCCAGTAACTGCCTCCCCTACACACTAAGCATGTCTGGAGAGCTCCATCACTGGAATGCAAAAGTTAAAACTTTGAATGGTGCCACAACTCTTCCGTATTCTTTAATCTTCTTGCTGTGCAAGCTCAGCCCTTAGTATGCCGCTTACAGAGCTTGGCCGAAAATGGGAGAGTATATATATATAAATATATATATATATATATCCAATACATAAAGCTGTTTGGGGCAGGCGAAAACAGAAGGACTTTTTGCAGAGAGCTATATATTTATTTGGTTCCATTAATGAAAAGGCTTCTAAACCTATCACTTTTAAGTTCTTAATTCCACCAGATTTACTGTCACCAAAATGACAGGGAACGCCATGGTCTCTATATCCATTAATGATCTTTCTCCGGTGTTCCCCAATTCTTACTCGAAGACACCTGGTGATCCTGCCCACATATCTGCCACAGCATCCAAAAACAAGCATGTAGATTACATATTTTGTTTCGCAGTTAATAAACTGCTTTATTTGATATTCTTTCTCATCTTTATCCATGTCTGTGTTTAATGAGTATTTTTCCAATGTCTCCAGAAAGCACATTATATTGTGCCACAAAGAGGACTCCCTCCTCAGAGGAATCCCTCTTTTCTTCCTTTAATTTAGATTTAGGTTTCAAAATCTGACGTCTGTCTAAAGATCTCACTCTCATACGTGCCTTCGCAAAATTTTTCTCTCCATACCTCTTTTCCAAAAAGTCTTTGGTCATTTCACAGCTTTGTCTGTCAAAACCCTCCAATGAGCTACAGTTGCGACTCAGGGGATGGAATTGGCCGTATGGAATATTTCACAACCAGCTCGGCAGGTGACAGCTATCAGCTTTAATATAGGGGTTACAGGGCACTTCTTTTTTATATATATACTGCTTTTTATATTCCCCTGTTCAATTCCTTTCAAACAGAGATCCAAGTTTATATCCCTGCAACGGAAGCTGAGAAGGGACCACGTCGCCCTCCGCCATCGTTCCCGGGTCTCTCCTTCTTGATGCCAGATAAGCGCAGTCAGATGCACCGGTTGAAGTATGGACGGTCACTGGAACAGTCGCAGGTTCGCTGGAAGCATGGAAGCATGTAAGAGTCCACGTCGCTGCCTGACGGTCCACTAAGTTAGGTCGCAGGAAACTGGCAGCAGGCGGTCAACGATTCAGGATACTTGGCGCAGATGGGTATCAGAGTGGATACTTTAGACCATAAGCAGTACAAGACTCCAGGACTCCTTGTTCACTCCAAACACGACTCTCATTATTGGCAAAGACCACAGATATTTATACACAGTACAGTACATTGGATCACATGGGGAACCTGGTACAATAGGGAACATGATTAAATCATAACACATCAGACAAAGGCCAGCAACAGATGGTCTTAAGAGATACAATAACTCAGACATGATTACATTTCAGATACAAAAGGGTTTGATTGAACAAAGACTTGAGGGCTTGAACTGATTACCACATGGCAGGGGGTCTGACTGCAGTTCACAATGGCTAAGTTAACACCCAGCAGGAGGTCTGGCTACAGTACACATAGTCAGTGCCTTGAGGGACTACAATATACATTGGAATAATTAACCCCTCACTGCCATCAGTCTACCACAGGGCAGTAATACAGTCCATTTCCTCATTCACATAAAGCATATACAAACTATTTTTAGTGCATAACCAGAGAAAATTGTCCACAGTTTTTGGTTAAACAAACGTATGGCCCGACAAGGCTCAAGTAATGGGTAGGATCCGTTACAATCCCTTTTGTGAATAGTGTGGGTAAATTGAATTCCCCTATCATTCCCATTCCATTCCTCTATCTTCATTAAAAGGGATTCTTCATCCCCTCTCCAGATCAGGAGCACATCGTTGATATATCAATCAAAGAACACCAGGCTGACCCCGTACCCGCCAACCAACATATCCCCCTAGGATTCAAAATAACCCATAAAGAGGTTGGTGTATGCAAGGGCAACCCTGGTGCCCATAGCTTTACCCCTGATCTGGAGATAATGGGAACCATGAAATTTAAAGAAGTTGTAATGTAAAATAAAATGTACACCTTCAAGTAAAAACTCTTTCTGGGCAGTTACCATTTGGTCATCTAATTCCAGAAAATATCCCACTGCCTCAGTCTGAGTTGATGCTTTATGGACGTTTACAAAGACACCACATCTAGAGATGCCCAAAGATACTCATCCTCTCGCTACTGTTTATGTTGCAATTTCTCCAACACTTGTTGGGAGTCTCTCAGAAAAGAAGGCAACTTTATTACATAGCGTTGCAACAGGTGGTCCAGATAGGCTGAGAGATTCATGGTAAATTAATTGATACCAGATATAATGGGGCTCCCAGGAGGGCTACTGACTGATTTGTGGAGCTAGGCAAATGGTAAAAGAAAGCCTTAACAGGATTCTGAATAACCACAAAGTTATATTCCTCCTTGGTCAAAATGCCCCTCCTGAGCGCCCCATCAACTAGGTCCAAAAATTCCTTTTGTAAATTATCAGTTGGGTCTCTATCCAGAAGGAAATAAGACTCCTCATCATTAAGAATCCTGAACCCTTGCTCTGTATATTGACTGGTATCCTGAACCACAACCGAACCTCTCTTATATGCCTCATGGACAGTAAGGAGATCATTCCCTGCCAGTTCTCTCATTGCTATTCTTTCCCCCTGTGTCATATTGTACCTGCTACATTTCTTAGTCCTGATACTCTGTTTATATTCTTCAAGGACAACCTTTAAAAAAGCATCCACGAGAGGTCCCTTAAAATTCATAGGGAAAAACGTGGATCTACCCTTTAAACCAGAATGGATAACTTCCGACCCACTTCTTTCTACCACATTCAAAGGTTCTATATCCTGCCGTCCCTCATAACTGTCTCTCAGGAACTCCTCTAGGAGTTGAAGACACTCCCTATCCTGTGTGGAGGGTCAAGAGTCACAAATAATCTCAGGCTCTTCTACTTCTCTTCCTTCTTTAGTCCTAAAAAACCATTTCAAACACAATTTCCTCGTGAAATTTTCCAAGTCCAGGAAGAATTCAAAGTAATTTGGGAAATTCATAGGGGCAAATTTAAGACCTCTCTTTAGAACCATAAACTGATAATAAGTCAGATCCAGGCTAGATAAATTATATACCCCATCTTTGAATTCTCCTGCCTCAAGACCTTTAGCTATTTTTTGGGCCTTTTTATCTCCCCTTCTCCCTCTCCTAGTTCCTTTTCTTCTGATCTTTTCCTCCTTACTTTCCTTCCCCTCTTCTCTATTTTCTTTACTAAAGAGGCTATATCTTTGTCCAAAAATGAACCTCAGAGGGTTTCTGGAGAACTACTCACATCCAAGAATTCTTCAGAATCTCCAGCAATCCCATATTCTCCATATTTAGGAGAAAGGGCTTTCCAGAGGTGGATGGGCCCTCATTTGGAGGATCCCCTTTCTCTGTATTAGACAAATCCCTCCTTTCTTGATCTCGATGATGGTGATTTACATTCTCCTGAACTTTCTTAGATTGGGTCCCTTCCTCCCCCATGTCTTTATTTCTTTTTCTTTCTGGATAGATCTCCAGTTTGTGTTTTTATTTTTTGTGAATCCCTTATTCTTATGCCAAATCCTAATTCTATTGTTTGCATAGTCTTCCACATCCTGCTTCATCTTATTATTTTTCTTTTAATTCTAACCCAGACTTATCTACCCTTTTCTTGATCAAAACATCCATATCTTTAAATGTGCTGGTATTTATAAATGGCTGAGGTTCTTCATGTAATATATTAATTTCCACATCTATATCCTTGAGACGTGCTTCCCTATACTCTATAAGGTGTTTAATTAACCATAGTGAACATTCATCCAATATGTTATTCCAGCCTTCCACAAAGGAGGGGTCTGGAAAAGAGGGCTTTTTCTGAATTCGTAATCCCCTAGGGATCACTTGTTTTCTCTGCTATTCCTGTAATAAACAATAAACAAAGCAATGTGTTGTACAATCCTCTGTTCCTTAAAGGATTAATAGATGAAGGACACTGATGAATCAAACTGACTTGAATGAGATTTATCGTGGTATCATGTAATAATACCTATCTTGCCCCAATTATCCAGATAATCTAAGAATATCCTACTTTATTCAACGATCACTGGGGCATATGCTCAAATAAAGAGTAGAGCAATTGTGAAGCAAACCAACCGTAAGGTTTAACCCTTTGAGTGCCAGAAGGATATGCAATGCATTGCTTAAATAAATATGTCCACTGACTTGGGTTTTTAATCACTTGAATGCTAGATGAGAATTTTGTACATTTTGGTTTGCCCTACAATTGCTCCATTTCTACTTTGTATATATAGCTTACTAATGTCCTCATAGAAATAATACATTTAACAATTTCTTTCCTAGTGTTTTGTAGCTTATGATGTCATTTGGCTGTCAGTTTCCAAAACATTCTTGAAAGTGTTGTAGATCAACTCATAGGATACTATGGGACTATATGTATAAAGGTAAAATCAAAGTCGTTCTTGGGCAACCTGCCTATAATTCAGCATTGTTATCAATAAAAAAAATTGATGCGGCCCTCTGATCATGTGGCCCACAACTGAAAAAACTTGGATGGCCCTGTACTACGAGATGATCTGGACCCATTACATCACGTTGAATGGTATACATTTCCTGGCCTCTGGCAGCTATTAGTGAATGAATACCGACTTAGACTGTTTTTGTCGGTCAGTAGCCAATTTTGCCCTACCGGCTGATTAGCAGGGGCATTTACATCGAGCTCTAAACATCTGTTATCACCAAGCATGCACATGTGTGGACTAAGAACAAAACCCAATGGAGGTTAGAGCTGGTCATGTTGTGTGCATGGATTGGAAGACTTGAGAGAGGACTGTCATAAATTTCAGTAACACACATGCAAGACATTGTACAAATGTGTGTATGAGCGGAATGGTTAAATGTGCGCATGTGTGGATTGGAAAGTGAGATTGACCTGAGATGGGACTGTTTTGGTAATATTATAATTATGATTATACATATGAACAGAGAGATTTAATGCTTGGAGCATTTTGAGTACTTATTCCTGATGGGTTGGCTCATTAGGTACACCATTATTATTAGATATTTAAAAGAAGATAATTCCAACAGAGATCAGTTGTTCTTGTGCCTGATGAAGTAAAGGAAGATTCAGTCTTGATTTTTCATGTTCATTATGTTATTTATACCAATTATTTCTGACATTACGAGCAAGGCTTATCCCAGGCAAGAACTGGTACTGTTGTACACAATCTTTCCATACATTGATGCAATTTCAATATATGTATAAGTAAGTTACATGCAATTATCCTCTCTTTCCTCTTTGTATATCTAGTTTTATATATATATATCAGCTTTGCTGTCTCTTTGATTATTGGTTGTTTCCCAACCTCTTTCCTATAAGTGTACTTTCTCACAGTTTATAATAAGTGCACTTTCTCACTGTTTACATAATTATTTTGCTGGATTATTTTACATAGTGGTGTTATTTGATAAGTTTGTATTAGAAGAGGAAATATCTATTTCACTGTGTGGTCTTTCCCATTCAAATTAAATTATTTTTACATTTCTTTATATTGTACGTTAATTTCAAGGGCTGTTATCTGTGGAGTGCATCCAGTGTCCTAGCTCATAATTGTAAACAACCAGTGGATGCAATTGGGAGACTTACATACAGCCTGTGGGGCTTACTGGCTCCAGGATACCCTACAGGAAGGCCCTTTTCTACATAATACATGAACATAAAGAAGAATCACTAAGCGGTGATAAAGCGGTGATAAGGTGGAGATGACTTCCTATTTTATTCTATGGAGCCTATGCACTAAGATGTCTTCAGCTTTGGAGATCTTGGTGAAAAGGCTCCATAGACTAACATAAGAACTGGAGAAGTGATAAACAGGAGAAGTCATCTCCACTTTATCACCTCTTTATCACTGCTTAGTGAATCTCCCCCAAAGTATTTTTAAGAGGACTTTTCCCTGGTAATATTTGAACACAAACTTCTGGGGCAAATGGGGACAAATAATGATTGCTATGATTTAAATGGAGCTTTTAATCCCTTGATGGCTATACATGTCTCCAACACATTATAAAGATAGACCTCTGTTTTCAAAAGTGTATAACTCTGTTTTCAAAAGTGTATAACAAAAGTGTATAACAAAAGTGTATAACAAAAGTGTATAAAAAAAAAAGAGGGGGAGAGGGAATACAGGCCAATACCAAGGTGTGTTATAGCAAAGAACTAAAAGCTCAGATTAAAAAAAAGAGAGAGAGGTGCTCTTAGGATACACTAGTAGATAAACTCTCCAAAAGTAGCCAAGGCTCACAGACAGACGATATCTTTTCTGAGTAATTCTAATTGAGGAGGTCAATTTTCTATTTCATAATTATATGCAATTTTTTTGTTTTACCTGGTATAACACCAGAATTGATGGCCGTTTCCACTGTTCAGCAAGGGCTTCTTCCGCGCCACCAAGGTAAGCAGAGAAAGTCATTTGTTTTGGACAAATCAAAGAGCATCTAGATGTTTTGATACAAAGAGATTCCAAGGATCTTTAGGAACAGGAAATTATAGACAATCTGAGATGAAAGAATGCACCTGATTCCAGAAAGAGTTCAGTTTGGGACAGGACCACCAAGTTTATATATAAGAACCTTTTTGTTGGCACCATTTCCAGCATTCGTAAGAGTTTCTCCTGGACATAACAAAACACTTGGATAGGATAAGTTATCATCTCATAAGGGTTTTAAAAGTAGCACAAGTGGATAATGTAGAAATGGAGTCAGCTGTGATATCAGTTATAGTAGAATATACATTAGAAATTAAACCTTTACTGAACTAAATGTTTCATGATTCCAGCTTATGAGGCTAAAGTTAGATTGTTCAAACTTTTATTCTAAAAGTCCCGAGAGAAAAAGAAAAAAGTTGAGGCCAGTAACTGCTACAAATTGTAAGGATACTAAAGACGTGATCATAAACGCTATGGCCTAGATTCTATTCCACATCAGTAAATATTTTCTGATTATCAACCCTGCAATAGCATTCTTGCCAATGGCTGGACTCTGACTGCCAAATTGGCTATTAAAAAATATTGCTTCCGAATCCTCTTGGAGCACTGAAAAAGACTCCAAAACAAGGCTCAAGGAGCCCGAGAGAAGAGGCCAAATATTGTCCACCTCCCTTGGTCTGGATTAAGTATGGCAAACTGGGTAGCCATAGTCTGCCTGGTCCCATTGATTTACCAGTGTTTCCAAACATCCTCCCCACATCCCTCCCAACTACTTGAATTCCTACATTGCCAGATTGCAGCTATCTTGCTGTACCAGCAAGGGAGAGGTTAGCCTATGTGTTAAAAAATAAACGTAACCTCCATCCCCACCATCTAAACATATAATAAACCCTTTTGTTGCGTGTGCAGCAAGAATTATATATCATATATATTTTAAGAAATGGGTCTGCAGCCAATAAGAGTATGGGAAAATATTTTAAGAGGGATTGGCTTATATATTATCTAGTCCCTCTTTTTCAGTATCCTGGATATTGGCCCAGGGAGGACTGGTTGGAGTGGATTAACTTTTGTATATTGTTAGTGGCATTGTAAGTGGTGGTGGGATTTATAGGCTTTTTTTAAAAATGTATTCTGTTTCATACTTTTACAGGGATATGAGGACCATGGTGACAAAGGCACAATTGGACCTCAACATCCTGGTCAGTATGCATTCTGTAAACACGCATGCACGTTTCTTTTCACCTAGCTTCTCCCATAAGGTAGGGTGGATAAATGGGTCTCAGTCTAAGTCAACATATTAATGTTTTTATTATTATTATTCATCTCCCTTATGGAGGGTAGAGGAAGAGAACCTGGACCCTTGAGCATTTGTTTAGATTAATATGGGGCCTGGTAGACGTTTTATTCAAAAGTTTTAGCCATTATCAAGAAGTAACAGTTTCAGCACTTCTTGTCAATTCAAACTGTAAGGAAGTGATAAAGCCGCTACTTTCACATTCTACAGAAAACTGTGACTCATCTCTACCATAGAATGCAACTGTCATATTTAACTCAATGGACATGATATTCAGTACTGATAGAAGATGTTATCTCTTGAACAAAGGTGCAAGGGCAATTAGGATTTTCTCACCAGAGTAAAGATAGGAGGGTTATTATTAGGAGGTGTTATTTCTCCTTTAAAATGAAAAGTTTTGGCTAAAATTGATCAGGTAATTGCTACCAAGAACTTATATCTGATTTCTTAAAGATGTGTTCTTCTTAGAGGGGACTAGGATTCCACTGCATAAAGGGTTTTAGTTACAAATGTCTCCATACACTTCAGTGGGAATCTTTTAAATGAAACCACTAATAACACATCAACTGCAGTGTATTCTAGGCCTACAGTATATAAGAAATCTTCAGTGAATCCTGGCATTGCCCAGAATATATTTTAAAGGGATAGTAATACTTCATTTTATCTTTATTTTATTTTGTAGGCATTAAAAAAACATGACGAATGATATAAGTCTTATCTTCACAAGCAAAGTTTCCCCTCCCGCCCCTTTTACCTAGTGTAAGCCATCTCTTCTCAGATGTGAATCTGGTTGTAAGACCAGACAGATAACAGCAGGGGACAATCTTCTTTCTATGAAAACAATGAAAACCCTGCCCCCCTTGACAAGTTTTTCAGGTTTTTCCCTTATCTTAATTGAAGATTGTCCCACTCTGCAGTCTACCTGGGCAACTTCCATTTGATCTGGCTGAGCAGTGTTACATCAGTAAAATGGGAGGGAGGGGGGACTTTGTCATTGAATTACTCTTGAACTACAACTCTGACAGAATTGAAATAACACTCTCCAAAGTCCAAATACTATGATGATTAATTAGAGCTGCTTTTATTATGAAACATTACTATCCCTTTAAGCACTGCTGGTCTAATGCATTTAAACATTCTTTCATGCATCTGATTTATACTAACCCTTTGATTGCCAGAGGGATGTCCAACTCATTGTTTTGTAATGTGTTGGACACCCCTCTGGCATTCAAAGGGTTGAATCCAATCTGTTTGGCCACGTAGTTGAAGAGAATGGCTTTGTGTAATAAGTTGTAACATCATTCATATGGGAACGCTATACTCTTGTGGCTAACATGTTGATTAAAATATACTGTGTTGACTGCTCAGACTGAATGTTTCTCTATGTCTCGGAATCCAATAAGATATTTGTCATTTTACGTGCTCCAATAAGCCTGTTAGTATAATTCCATTACTGCTGTTCATTTACATAAAACACTTTCCATTATCTGTGGATTTTCAGATCTTATTTGCTGTGTCTTATTCTATTAAATTCCTTTCCGTGTAGACCTGATGTATGCAAATCTTACTAACATCTAATGCCTTTCACAGAGCTGAATGCATAATGAACCATTTGTATTGTGGAACCTCGTCATTTTGAAAGCTGACAACGTTGGTTCCTGTAAGAATATTAGACTAAGTACTGTATGCCAAAAGAAATTGTAATAAACCACAGGGGACATATAAAAAGCCTCATTAAAATGAATGGGAATTTGTATTTCCTTCATGGTCTCCAGGAAGTGCACACTGAAAGAGAGCCCCACTTCCCTATATAAGACAGGAATGGTTTAAAAAGGAACTTCCACCCCTCCAACATCCCCTGTCTTTTTTTCCCTACACTCCCAGGTTAAAACTCAGGATCTTCTCATAGTTTTTTGTTTTATATAGTGCCTAGATGGGTTTCTACCTGGCATCCAGTCATGTCAGGGCCTAGGAGGCAGTAATTTCCCCTTGATCCATCCCTTCCTTTATTTGTCCCCAGTGGGCTCCATTGTTTATCAGGCAAAGCGAAGCATTAGACGTGTGTGGACACAACTGACACCCATTCAAGCTTAGAATCCATGGTTGCATAGATCTCTATGCAACTTCCAGGGTGAGCTTCTCTCCAATTCCTCTAAAGACACTGAGGCTTGGCCCCTGCAAACTAGGGTTTATTCAGCAAAAATTTTGAGGGGACAAAGGCAGCACTAGTGTCCTGCTAAGTGAAGCAATGTGAGTATGGCATGTCCTCCATTTCCATTTTAATGCACTTTGTGGGTATTTTTCCAAGAATTCATAGACTCCTATGTGTGTGTTATTATAAATGTTTGGGCCCATGGAAAGTCAAATGTTTAATCTTTTCTGCCTGTTATGTTAATCAAGTACGAAGAAGGGCTATGATAAAAGACCTTGTCATAGAGATCTGGTGGATATAAATTAACTTCCTAGTACACAAGTAGTCATCCCTCAAGCCAATATACGTACTGATATGACTTCCATGGTTGTATTTTTTCAGAGAATTTCCAGAGAAACTCTAAAATTCTTAAAATTTGAAGAATGGGTAGCTGGGTCATCTGCTCCTAGTCATTACTATAAGAAGCCTTTTGACATATCTGGTTCTCATCCCCAGAAGATGGTTTTATGATAGACTAATGTTTTCCTGCCATCTGTATTGATATACTCATTAAAGGGATAGTAATGTTTCACAAAACAGCAACTCGAATTAATCTTCATAGTATTTGAGCCATAGAAAGTGTTATTTCAATACTGTCAGAGTTGTAGTTCAAGAGTAATTGAATGATAAATTATCCCCCTCCTGCCCTTTTTACCTAGTAAACGCCACCTCCCCTCAGATGTGAAATCTGGTCCACAGACCAGACAGCTCACAACAAGGAACAATCTTCTTACTGTGATAACAATGAAAACCCTGCCTCCCTTGAAAGGTTTTTCAGGTTTTTCCCTTATGCTAATTGAAGATTGTCCCTCTCTGCAATCCATCCAGACAGTCTTGCTGCTCTGAGGTGAGAAGTGTTACATCAGTAAAAGGGGTGGGAGGGGGATACTTTATCATTCATTTACTCTTGAACTACAACCCTGACAGTATTGAAATGACACTCTCCATGGCCCAAATACTATGAAGATTAATTGGAGCTGCTTTTTTTGTGAAACATTACTATCCCTTTAAAGGTATATGTACATCACTGGACATTAAAGAGCATGAAAATCCTAAAACTGTAGTTGATGGACTACATTTAGGATATAAACAACAAATGATTCTGTCCCTCTGTGCAACTATATGTTTCACAGGCAAACAGTTACTGAATAGTGTAGGTGGGATTTCTGTCTTACCAAGTTCCCTGTCTAGCCTCTAGTCTTCAGCTTTTACTACAACTTTTCTACAGAAGTAGAGAATGTACCGGTGCACTCACATCGCTCGGTCAAACTTCACATCAATATCCTTATCAGGTTGTAACTAATCTAGGCAGGGCTACAGGGGAAATAACATGAAATAGAAAAAAGGACAGATTACCCTTCAGAGTTAGCACTCACCTAATACAGTTGAGGACCCAACGGAAATGTGAGTATGGAGTTCCAGCATGGGAAAATAAAACGTAATGTTTGCTCAAACGTATTAAAAACGAGGAAGCTGTGAATTCAATATATTGATGAATCAATTGCAATTGCACTTTGTATAGGCCATTGCGACCTGATCCAACAAATGTAAGTAATAAAAAGTATAAATAAAAGGGGGCTAGATTGGCTGATCTACAAACAAATACAAAAATAACGAGACTATCAAAGTTTAGCTCCCATATAACAGATCATCAAAATCATATAAGTATCACCCATTTCCTATCGGGGCTGTATTCAAAATAAAACAGTGCAATGACAAATGGGTAGACAAGCACCTTCCAACTTAAAACTTGATCAAGAGTTATCTTATTGCTTGTAACATGGATTTATTAGCACAATAGTAATCACAAACTGGATTAGTAGGACCAAAGACCTATAATATATGACCTATTGAATGGCAATACAAAATCATATGTTTGGTGACACATTAATGATCTGTTCTGAGGCCAGGGTTGTACTGTCAACACATGGACCGACTTGAGCATTGAAAAAATTTAGCAGAGATAGCAAACTGTCCTCTGGCTCTGTAGGGAACTATAGGGAGATCCCAACATCTCCAACCTTATTGGAGCTTAGTGCATGTGGCAAAGTGCCAATGAGCCACTGTCAGTGTATTAAGTGGAAAATAATAAACCTGTAGAAGGTATGGTAGATTCATGGAGATGATGGCAGATTGGTAGTGGATTGACAGGGATATGAAGACATGTTAGTGCATATTAGCAATGTGCTTTCAACAGAGATCCAACACAGCCTCACCATCCTGAGACCTTATCAAATTTTAGTGCATCTCCCCCTTTAGTGGGTAATGGGGAAATTCATGTAGAGCGGTGGAGGGGAGCCTTTATGCAACTAATCTTTGTGTCTGTCTCCTGTAACCAAAGGCAGGTGAGACGGATGTCTGATGAGCAAGTACATGATGGGTGAGTCTGGTGTTGATGAGCTCTTTCTAGATTCAGATATGCTGTAAGTGAAAGCACTGATGTACTGAGAATGTTAGAATCTAGCATGCACTGACACCAACCTTATTTAAAATCCCAGCATGCACCAAGGACACCAGCCTCCTCTCTGCTTCTGTCATTAGTTACAAAAGACAGGATACCTGGAAGCTAGCAAAGATCCTCATCCAGTACAATTATACTTTGTGCAATTGCTCAGTCTTGGCAGAAGGAGCCCTTTTGACACAGCCCACCCCCCCCTGCATCATGGGAGACTCCAGTATGCCCCTGCTTATTTGGTATTCTGGCAAGATGCTGTTTTCTTCATTTGCCTCCATAATGTGCATCTGAAGTGTTCTTGCTTTTTCGCAGAAGTGATGTGTCTTCTCACCTTGTGTTCTCATCCAACTAATGCAAATGAAAAAATATCTGTACAGGCTGGATGTTTGTATTCAGCTATTTCTGAGACTTATGTTGCACAATGAAAGTAAACTCCTACAAAATTAATCTGATAGTGCTATGGCTACATTCTGGGTTGAAAAATCATAAACATCTACAGAACAGATATCTAGAGACACCATGAAGTACAACATTGATGCCTTCATGAGGTATTACAGACTGCATCTTAAAGTTAGTGGAGAAGCTGCTATTGTTAATACATATTTTAAAATATCCCCCCTATGGAATTTGTTGCCTCGGGATGTTATGCTTGCAGATGCTGTAACTGCTCTCAAAAAAGAAATGGATACCTATCTAGCAAAGAACAATATTGAGAATTATGACAGATGGCTTCAATGCAGATATGGCATGAGCTGGACTTGATGGACATATGTCTTTTTTAGCCTCATCAACTATGTTACAAAAGAATAATATGGGGTAACTGGAACCCATATTATTATTTTTTCACTCTTTAACCCTACCTTTGTCAGTGCAGTTAATTGTAGCCACCATGGCAATGGATGGGTTAATCATGGTGTGTGGGGGTATTTCATTTCAAATGGTTGCTAACTCCTCCATTGCCAGAGCAGTGAAATATCTGTGATTTGGCAACTAAGAGGTTAACATCTGGTGGGGATATGGGAAGTGTGCTCGTGTACATGGGGAACAGGCTGGGGACCAGATGGGCTATTGTCCTCCCAAATTTCCCTTGCCTGGTCCAGCCCAATGAAAGCAGCCGAAACCTTTCTCCTGTCCTTGGGTTTTCCAGTAGCCTCATTTTGGGTTGTTTTGGAGTGTGTTTCAGCTTGCAAAAGGTTCCAAAGAGAAAAATCCAAACTTTGGAATCCAGTTCTGACCTTTGGTCAGAATCTAATTGCGGATCTGAAATATCTGTCAAATAAGAAAATACCCATTCAGCAAATATTTGGTAATTTCCCTTACAGGTATTAGTACTACATATTTACATGAAAAGGAAGTAAATTTAAAATGGGACACAAAGCTGTAGGCTATTCAAATTCACAACATAAGATTCACCTTTACATGTCCATGTCTAAACCACTTCTAATCACTTCTAATGTTCTAGTGCGTTCAGCTATAGCCTTTCCATAAAACTTGAAAAGCAGCTCAGCTGGGGGAGTCGGAATACCATCAGTCAGTCTCAGCTGATTACTTACAAAGTGAGACTTTGTCTGTGGCCTGAGTACAGAGCCTCTGAATGTCTGTCAAGTATTTGCAGAGGAGTGGATAGTGGGGACTAAAGTGTATGACTCACCATTACTTCATTTCTCTTAGCCGCTGTGATTAAACAATGTTTCCTCTATGAGCTTTAATAATGTGCTAAGTTAGCAGATTAAACCTTCAAGGACCAGATGGTTCTATAACACATTGTGAAGCAAATCATTACACACCTCTTTTTACAACATCTTAACAAGATGTTAAGATAGATAAGATTAGCTGGCAAAGATCAATTATGTTGAAATGGGTAACTAAATTGTGGATACACACAAGAATTCCCCACAAGCCCTAAGAAGGGGAATCATGTCAGGGCTGTGGGGGGGTCAAAGAAAGCTTGTAAGGGGTATTTGCCCCTTTAATGTTTAAGAAGGGGTGGGGCATGGGAACCAATATAAGGGGGACACTTGGAGCATCACTTCCTTTTCAGAAGTGAATACCAAAAGTATCGGATCGGCTTACTTGTGCTGTCTTCCATGGCGTCATCTGCTTTTCTGTTGGCTGCAGTCCGGTGGTGGTGATTGGCTGCGGTAGCAGCTTTCTTGGAGGATGGATTCTACTGGCGTGTCTTCGGCAGGGGTGGCCGCCTGGCTTACGGGGAGCTTCCAGACGCAGCCACCTGTTCGACTGAGCCTTGGGACGGACAGTGGAACATCCCTCAGCCTAGCCCAGCCGGCTTTTGGAAGCAGTGGGTCCCCTTTTCTGGCTCCAGTTTCCTGATGCAGGTGTCTGTTGCAGCTCTGCAGCCCTCCAGATGGACTGGGGTTCTGGGGTCCTTTCCTCCTTTCTGTCTCCCTGGGTCCTGTTGCCTCTTTACTGTTCTCCTATTTTGCCTGCCTCAGCTCCTGGTGGCTCTGTTGGGCTGCTTTTGTCTTCCTTGTTTGTTTGCTGGTTTCCCTGTTCTCTCTCTTGTTCTGCTGCCCCTCCCCCCTCACTTTCCTTTAGCCCCAGTTCCTGGCTGCTCTGTCTGCTTTTTCCTTCTTGGTAGGTCCTGTGGGCTTTCTTCTCTTACTGTTTGGGTCTGTTTGTCCTGCTGTGGGTGCTGGGTGTGCTGAGGGTGATACTCTGGGACCCTGTCCTGGTGATGTGTGGTTGCAGGGCTCTACCTGCTGTGTTGAGTATATATATAAAAAAAAAAAAAAAAAAAAAGGTCAAAACAAATGACTAACTATGTATCTGTGTGTGTGTATATATCTGGAAACTATATATATATGTGTGTGTATATGTAGATGACAAAATGTATATTTGTGTGTGTTTATATTCTAGGTAAAAATATGTGTGTGTTGATATATGAGAACATGCATATGTGTGTGTGTATATATATGAGAACTTATATTTGTGTGTGTGTATATATATGAGAACATATGTGTGTGTGTATGTATATGAGAACATGTATGTATATGAGTATGTGTATATATCTGTGAACATATGTATGTGTGTGTGTGTATGTATATGTGCACATATGTATCTGTGTGTGTGTATTTATATGTGTACATGTATATGTGTGTGTGTGTATTTATATGTGTACATGTATGTGTGTGTGTGTGTATGTATATGTGCACATGTATATGTGTGTGTATGTATATGGGAACATGTATTTGTGTGTGTGTATGTCTATGTGAACGTATATATAATTGTGGGCATATATATGAGACAATATGTGGGTGTGCATATTTATATGACTAAATATGTATGTGTGTGTACATATGGTACGAAATATTTGGTGTGTGTATATATATATATGTATATGTGTGTATATATATGTATGTATGACCAATATGTGTATGTGTGTGTATATATATATATATTTGGAACAATATATATGTGTTTGTGTATATCTCATGAAATTAGAAGGCATAATAACGGCAAACGGGCATTGATGGTGACGGTGGCCTGCACGGGCCTGGCTATAAAAAAAAAAAAAAAAAATTCAATAAAGGCATAAATACTTATTTTAAAAATAAAATAATATTTAGACAGGGTGTGGGGGCCTTGGGTGCCCCTGGTGGGTTTTTTGTTTTTCTTTTTCCTTTGTCCTAGGTGCTGTTTCCTGTTCGGCGG
Source organism: Rhinophrynus dorsalis (assembly GCA_037306005.1). Taxonomy (NCBI): domain Eukaryota; kingdom Metazoa; phylum Chordata; class Amphibia; order Anura; family Rhinophrynidae; genus Rhinophrynus; species Rhinophrynus dorsalis. The sequence continues at coordinate 157,172,407 of CM074723.1, forward strand.
ACTGTACTGGCGAGTGGGGTTTTTTGGAGCCCCTGGTTTTGGTTCCCCTTTTTCTTTTCCAGGGTTTACCTGTGTGTCGGATTTCTTCTGCTGGAGCTGATTCTGGTGTGGCATGGATGGGTGCCTCTGCTGAGCTGGCTGCTACGCAGTCTGTACCTCCCATTGTGTGGTGGCAGGTATGGGATTGCCTGGGGCAGTGATTCTCTACCTGGGGTGCCGTGGCACCTTGTGTTGGTTTCCCTTTTCTTTTCAGGGTTCACCTGGGTAGCGGAGTGCTTCAGCTGGTGAGGAGCCTGGTGTGGCACTGATGGGTGCCTCTGCGGAGATGGAAGTTACGCAGTCCGTGCCTCCCATTGCGATAACAGGTACGGGATTGCCTGGGGCCGTGATTCTCGGCCAGGGTGCATGGCACTGTGGAGTGCCGTGGGGATCAGCTTGGGGTGCCCCATGTTCTCTATGTCGATGTTGACACACTATGTGTATATTTACTTGTGTTTATGTTGTGCGCAACATGTTTAGTTTGTTTTTCTGGTTGTGCAATGTAAAAATACTGTATAATTATGTATTATTCCCTTCAGTATGCGTTTGTTATATTACATTAACAGTTTGGCTGCAGTCCCTGGTGTTGGGGGTCTGGGTTAGTCTAGGTTTGGCATGTTGGGAGCTCTCGGGGACCAGGGAACGCAGGGGTGATCCCCCCCTCTTGCTCCTGGTGGTGGTGGTGGGTGTTTCTGGGGCTGGTCTTGTTTCTACTGGGGCGCCCGTTGCAGGGGCTGGTGTGGTTATTCCTTCGGCTGCTTCCCAGTTATTGGGGTTAGGGGCTGCGGCTGGGTGTTCACTCTTTTGGGGGGTTCCCATGGCGGCCGTTGGACTGCCTATTTTTGCTGGGCCAGTCCTTTGGGGCTACATTTGAGGGTTGAGGTTCGGGAGAAGTTTTGAAGGTTGTCATGGTTTGACTGATTTCGTCACACGCTATGCTGTTGATTACTGCTGCCTTTCCTTCCCTGGTGGGCTGAGTCGGCTGGAGTTGACCAGACTGCCTTGATCTCTCTGTTGACATGGTTGCGCACCTGCTTGTTTCTCAGCCAATCCCTTCCAGGCTGTTTCACGCAGCTGGCTCCCTTCCTCCTTGCCCTTATGTTTGCTTCGGTGCGAGGGCATTTTCCTGCGTCTGATTATCTGTGCATGACCTGCCTTCCTCTGACGTCCCTTCTGACTCCTGGCTTATTCTTGCTGTTGCTGATCTCTGTATTCCTGATCCTGGCTTGTCTGCGTACCTGCATAGGTTCCTGACCCCGGCTTGTCTTTTGGTCTATGCTCCTGGATTGCGGTTTTGCTTTGGTTGTTTCACTAAGGGGTTTTTTGCACTTTGCATTTGTCTGGTTCCTGGCCTTCCAGAGGAGCAAATTTGTGGATATTTATTCTTGGCTTTCCTTGGAAGAGGCTCCTCCGGACCGGGATATTCAGACTGCTGCTGGGACGAAGGCGGTGAAGTTGTGGTGGTATTGGAGGATACCCAAAGTTTTTCAGGGATTGCTTTTGGGCGTTTTTTCAATTCTTGCTAGCGTGTTAGGTGGGCATTTTCTGCTGCGTGCTCCTCCTTGTTCTGTTAATAGGCCATGATTTGGCACGCCTGCTGGATTTCTGGGGCTCGAATAGGGTGTTGGATTTGTGTACAGTGGCGGCATGTTCTTTGCGGTTCGGGTCCTTGTTTGGGCTGGATTGGGTTGGCCTCTTTGGCCTGTGACTTGGGGTCTTCCGGTTTGATGAGGGACCTGGTTTTTCCTGGAAGTCTTTCCAATTGTCATCGCTTTTACTTTGTGGGTTGTCAGGATGCAGAATGTAAGGTTGTTTTTTGTACTCTGACGCTATGGGGGTGGTGCTGGCGGTTCATAACTTGTTTTCCTCTTCTGTCCCTGTTCTGTCTGCTTTGTTGTTCGGTGCCATCTGTCTGAGTCCTGATATATCTTTTTGGGAGCGGCGTGTGCCTGGGTTCTGTATGTGGCTGCTGATGCACTTTCACGATTCCTGGTCGTGGAGTTTGGTAGGCATGTCTGGGGGCGACGGCTGTGGGGTACGCCTTGTCCTGACCACTGGTGGGATCTTGGTGGTCTACAGTTGTATCCGGGGGAGGTATTCATTGGCTCCAGCCTCTTTGGCAAGGTGTGCGGTTGCTTGGGATGAGTGGATCAGTTGGAGGCTGTGGTGGGGGATGCTGTGAGGATTGATGGGGTGTTGTGGTTGGTACTGGAATTGGTTTAGTCGGGGTGTATTCCCGGCGGCTATTGGGGGGCCGGGTGTCTGGGTTGGCTTTTGGGTTGTTGCGGGGGGACAGATTGTTCATAGGAATTTGGGGTGCGCAAGTCTTTGCGGTCTTGACTGGTGGTGGTGCAGTCTGATACTCGGCGCCTGGTTTAGTTCTCACTCTTGCAACAGTTATCTTCCAGGTGTTTGCTCGGCTCATTATGGTCAGTGTTTGGGGTGGCTTTTTGTTTTGCTTTTTTGTGGCTCTGCGTCTGGGGGAGTTGTTTAGTTCTTTTCAATTCAGTCCCGGTGTGTGTTTCTGGATTTTGTGCGTTTGCTTCTGGTTCTCTCTCGTTTCGTATCCGCCGCTTCGAGAGGGATGTCTATGGTTCTGGGGTTTGGGTGACTGTTTTCGGTGGCGGGTTTGGATATCATTGGGGCTGCTATGAAGGCGGATATGACTGGTTTGGGTACTGAGTCTGTTTGCTGTATCGGTCGGTGGGAGTCCTCACGGCTTTCTCTTATGTTAGGCCGGACAGGATGGTTGGGTGTTGAGTTGTAGTTTCTGTTGCTATACTGTGTTTTTTGTTTTCTGTTCAGGTCACGGCCTTGTTGCTGCTGGATTGTTGGCCACTTTCGTTATTTGGGTGTGATGGAGAGCGGCGGATTGTGGTGGTGGGTGCTGCTGTCTTTCGACCCTTTGTTTTTTCGTTGGTGTCCTGGTTTGTCTATCTGGGTCCGCAGTGGTCTCGCTTTCTTCCTGAGGTTGGTTGGTACGTTTAGTGGTCCCCCTTGGGTTCTTGTGGTGCACTTGTGGGGGTAATGACCTTGGCTCTGGCCCAGCTTGGCTTTTGGTGCGGCCATTCATGGGAAATTTTTCTGTTCTCCTTTGCCATTTCCCTGGGCTGGTGTTCCGTGGCCAGTGATTATTCCACGCCAGCGCTGGGTTGGTGACAGGGATCGCAGGGCATTGGAAGTACGGGATTTGTCTGACTCAACGCGTGTTGAGTGTGTCATTCACAATTGGGGGTTGTCTGTGCAACATTCTGTTTTTGTGGATTCGTCTTTTCCTTGTTTAGGTCAGATGGGGTGGCTCACTGTGCGGTTGGGCTACATTTTCTTTTTTCTTTTCGTTTCACTTTGGACATTTTTTGGGGGGGTTTGGAGCAGGCCATAGCTTTCTATGGGGGGAAGGGCCTGGCTGCATAGGATGTACGCATCAGGCCCTGTGGCGCTTTTGGCCCTTGCCAATAGGAAAAATGGTACATCATGTTTGGAATGCATGGTTAACAGGTGGATGTCAGGCCAGCGGCCTTGGGCATTAAGCACCCGGACCACGGTCGCGGGTTGTGGTCACCGCCCCTCATTGAGCTGCACAGACCAGCTAATGGGGTGTGGTGGAATGGAGGAAAAGATGGGTTGAGCTTTTTGGGGCTCAGTAGGGTGGGCATAAGTTTATGCCTAGCATTTGGCAAGGGCTTAAAGTTGTGGTGGTTATTAAATTTTAAGTTAATAAAGCTGTGGCCTGGTTTTTACATCCAAACAAGTTGTGTGTGTCTTTATTTGATCTATACCACATGCCCTAGACAAGAATTCCCCACAAGCCCTAAGAAGGGGAATCATGTCAGGGCTGTGGGGGGGTCAAAGAAAGCTTGTAAGGGGTATTTGCCCCTTTAATGTTTAAGAAGGGGTGGGGCATGGGAACCAATATAAGGGGGACACTTGGAGCATCACTTCCTTTTCAGAAGTGAATACCAAAAGTATCGGCCCTCCCTCCCTCCCTGTATTTGGGTTTTATTGTTAGTTTGGGGTTTGTTTTCTGGTGGGTTTTGGGTCATGAAAGTACCTGGGTTTACTTTATTTGTCACAGCTTTTGGCGCTTTTGGCCCTTGCCAATAGGAAAAATGGTACATCATGTTTGGAATGCATGGTTAACAGGTGGATGTCAGGCCAGCGGCCTTGGGCATTAAGCACCCGGACCACGGTCGCGGGTTGTGGTCACCGCCCCTCATTGAGCTGCACAGACCAGCTAATGGGGTGTGGTGGAATGGAGGAAAAGATGGGTTGAGCTTTTTGGGGCTCAGTAGGGTGGGCATAAGTTTATGCCTAGCATTTGGCAAGGGCTTAAAGTTGTGGTGGTTATTAAATTTTAAGTTAATAAAGCTGTGGCCTGGTTTTTACATCCAAACAAGTTGTGTGTGTCTTTATTTGATCTATACCACATGCCCTAGACATGCTGTCAACAATGACCCAAAATAATTCTGCCTTTTTTTCAGGGACTTTGGAAAAGGGGGATATGGATGCAAGGAATGGTGTTTGAGGACATGGGATGTTCTATTTGCTCTTGTGAACATCAGGAAGACTACTCACACTGCAACCACTAGATGGTCATAAGCAGTAACAGACAAATTGCAGAAGATTGTGTCCATGAATGACTCACAAAGAGAAACGGTTCCATAAGGAACAGGGCTAACTGTTCTTCACAACTGGTTGTAGTAACTTGGTCAATGTAACACAGCAGCTGTGTGAACATGGGGGTTATGCACTAAAGCGTAATAAAGAAGCGATAAAGTGGAGATGACTTCTCCAGTGATATCACATCTCCAGTCCCAATGTTATTCTATGGAACCTATGCACTAAGATATCCAAAGTTGGAGAAATCTCAGTGCATTGGCTTCATAGAATAACATATGAACTGGAGAAGTGATATCACTGGAGATGTCATCTCCACTTTATCACCTCTTTATCACACCTTAGTGCATCTCGCCCATCATCTTACAGTAATATTAACACCTTTACCTTACTTTGGCTATGGAAATCCTAACAGTCCCTATGAATTTTGGCCTTGTGTTATGATGTAATAATCATTTCTGGATGTCGTGCTTATTACGATGACGACACTTGCTAGCAGGACCAAAAGATCTCAAACTTTGCTCACTGCACCTGGTACCTTTAACCCATTATGGACCAGAGGGGTGTACAACACATTACTACTCAATGCATTGGACACCCCACTGGTCCTTAAAGGGCTAAGCAGACTCTTCCATTTGGCTTGCTTCAGTTAACAAAATGTGTTTGTGTGTACATACACCCTTGAAATAGACATTGAAAGTTGTCTCAGTCTTTGCTGATGACACAAAACAAAGCAGGATGTTTTTCCTCTGCAGAAAGATTTGGATGAACTGAGTGAAAGGGCAGAGAATTGGTGGATGAGGTTTAAAGGAACAGTAATATCCCAGAAAAAATATTTAGCATTTTGTAGTGCTTAAAAAGCTGAATTGAATGCAAAAAAACTCTATTCTCAAAATGCTATGGTTTGAGACATATATGCATTCAAAGTTTGACGTTTCTTGCTGTCAGCTGACACAAGGAGGCTCTTCAGCAGAGCCACAATTGCGTTATTTAAAACAAATTACTTCAATGTAATGGTCTACAAAGTGTGCTTGCAAATCAGGCACACTTTGTCTACCTTTCCAATAAAGTAATTCTTTTTAAATAACGCAATTGTGGCTCTGCTGCAAAGCTGCTAGTTGGTCCCCAGACAGGATTCCCCTGCTATCAGCACAGCACTGACATCAGGAAAAGAGGAGGGAGGGGGGAACTTTGAATGCGTATATCTCTCAAACCATAGCGGTTTGAGAGATAGGATTTTTTTCATTCAATTCAACTTTTTAAGCACTACAAAATGCTAAAAAATGTTCTGGGACATTACTGTCCCTTTAATATAGGTAAATGTTATTTTTGGCTGCAGAGACAAATAAGCTAAATATACACTAAATGGGAAATTACTTGAAGAATCCTTGTTACAGAAATATTTAGGAGTACTGATAGACAACAGACTTCACAGCAGTGTGCATAGTCACTCTGCTGCTGCAAGAGCCAACATGGTACTAAAAAAATGGCTATAGGTGCATGGGATGAGAATATAATTCCACCTCTACATAGGGTTACCACCCAGCCGGTATTTTACCAGCAGGCCGGTAAAAAATTAGCTTCTGTCCATTGTTAAGTCTATGGAGAGAATGCCATGGCTGGTATTTTTTGTAAGAAAAGGTGGCAACCCTACCTCTACAATATGGACTACAGTTTTGGGATCCAGTTTATAAAAACACCATTATCGAACTGGAAAAAATATAGACATGTGGAACAAACCTGATGAAAGGATTTGAAGATTTTAGTTATAGAATAGAATAGAGAGTAGCTAAACTGGGTTTGTTTACATGAGAGAAGAGATGTCTACGATGCTTGCAGATACTGTATACCTTTCTAGTACAGAACAATAGGAAGAATTATGACAACTGGTTTCAATTCAGATAAGGATGTTGAAGACAATTTTACTTACTGGGGGTTTAATTGGAAATGGCTTAAAAGATTTTTTTTTTTTTTTTTTTTTTTTGCCCTCTGGTATCACGGTGCCCGTGATTGCCTCCAGTGTTTAGTTGCTGTAACAGCGACCTTGTTACTTCCTGGCTGTCGCTCTATGCTAGTTGCTGTTCTTATAGGTCACCGGTTTAGTGATATCATCTCTCCGCCCACCTACTAGGCCTTAAAGGCCTCAGCATTTCCAGTTACCAGTGCCCTTTTGTGGTGTACCCGAGCCTAGTGCTGTGTTGGTCCATTGCTAGTTCCTGTGTATTACTCCTGCTTCGTCTGACTACCCAATCCGGCTCTGACTCCTGGCTTCGTCTGACTACCGATCCGGCTCTGACTCCTGGCTTTGTCTGACTACCCGATCCGCCTCTGACTCCTGGCTTCATATGACTACCCGATCCAGCTCTGACTCCTGGCTTCATCTGACTACCCGATCTGGCTCTGACTACTGGCTTCATCTGACTACTCTTCCTCTGTTGCACTCCGGCTTGTTTACTACTAGTGTCGGCTACGCAGCCCCGGCTATTGATACCCTTGTTGCCTGGGCCTACCGTTATCACCCCACTCGCTAGCCCTGTAGCAGTGCTTGTTGGTCAGTCCATGTCACTGACCTCCTGTGGTCTAAGTCCAGTTGGGTTGTTGCCTCACCTAGCATTCTAGGTGCCGTTGTACCTTGCCTCTGGTATACCCTAGCGGTAGGGTATAGTTGCTCTATTCTTAACCTGCCTGGTGAGAGAAAGAGGAAGTGCCGTGCACTGTCCTCCTATATAGTCTTGTGAAGGTTACTAAGGGCCGTCCGAATACTACCTACACCTGCCTAGTGATGGGTAGAGGAAGTATCTTGCACTGTCCTCACACCTGGCCTCTAGAAGGTGGTGGAGTTTAAGTCAATACAGTGTTGCTTCAGTGTTCTGGAGTTCCTCGCTCCTGTTGCCTTGGTTTACCGTAGCGTTAGGGTACAGACGTGGGTCATATCACACTTGCCTAGTGAAGGGTGAAGAACGCGTGTGCTCTGTTCTTCCCTGGTCTCGTGAAAGTGTATCATCATTGCTGCCACAATTGTGTTTAAATAAATTTTATTTAATTTTATTTATACCTGTCAAGTGTCTTTATTTCTTCAGTCACTCCGTGATATCTGGATCATAAAAGCTGCTATAGCAAAGGCTGAACTTAATGAATGCATGTCTCTTTTTTCCTCATCAACTATGTTACTATAATATGCCTTATGTACAATGAAACAATCTATTATAAAAGGTAACCTTTTGAGGACAGAAGGGTTAAATAATCGCATACAGCAAGACAGAATTATATTATTCCCTAAAAACCAAAGAGGAATAGGGAGAAGAGGATGATGGGACTGGTAGTCCAACTACAGTTATATGGCCATTACGGTAATACATGTACATGGATATAAAGCTTGTCATATAAAGTTTGAATGAATGAGCTAAAAAGCATCACCTGCAATGCAAATAAAAATGAATAAATAAAGGTATGCAGTATATATTGGCTAGCCTTATCTGCAGTATGCTTTGAAAGAAAGAATAATATTTCTAACATTAAGAAGTAGGCATTTATCTGCCAAGTTACAATGAATACTGTTTGCACATTCAAATCAATACATTAGCAAATACTTTAATCTCTTTTTTATGATCTGTCCCAGAGTACTGTGGACTTGCAAACAAGTCATTACTATGGCCACTTGTAACACTGCGAACACAAATTGCTGATGTAGAAAAAAGAGCTTGACTCACTGACTGGATGCTGGTAAAAGGGCATGGAGGCAGGCTGTTAACCCTTGTGTTCACACAGCCAACTTGAACACAGCACTGATATTGCTCAACTGAAGCTGCCCAATTTACTTACCTGCATTGTCCTGTATTCCCTGGGTGCTTCAGTAACAGAAAGGGCATGTTGGGTGGCAAGCCCATGTTGATACTAGCCATATAAGATTAGATGATGCTCATATGTGCCTTCCACTGGGGCAATATTTACATTTCAGACCTCCCTTGGAAAAGTAGCCTGGGCACCCTTAGCCCCACCTATAGTCACTCCAAAACTTTTCACATAAGCTTAGCCTCATCCATTCACCTGGAATAGAAAATACTAAGGGCAGAATGGAAAGTTTTGGAATACTAATACTAAGGGCAGAATGCAAGAAATGTGCGCATGCGTCAAAACTCATTTTTCTTCAGTAAATACATATTGCACATGGAAGCCATATACCGAACACTTCTTGAATTGCACATAAAAAATAGCTTTTACGACAACACTACAAAAATGTATAAAATCGTTCACAATAGCACTTCCTGCATTAGGCACATTTACTATTCCACACAGATTTGTTAATCCTGACCACGCCCACAAAAAAAATATGTGCAGCTGTTCACTAAACTTGGTTTTTTATGCACAATTCTACAAAATCATGTGCAAACCTGTTTGCTAGTGGTTTATAGACTTGTACACGACAAAAATTTTCGTTAAAATTCGATTTTGGACAACATTTTTTTTTCATTTGTCGACTCCACATTTCGGATCTGACCTGTTCTACTTGGACGAAATTTGACGTCAGTCCGAATTATTCGTCAAATTTAAAATACTTTTAAACATAAAATAAAAAATGAAAATTAAATAAATGGAACCATTTCCAGGGTCTAAATGAAGATGGTGGAACAGGGTAAAGTGGAGCTTTAGCCTTATGGTACTATGGATGAAGTAGATGAAGTATGGATGTAGCTAAATTCAACACTGGAGCATCCAGGACTCATTAGATGGATACCGCAGACTTCAAGAGACTACAAAACTGAGGATGACTGGTGCGAGGTGGACTCAGGGTGACAGCAACACTGGAGATGTAGCCAGCAGCAAACTGCAGAACACAAGCAGTTAGGACCCAGTAGGTAGATACTGCAGACTTTTTTTTACAAGAGATGAAAAACAGTAGAGCCAGACTGAACAACCTGTATAGTGGGACAACAATGTAGACTTTAAATTCCCCCCTTGTGTCCCACCAAGTCAGGGGGGTATCCTCTGCCCAACATAGCACGGTTCTAGAGCTGGGTAAGCTGGAGCGTTCAGCATATTATGATAATATGGTACTTTTTTTTCTACTAATCTGCATCGAACCTGAGAGCAGGGTAACCCAGCTTTTGCAGGTTGACTGTTAAAAAAGGCATTTGCTCCATGAGCTGGGGGGCCAATTGTGAGTGCTGGGGGCTAAGTATATTTCCTGTTACGGAATATACCCACTCACTCTGGACAGTGGTTGGGGACCAAGAAAGCAACTCCTGGGCTACCAGTGACAAAGTAGGCCACATAGCCCTCTTGTTATCCCAGAAACTCAAGGGATCTGTACTTAGGGGCAAAGAAGGTTCCACAAGGTAAGCCTTAACCTTAAACTGAGCACTTATTTTTATTGATGGGGAGCTGTCCATTGCCTCAGCATAAAAAGCAGCAGCTGCTCCACAGGGACAAGATGAAGTGCTACTGGCTCTGCTACTGATAGGTTCCGGATGACCACCACACTCCTCCAGCCCATCTGCTGAATCTTCTCCCACCTCCTCCTGTTTTTTCTTTGCCTCTCAAGCACCCTCGCTATCAATTGTTCCCTCCAGGCAGTAAGTGAATTGGAATTGTTAATTAATTATTAATTTTAGTATTTTACACAGGAACAAAGATGACTTTCCCTTGCGGACACAATAAGGTACTAGGCCTGCCTACAGAACTGTGAGACTGTCTGATGTGTCACTCTGAAAATTATTCAAACAAATTCCTAATATTAATTTTAATATTTTACACAGGAACAAAGGTGACTTTCCCTTGTGAACGCAATAAGGCACTAGGCCTGACTACAGAACTGTGAGACTGGCTGATGTGTCACTCTGAAAATTATTCAAACAAATTCCTACTATTAAGTTTAGTATTTTACACAGGAACAAAGGTGACTTTCCCTTGCAGGCGCATAAAGGTACTAGGCCTGCCTATAGAACTGTGAGACTGGCTGATGTGTCACTCTGAAAATTATTCAAACAAAGTCCTGCTAGTTTAGTATTTTTAATATTTATCACAGGAACACAGGTGACTCCCTTGCGGAAGCAATAAGGTACTAGGCCTGCCTACAGAATTGTGAGACTGGCTCTCCCTTGCAGTGGCAATAAGGCACTAATGCTGACTGCCTGCCTATGCCTAATGCTACCTGCCTGCCTACACAACAACTGGACACTCTCTGTCTCCCTCTTCTCTCTCTGAGCTCCAATAATGCACTAAGAGGAAATGCAGGCTGTCTGGGTGTCTGTGTCATTAGACCAACGCCCATCATGAAACGAAGAAGCTAACTGGAATAGAGACAAAGTGGGAAAGTAACGCATGAAACAGAGAAGCTATTTGGACTAGAGTATGGAGGGAAGGTAATCGAGTGTGGGTAGTAGTCGCCGGATTTCTGAAATTTTCGACAACATTCGGACCAGGGCTAGTCGTATCCGTATGTATTTTGGCGAACGACCCTTGCCTTTCGGATGGCCCGAATGTCGCAAGATGACCCCTTTTTTGTTGAATTCCAAATGTCGACGAACCGAATCCCACAAGCCTAGTGGTTTTCACACTGCAAATAGTGTATGCTCATGTTTCTTGCATTCCATCCTAAGCCTGGTCCTATGGTGGCAGACATAGTAAAGCACCTGGGGATGCACTGTGCAGCCATAGAATGGCTCATATCTGCCTTTAAATTGGAAGGGAATGTATATACCACTCATCCACAATCTACGGTTCTATATACCCTCTGTGTCTGGCTTTCATGCCAAATACAAATGGTTTTATGAGGACTGTGTTCAGTAGGCCAAGGAGATGGAACTGAGAGACGTTAGTCTTGCAGTTCAGTCTCTTCTTCTGTTCAGTCTATTCCAAATAGGTCTGATTTCCTCTCACTGGCCCTCTAACATCTCTTGCATAGTAACATAGTAAATTAGGTTGAAAAAAGACACAAGTCCATGAAAGGGATAGTAATGTTTCAAAATAAATGCAGCTCCAATTATTCTTTATAGTTTTTGGGCCATGTAGAGCATTACTATCATTCTGTACATCGTGTATTTCCATAGTAATTGAATTATAAACTGTCCCCCTCCAGCCCCTTTTACCTGTGTAACACTAGCAGTAAGACCATCCAGATGGAGCGCAGCGAGGGACAATCTTCAATGAATGTAAGGAAAAAACCTGCCCTCCTTCGTCAAGGGAGCCAGGGTTTTTCTAAAGCTCACAGCCAGAAGATTGTCCCTCGCTGTAAGCTGTCCAGTCTGATGACTAGATTCCACATCTGAGGGGAGGTGGGTTACAATCGGTAAAAGGAGCTGGAGGGGATAATTTATACTTCAATTACTCTGTAACTACGCAATGCACAGAACGCCTTACATGGCCAAAAATAATGTAAAGAATAATCGGAGATGCATTTATTTTGAAACATTACTATCTATTTAAGTTCAACCTTTGCCTCACAACCCAGAAAAATGAGAATTATATATGGTTTCTTGCTGTCAAATGAGTGTTAGTATTTACAAGAACTTCCTGTGTTACCTACTAATACACAGCAAACCCTGTATGTTCCCTCTTGAAAGAAATGCATCGAATCTTCTCTTAAACGTATCCATTTTATCTGTCATTAACACATTCTTGCGCAAGGAATTCCACAATTTAACAGACCTTACTTTAAAAAAAACCCTTCCTCTTCTGAAGTTGAAACACCTTTCCACTAATCTTAAAGGGATAGTAATGTTTCATAATAAAAGCAGCTCTAATTAATCATCATAGTATTTGGACTTTGGAGAGTGTTCTTTCAAGAGTAATTCAATGACAAAGTATCCCCCTCCCGCCTCTTTTACTGATGTAACACTGCTCAGCCAGAGCAGAAGGGAGGTGCCCAGGTAGATTGCAGAGAGGGACAATCTTCAATTAAGATAAGGGAAAAAACTTAAAAACTTGTCAAGGGGGGCAGGGCTTTCATTGTATTCATAGGAAGAAGATTGTCCCCTGCTGTTATCCGGCTAGTCTTACAACCAGATTCCACATCTGAAAAGAGATGGCTTACACTAGGTAAAAGGGGTGGGAGGGGAAACTTTGCTTGTGAATATCTCTCAAACCATAAAGGTTTGAGAGATAAGACTTATATCGTTCTTCATGTTTTTTTAATGCTTACAAAATAAAATAAAGATAAAATGAAGTATTACTATCCTTTTAAAGAGTGGCCCCGGTTATTTGATCTGTCCTTTGAATGAAAAGCTTTCCAAAGAGATCCTTGTATTGACCTCTGTTATACTTATACTTGTACCTTGTATGTTCCTCATACATAAAGCCTTCCACTCCCTTAATTAATTTTGTTGCTCTTCGATGTACTCGCTCCAGTTCTAGAATATCCTTTTTCAGAACTGGTGCCCAAATCAGCACTGTATATTCAAGGTGAGGTCTTACCAAAGATTTGTACAGTGGCAAAATAATATTATCCACTCTTGCTTCAATATCCCTTTTTATGCAAGACAGGACTTTGTTTGCTTTTGCTACTGCTGTTTGACACTGGTCACTACATCCAAATTTGTAGTTTACAAGGATTCCCAGTTCTTTCCTTAGCAACGAGTCCCCTAAATGATTCCATTAACCCCTTGGCATCCGCAGTCCTGGAAAGTAACCTTCCCTTAAGAACCGCTTTGAAGATTTCTACCTTTATGGTTTGAAAGATAATCGCTCTGAAAGTTCCCCTCTCCCTACCCCTTCCCCGAAGTCAGCGTTCTAGCTGGTTTGCAAGCATACGCAGAAGACCATTTTAGTGAAAGTTTTATTTTTATTAACACGATCTCGGCTCTGCTGCAGAGCCGCCTGATGATCGTAAGACCGGATTTCCCTTCAGTCAGCTACAACGCTGACTTCAGGGGAAGGGGGAGGGAGAGGGCAACTTTAGGAGCGATTATCTCTCAAACCATAAAGGTTTGAGAGATGACACTGGGGGCAATACATTCCTTTTTAATATGACTTTAATACAGGGGTTAGTAATTATTAAGTATTACTATCCCGTTAACTGCCGGCCATGTCATTGGTCCCTAAGGGGTTAACATATACTGTACCTAGATGTGTACTTATAAACAATATCTAAGGTTTAAACCTATCCAGACGTGTTTGGCATAAACAGTGCACCTTCATTCTGATCATAAAGTACAGCAGGGGTGGGTACTAGTGTATCCAGTGTTTTGTCTGGTGGCCTTATTCAGGGCACTCCTTGATGAAGACCACTAGGCAAAAGTGTTGGCTATATGTATCACTATTAAGCTTTTTATTTTACTTCAGGTGCCCTGGAAATTTCTTTAATCCTATCAGTTTGTGCTTCCAGCACCTCCATCGAAAGAGCCCCAACACAGCAATTCTTATGAACTGGAACTGGACAGGCGTGAATAAGGTCATATTCTTAAATAACACTTGTCTGACTACCATACATACAATTAATACACTTTTTAAATGATAACAAAGCTGAAGAAATAAGACATGAAACTGTATTTTTGTAGGTAATTATCCCTACTTCAAAGTCTTATTGTAGCAGCATTATAAACTTAATGCGCTGATTTTACAGTAGGGTGACCACGCGTCCAGGGCCGAATTTACATCTCAGGAGCCTGTAGGCACAGAAATCTGAAGCACCCCCCTATTGGCCATCTCCACTGGACACCTCCACAATGCTCCTAATCTCCATCATCTCCATATTGCCCTCACATTGCCCCCATCAGTTTCAACTTGCTCCCCATCATCTCCATATTGTCCCCATCATCTCAGTATTGCCCTCACATTGCCCCTCATCAGCTCCATATTGCCCCTCATAATCTCCACATTGCCCTCATCATCTCCATATTTCCCTCACATTGCCCCCCAACATCTCCACATTGCCCCCATCAGCTCCATATTGCCCTCACATTGCCCCCATCATCTCCATATACCATATTGCCCTCAAATTGCCCTGCAGCAGCTCCATATTGCCCTCATGATACTCCGATCCCATTACATTTCCATTGTAAAATTCAGACAACATTTTAAGTGGCTCAGTCATTTGGTCACACAGTGAGATTTATTTCAACAACACATGGCTCTTTCGTGTGCGACCACTTGGATACCCTCATGGATGGTTTACTTCTTCACTCATGGACCCACCCTCATACCCAGCAGCTGTGCAGGCAGCCGGATTACCTCAATTCCAATTTCCAGACGGGCCTATGGGTTACCGTGGGAACCGTGGGTGCAGGCATCAGCTTGAGTCGCTCCTCTGCTCTGTCCTGTGTCACTGTGTGTGGAGACGGCAAGGGAGCGACTTTGTTCATCCTTGTTGTGGGCAGGGCTGCGACTTTCTGCAGGCTCAGGCTGCACTGAGCGTCTGGGAGGAGGCAGGGAGGTACTGGTCTGTTCTGGGCTGGCAAGTGGTAAAGACTCAAGTGTGAGGGGAGTAATGCGCAGGTGCAGCCTCCGTGACACTGATGACACACTGACTGCAGCTCTACTTGACACCTGCTGTTCTGTGTGTGTCATGTCACTCACATCCGTCCGGAGCAGCAAGCACCTCAGCACCCCCTTCCCCCCGTAGTCCCCCGTGATGGATCTCAGAGGAAAAGGCTGGCTAATTTAAAAAAAATTAGCGATCACAATGACAGGCTCCCCTCTATGGGGTGCTCCTGCAGGCAGGTGCCTACTCTGCCTTGTTGTAAATCCGGTAAATTGGTGCATGTGAGACAGCTGGGATGGTGCCGGTATGCTGGTACAGCGGTGCTGCTAGTGAGACTGAGGTCTGAGTCCTGCGGCTGAGGCTCCCGCTTGATGACACAGAGTAAGAGTTCCCACTAGGGTGACCACATGTCCCGGAATGGCAGACTGGAAACCCTGTTTTACAGCTTACACACCAAACTTGTCTCTCCTCCTTTAAGAGTATGGTGTGTTGCCTCAGAATGACTCCAGTTTACTTCACTTTAGCATATAGGAGCTTTGCTTGCATTAAACTATTGAGAGGAAAATGGGACCTGTATGTGATACAAGACAACGTGGTGCATGCTAGGCCTTTCTTCAACAGTTGGGGCGCCACTTTCATACATGCACTGAGAGGCTATGTCCTGAGAAGAAGTATGAAAGCATCTCCCCAACTGATGAAGAAAGCCCCAGACAGCAACGATTTGCTGCATCATGCGGATCTTCACATAGTCCCTCGTTCATCTCAGTAAGTTAAAGGGATAGAAATATTTCAAAATAAAAGTAGCTCCAATTAATATGCATAGTATTTAGGCCATGGAGAGTGTTATTTCCATACAGTCAGAGTTGTAGTTCAAGAGTAATTGAATGATAAACTATCCCCCTTTTACTTAGTGTAAACCGCCTCCCTTCAAATGTGGAATCTGGTCCTGGGACCAGACAGCTCACAGCAAGGGACAATCTTCTCACTGTGAGCATAAGGAAAACCCTGCCCCCCTTGACAGGTTTTTCCTTATGTTCACTGAAGATTGTGGCTATCTTCAATCCATCCGGACAGTATTGCTGCTCTGAGGTGAGCAGTGTTACATCAGTAAAAGGGTTGGGAGGGGGATGCTTTATCATTCAATTACTGTTGAGCTACAACTCTGACAGTACTGAAATAACACTCTCTGTGGCCCAAATACTATGAAGATTAATTTGAGCTTCTTCTATTTTGAAACAATACTATCCCTTTAACTTATTAAGATGAACAAGGGACCCGTATGTGAAGATCCACATGACGCAGCAAATCATTGCTATCCCTTTAATGTGAACAGAGGACACAGAGAAGAAAAGCTGGAATCTGAAGCATTAACCCCTACTAGATATAATGCTACCCACTGCTGCCATATCACTGCTTTACATTTGGGGCTTCATCCCCCTTAGCTCTCCCCCAGCAATGCCGATGCTGAACCCTGAGGTACTCCAACTGTATTGGAGAATTTTCCATTTGCAACAACACATGGTTTCCTATCCTTCAACCAGTTTTCAGTCCAATTGCAAGGTTATCCCCTAGACACAATTTTCTTTTCCTCAGTGAATATCATCTCTTCTAGAGGTCCCTTCTAGGTCAAACTTGCAGGTCTATAATTTCCAACTTCTGTTTTAGTTCCCTTTTTAAATAAAGACACTACTTTGGCTTTACACATACATTGGCTTTACCTCAGAGCCTGTAGAGAGAGAATCTTTAAAGAATAAAAAGAGGGGTCTTGCCTACACTGCCGAAGAACTTTTGGATGTATACCATCAGGACCCAGTGTTTCGTCAGTTCTTCCCATGAACTGTTATTGTGTTACCCCAATATCTGATAATTGCATTGCTTGTTTGCTACTTGTGAGGCTCTTCTACCATTTCTTCTTCCCTGGTATATACTTATGCAAAGAAAGTGGTTAGAACATCAGCTTTTTCCTTATCCTTTCTACTCAACTCACCCATCGTATTTTTGAAAGGTCCAGTGCACTCTCTCTTAAGTTTTTTGCTCAAGCTCAGCCTATGCTATATCACTCTGGTTGATCCAGAAAAAGGCAAAAAAAAAAAAAAAAAAAATTAAGCCATTTCCCATTAAGCCCCAAGTGGGTAAAAAATGGATTCCTGACTCCAAATGGCAGTCAAATATTTCCCTGGATTAACATCCTGTCTGCTGTGAAATCGACTGTCATAATTTATTTAGAAATGTTTTACCAGGAAGAATGCCTTGGAGGATATGCACTAAGATGTGATCAAAGTGGAGATGACTTATCCAGTGATATCACTTCTACAGTTCCTATGTTATTCCATAGAGCCTATGCACTATGATTTCTCCATCACTGGAGATCTTAGTGCATAAGCTCCATAGACTAAAATAGGAATTGGAGAAGTGATATGATTGGAGAAGTCATCTCCACTTTATCACATCTTTATCACGCCTTAGTGCACTGAGACTTATCTAGTTTTCAAGTATGTCCTGGGGAGCTTTTACAGTAAAAGTTACATATTTACACAATATAGAAAAACAATCTGAAAAAATATATGCAGTTACATATAGTTTTTATACAGTATACAAAGAAGCAGTTATTTTTAGGGATTTTAGACTGGTACAAGATCTGATTTTTCCACATAGGTTATTAAGCGCAATTACTTTGTAATATTTTTCTTAGGTAGGTTAAAACAAACTATACAGTATCTGAAAACACAGAATCAGAAGCAAAGAATTCCATAATTTTACTGTCCTTATTGTAAAAAAAATCCCTGCCTTTATTTTATCAAAAGTGCCTTTCATTTAGTCTTAAAGGATGACTTCTTGTTTTTGCTCAGCTATTTGAATATATAGATCCTTAGATAGTTCAAAATTAATTTTGAGTGCATGAATCTCACTTTACCATAGAGTGCATTATAAAAATGCACACTAGTTGGTGCTGTTGCTAAAACAATATGACTGAATAGAAATAACACTTGACAGAAATATCTCCCAGCAATGCGAGCACCCTTTTTTCATTCAACAAAACAAAGCATCTTCTGTGCACATGTATGCAGAAGACATTATAACCTATGCTAAAAATCCAAACGTATAACACACCTTGAGGCAGTAGTAGAGTACTAGTTGAAGAGCCCATTTACACGGGCAACAGTCCTGGCCGGTCTCGGTGCAGTCATGTGCAGCAGAGATTGACTGTGAAGCGGCTGATACGGAGTGGGACGCTCCGAATTCAGACTGCGGTCCTCTCTGCACACCTTTTTTTGACCAGAGAGGACCACGGTCTGAATTTGGAGCTCTCCCTGCTCCGTATCAGCCGCGTCACAGGCAGTCTCTACTGCGCATGACTGTGTTGTTTTTTAGCAAATTATTATATAGGATGATTTCTGAGAAGTTGAAAGATGATAACTAAAAACAAAGTGTTGTGTAACAGATGTTAATACCAGTCATAGATAGGGACATATTATGTGCTTCTCAGCCACAAATCCATCTTGGTAAACTCCACACTCTGTAGAACTTGTTATGCCACCTTGTCCTCCAGTGTAATTATACTACTTATCATTGTGATTTGTTTAACCCCTTAACGACCCTTGATGGTCATGGCACGTCATGGGTAGATATGTGTTAAGGACCCATGACGTGCCAGGACTGTCATAGAATTCCGGCTCCCCACACGGGTGCACCTCATACAGGGAGCCCGGAACTGGATGCAAAAAAAAAAAAAATGGTCTGTGGTCCTTAAGTATTGTTTCTTTATTTGTGTAACTTCTTAATGTTAAAAAGATGCCCAGGACATACTTGAAAATGAAAGAAATGTCAATGTATTCTTCCTGGTAAAACTTGTTCTAAATAAATAAATAAATCAGGGAAAGCTCTGTATAACATAGAAAGGTTAATTGTTCCATTAATAACAGCAATAGCTATGACTAGTTAGGAAAGAACACATTAATCTTGTTTTCTTATCTCTCTTTACCATGAATGCACAACAGATAGCTTACTGCTTACACACACTAACCCTCTGAGTGCGAGAGGAGTGTCCAGCTCCTCTTGGCACTCAAAGGGTTAACATGTTAACAGATGTATGGTGGCTTGGGATGGAAAGTCCGCTATGGAATTGCATTAAGAAAAGGAAGATATACTGCCATCTCCTGGATATAATGCTTAATGACATTGGTTAAAAGTTACTTTGCACAAACTGCAATTATTGGGCATTTCTGGGGCAAACCAATTGCACCACATGAGACAAATAAAAATACCTGTTTGTTCAAATTGTGCTTTTTCATCTCTTGAATAATAAAGAGGTGTCCAACACATCTAATGTGATAAAAGCACCATTTATATGATTTTAATGAATGTGTAATTGTCTCCTATAGTGGAGCTGGTTTCCCCAGAAATGCTTCAACTTGCTTCATTCCATTATTGCTGCCATGGTGGTATAATTAATAGATGCTATGTTTGTTAAGCTTATTCTCTATGACTGCAATTCTCAACATTAGTCCTCTATTTCTAGTTATTTAAAGTTATATCAAACTATGTGATTTCTAGGTGCTTCTTATACTTTAAAAAGTATAATAATGCATTATATAGATTTAGGTCTAGTGCATGGGTGTCCAATGTGTGGCCCGTGGCCCCCAATGCATCCAACCTGATATATATTTTTTTTATATATTTTTTGACCTAATTAACTAGCACACATGAAGTAGTAAATCAGTAAGACTTAAAGGGATAGTAATAGTTCATATTACACATAGTTTAGAACATTGAGTTTAATAGTTGTGCTCCATGATGTACATTTTCAGCATAAATTTCTACTTACTGTGTAATATAATGTTAAAGACGATCCCGCCCTCCCCTTTCTCTGATGTCATGGTTTTTGTCCAAGATCTGACGGCATATCACTAAGAGAGACAATCTTCATGAAGTATTAATAAAAACATGCCCTCTTTTGTTAAACAGGGCAGGTTTTTCCTTGTACTGAATGAGGAAAGATTGCCCCTTGTTGTGATCTGTCCAGTCAAGTGATCGGACTTTAGAATTTAGGGGAGGCAGCTTCACATTAGGGAAAGGGGTAGGAGGGATCATCTTTAATATTATATTACACAGAAACTAGAAAGCTATGCGGCAAATGTACATCGCAGAGCACAACTATGACACATGCTGTAAAATGATGTGTATGGGTGTCTAGTTTGGCAGGGGAACATTTTGTAGGAATAAAGCAGATTCCTCATCTCTGTTTGTCTGGCTTAAGTAACCAAAACAGTCAAGGTCATTTTAACAATATGGCAAAGAGGGCAGTTGCCCAGTGCACACTGGTATAAGGGGTCCTCCACATTCAAGGAGAAGCTGTCATAAACCAAAATCTGGAACCATCTGGATGCCACGCTCTCTTCCTGATGATATGGGGCACATAATACAGCCTGTGTAATGTGTGAAGGCAGGTGGGAAAACTCAGTACTGTGTGAAGAGGTGTAAACTCAATATTTTGTCAATCTGTTGAAGATATACATACTTAATATAGTGTGAGCCTAGGTGTGAAGACACAATGAAGTTAATTTAAAGTAAGGTAAACATTTATGAAGCTTCTGTAATCATGAATACTCATTTTTATGGTGGAATTTCCCAAGCAGCTAATGAATTTGCATTAGCCATTCTTCAATTCATCAGTGGTCAAACTTTATTACAAGACCTGAGGCTTAATGGAATGGACAATCAAACTACTATCCTACCTAGGTTTTCACATCAACTGAGAGAAATCAGGTCTAATTCCCTCCAAGAACATAGAAAACTTTGATTTTGTGATAGATTCAAATCACTCTTAACTCCAACTACCAAGAACATTGATTCACCTAGCAGCCTCAATTCAAGCCATTTTACCAGGTCCTCTTCATTATAGGGATAAAAGGCAAGACACCTTCGTAGGGACCCTTGTATACTGATTTGATCCCATTATTGAAAAATGCAGAGGAAGAACTTCTGTGGTGGTTAAAATACATGGAGGTCAGAAATGGCAATGCCATTTTCATTTTATTATCAAATTACAATTGTCAATACTGCCTATGCAGACACATTACAGTTGAAACAACATACTAGGGCTTTCCAATACTATATTCCACTGGAATCCCAGATACTTTGCAGAGCTCAGTGATTGTGTGTTGCACAGGGACGTTTTCAAGCAGATTCACAATATCTGTGGTCCTTTACACATAGATCTACTTGGGTCTCATGTGAACGTTCCCAGAATGTTTCCTGTAGAAGACCGGATCTGGAAGCAATAGCTGTAGATATGTCCTGCACCACTGGGAGAAGGCACACATTATTTCTTTCTAGCATTTACTATGATCCCCAGAGTAATTCTACAAATCAGGAAGCAATTAGATATGGTGGTTCTGGTGATGCCATTTTGGACAGCACAACCATGGTTCCCTCCACTACTGGAGTTAGTAACAGATTATTCTTGCCAGATTCCAACTGTCCCATATCTTCTGACAGATCCATTAGGAAATCCACATGAACTATTTTAATCTCTAGCTAATGGCATGGCTAATTTCAGGGAGACCGCAGTTAGCAACGCAATTTCACAGTCAGCTCAGTCCCTTTTATCAGAGTCAAGGGCACCGCGTACCTGATCTAATTACAAGTCAGCATGAGGAGGCTAGACTAGCTGGTGCATAGAACGAGATCTGGACTCTTTACTTACGAATCCAGTTGGAGTATTCAATTTTCTTTCACATCTTTTTGATCAAGGAACAGCTGATAGAACAATTAATACATATTTAAAAAAAAAAATTGCGCTCGGGAAAACAAGTTGGGAGTTATGAAAGAATCTTCCAAATAACTAGCAATGTACACAGAATGGATGCAAATCTGAATGATAGCAATATACAAATATTTTAACATTCAAACATGAGTTACATGTGTCCATGCACAAAATTTGTAGTGGGAAAAAGCCACCAATATACTAAATATAAAATACAAATTTCTCAATATATAAAAAAATTATATAAAAATATATTTTTATAATGGTATTTTTTTATATAAAATGAATACATATTGTTCAGCTATATCAGCAAACCATTCACTTATCGATGGTATAACTATAGGTAGACATCCCTTAGTGTGCAGACTTATGAAAGGTGTTCCACCATCTAGACCTCCTCAAACCAAGTACAATTCTCTATGGAAAGTTGATAATATTCTGGATCTTTTTGATTTATGGCCATTTAATGAGGATGTATAATTAAAAAGATTATCAGCAATATTAACTTTGCTTTTATGACATTTTTTAAAAGCGACTCAGATGTAAATGCTTTAGATTTACATAACAGATCTTTCACCCCAACTGGAGTGACGAAAAACAAAATATTAATCCTCAGCGCTGTATTCTACAATGTTTGCAAACATATGAGACTAGTATAACAAATATACAATAAATCGTCATCATCTTTTGATTTCCGCAACCCATATTGTCCCATCTCCTTGCTAACTGTTTATTGGGTGCACTGGATTATAAGGACAAATGTTACTGAAACAAGTGATTATGGGGAGCATTCCTTTTGAGCAGCTATGGACTCAATAATAGGATTTTAGTGCTCTTACCTGTTAAATCCTTTTCTCTATAGTCTAAAAGGAACACAGGTAACAAGTGGCTTAGTCCCTCCTCTGGAGGGCAGGACATATCTCAAAAGACAAAGTCTTGTAGGTGGAGACTCTAAGTCCCTCCTCCAGCTCAACCCTCACCCAGCCTACTATCCAGTATGAATGTGACCGAAGCCACACTAACTAGGTGAGTAAGAGAAGAAGAAGGAAATCTCCTGTCAGAAGAAAGACCCAAGGGGACTTTGCATCCATGACAGGCAAGACCAAAAAGAAGGTCCCTTTCGCTGGGTGGGAGACCTGTGTTCCATTTGGTATATAGAGAAAAGCATTTAACAGGTAAGAACACTAAAATCCTATTTTCTCTTATACCCAATATGGAACACAGGTATCATGGGGATATACCAATACTAGGCTCTCAGGGTAGGAAGAAAGGAGAAAGGACCTTGTGCCTGTTCCCATGTACTGGAGTTCCTTAGGACTATCCAGAAATGGACTAGCCCAAGCAGAAAAAAGTGTCAACGGACACTGAACTTACAGAGTACACAATAACTAGAGCCAACTGGCTCAAACAACTGAACAACACTATGGCAACCAAGTGTGTAGGTCCTTAGACATGTAAAGATGCCTGAAGGACCTTCCGGCCAAAGATGGCTTCAGCCAAAGCCAGAACATTGACACGGTATTGTTTAGCTAAGGTTTTAGCAAAAGTGTGCAACCTCAATAAAGAGACTGCACCTCAGTCTCTTGATTGAAGTGTAACTCAGAAACCGCCTTAAGAAGAAATTCCTGAGAGGTCCTAAGCACCTCCTTATCCTTGTGTAAAAAGGTGGCTTGCAAGACAAAGCCTGCAGTTCAGGAACCCTGCGAACTGAGACAGCTGCCAGGGGAAAAGCCATCTTAAGCATCAGTTGAAGCAGGGGAATGGAAGCAAGGGTCTCAAAAGGAGGCCTCTTCAACACTTCCAAAACCAGATTAAGGTCCCACGGAGGAGCAGGAGTCTTAAAGACAGGAAAGGCATGAGCCCCCACCTGAAGAAACAACTTGACTTCTGGAATGGTGGCAATAAGTCTCTGAAAGAACACAGAAAGTGCTGAAATTTGAACTTTGAAAGAGATCAAACTGAGTCTCTTGTTCACTCCATCCTAGAGAAAGGATAAAACCAAAGACAGGTCAAACTCTTGTGAGGACACATACCTGTGCACACACCATGACTAAAACAGAGACCATATGGAAGTTCCACGGAATCGATATGGAGCAGAAGGTCAGATCCTTCCTGTTTTCCTTGGTGGTCCTGAGATCTATTGTGGGCACACCTCACAGAAGCACAATTAAGTAGAACACACTCTCCGGGAGCCAAGTCTTGGTGACTTAGGAAGTTTATCAGCATGTTTTCTACTCCTGGAATGTGCACTGCAGGGTTGGCCGGAATGTGGGCTTCTTCCCAACCCGAGAATGTGCCTTACCTTGAACCATGGGGTGGCACTTAAAGTGTCCTCTTGATGGTTGATGTATGCTTTGGCTGTAGCATTGTCCAACTGAACCCACCACAGTCCACCTGCCCTGGCCCCCAGGTGACCCAGTACCACCAGTAGCCACTCAGGCTGGTGCTTCTCATGACCAGAGTCCATTCTGATATAACAAAAGGTTTCCCTTGTGCCAGGTTGCTCAGGCGCAACCACCACTGAAGACCTCTGCAGACTTCCGGAGAGAGTGAAATCTGGTGATCCAGGTGTGCCGGATTCCCAGACCAACTCTGAAGAACATGTCTCAGAAGCTCCCTCTTGTGTACCTGAAAGTAAGGCACAGCTTCTAGCGTTGCTCTAGCCTGCCCAGCACTCTCATATACTCCCTGATCGTGGCAGAGGGCCACTCCAGGACCTTAGACACCTCCTGCATTACCAGAGAGATCTTCTCATCTGGCAGGAAAACATTCCCCTGAAGGGTGTCGAACCTCATCCCCAGGAACACCAGTTCCCAAGAAAGCACTGGAGAGGACTTCAGCATGTTCCGAATCCACCCGTGGTGGACCCGTAGCTGGGCACAGTCTTGGACATGCTGGGCCAAGAGCTCCTCTGAGGGATTGTCCAGCTAGGGTGTCATGGAGATGCCCCCGGTGTCAATGAAGGCTGTTAAGGCCCCCATGACTCTGGTGAACACTAGGGGAGCAGAATCCAGGCCAAATGGCAGAGCTGTGAACTGGTAGCTGTAGGCAAAGCACAGATAGTGTTGGCTGTCTGAATGGATGGCGATGTGTAGGTACGCATCCTGATGATCTAGAGATGCCAGATACTCCCTAGGGCACATCTCTACAATGACAGATCGCAAAGATTCCATCTTGAAGCGCAGAGTCACCACATATTTGTTGAGACATTTCAGGTCCAAGAAGGGATGACAGCTGCCGTCCTTCAGAACCACAAACAGGTTGAAATAAAAAACTGAATCACACTCTGGGAGAGGTACTAGAATTGGAACCTTCTTAGCCAGCAGTGAGTCCACTGCCTCCTGAAACAACAATACTTTGCTCAGCTCTTTAGGCACCCTGGACAAAAAGAAAAGAAATGGTGGAATGGACTCTACTATTTCACTACCGAGGACTCCCAGGCATCTTAAAATAGGCAAAGATACTCCTACAGGTAAATGCTGACCAGGATTCCGTGAGTCATTCGGAAGACTGCTTGACAGACTTAGCCCTTGGACCTGCTCACTTGGGCTGCCACTGCTGGCTGGGTTTGGTGGAGGAGCAAGCTTGTGGCCTTTGCGTCTCCATTTTTTCAGGGACAAAATAGACACAGATTCCTCAACATAGTTGGATGTTTGGAGGATATCTGAGGCGACAATGTGCTCTTGCCCCCTATAGCATCACTAATGATCTGCTTCAATTCTGGTCCAAACAGGGACTTTCCCTGAAAAGGCAAGGAAACCAGTGACTTTTTAGAAGATTGATCTGCAGATGAAATCTTAAGCCACAAAATGCGTTGGGCACAGAAAAGGCTGAGGCCTTAGCGGACAATATGACTGACTCAAAAAGAGCATCTGCCTCTGTGTTGGCCTCTTTAATGTTGGCCAAAAGAACCAACAGGTCATCCTTGGAAACCTCAGCACATACAGCCTCCATAAGCTGTTCACCCCAAACAGCTACAGCCTTATTAACCCAGGCAGAGGCAACAATAGGTCTATGTGACGCACAAGTGGCAGCAAAGTTGGCCCTGATGATAGTATCCAGTTTCTCCTCTGCTGGATCCTTGAGTCCAGCTGCATCTGCCAAAGGCAAGGCAGTAGTTTTTGACAACCTGGAGACAGGAGGATCTACGGTTGGAGGTGGGCCCACTGCGCCAGAACTGTCTCTGAAAAAGGGTACAGTTTATAGATGCTCTTAGTAATAGACAGCCATTTGTCTAGGGTCTTTCACTCATCCAGAAGGATCTGGTCAAGAGTGGCATTAGTGGGAAAAATGGTGGAGATTTCTTACACCTCTGGAAGCCATCTGTAGAAGAAGATCCCTCATCAGAAGTGTCAGAGGTCTGAAGAATCTCCAAAACAGCTCTATTTAGACCCTCGGCTGAGGGAAGGGGGTCATTCTCATAAGAGTCCCCATAGGAGTAAGAAGAGTCGATATCCTTGTATTCTCCTTCCTCACCCTCCTTTACAGATAATTCCTTCTCAAAGAAGGTCCCTAGCAACCGAGGAACACTCAAGAGATATAGGGGTTACATATTTAAAGGTAGTGGGGGCTTCCAGGACTGGGGAATCCCCTGAAGGGAGAAAGGTATTTGGGCTACTGAGGACAGAAATGTTTTCACCCAAGCTGGCTCTTGTTCAGTGATGGAGGTCCCCGGCAGAGTAGTAGGGGGCCACAGTACATGAAGGACAGGGAGATCCAGAATACTCTCCAGGAAGCCCTGTTTGACATGAGGAACAGTAAGCAAGTGGGAAAGGGATGCCCCTGAGTTCTTAATCTTGGATTTACTCTCATGACCCTTAGAATCTGACATCCTGACAGTAAAAGTGTCTCACACTAGTACAAGACCTGTAATAGCACCCCCAGATTAATAATTCACCCTAGAAAGCCCAGTAAATGCACTTATGTGGCAGGAAAAGGGTTAATTTGGAGAAGGAGAGTCATCCTCTGCGTAGGATAAGCAAGAGAGAAGTAAAATGGTGACTGCAAAGCAGGCAGCCAACGCCTGCGAAATGGGCAATCTGGGAAATGTAGTCTTCTCAGCTGCTGACTACAACTCTGACTGTGGATTGCTATGGGCCCCAAAGACGCTCAGGACGTGAACAAAAAATGAAAGGGCATGAGAAGAAAGAAGAAAGAGCCCACTCTGACTTCTATATGTGAAACAAGTGCAGCGTTATGTCTCAGAGAAGTTTGCCCAAAGAAGTTAATGGAGCAGGGACTCATTCTTAAAGGGGCCGCAGCACAATTTCGGTCAACAGCAAGCGAGGTACCCAAAGACCCCAGAAGCCCCAGGGAACATGTGATGGAAACCTAAAATGAGACCCCAGAGAAGAAAAAGGTGGAAAAATAGACCATAATACCCCAAACTAGTGAAAACCAGCAGAGAAAGGTTAACCCTGGAAAGCTGCAGCCATCTTTGCCCCAAAGCACTGGAGTAGTACAGTAGTATAATGAAAACACCCAACATGTGTGCAGGAGCCTAAGTACTCAAGAAAGCCTCTGTATGGAGAGGTACAAGATAGGGATAATGTGGACCAAGGGGTTACTCATCAGTCTTCTGGTTTCCATGGCCTGCAAGATTCCCTCCTCAGGGCTGCAAGGGTCCACACAGCACATGTACACTGTTCAATCTACTCCCGGAGAAGCCCAGTAATGGTAACCCACCTAATGGGGGAATTTTGGCAGCCCCATATCTATCAGAAAAACAATAAAAAAAAGCTAAATACTAAGAGAGTGTCTCTGCTCCATCCATACTCTTCAGAGGATACATTCATACTGGATAGTAGGCTTGAGCTGGAGGAGTGACTGGGAGTCTCCACCTACAAGTCTCTGTCTTTTGAGATGTGTCCTGCCCTCCCCATGGTATCTGTGTTCCATGTTGGAAGTAAGAGAAAGCCTTAATATCTGATGGTCGATTGGAAGATATCTTTTAAGTGGCAGATTGATCTAGATCAGGGATGCCCAAGTTCAGTCCTCAAGAGCTAACAACAGACCAGGATTTAAGAATGACCCTGGTTAAGCACAGGTGAGTCAGTCAAAATGAAGGAGCCACTGATTAACTCACTTGAACTTAATCAGGGAAGTCCTACAATCGTGGTCAGTTGGTGGCCCTTGAGGATTGAACTTTCTGTTTCAAACATATCACTCATGCCTCTATTAGTGTTGTTAATTAGCTATAAACTAGTAATATGAAGTATATGCTCTTGTAATAAAACTTGAGGATTTTCCTAACTTAGGTGACGAAAAGAGGTGGATATTACCCCTTCCTAATTACACTCTCTATTATATGTTATTTCTATTTTTACCTCAGTTTGAGAATTTCCCTTACCAAAAATCACAGGGGAACACGAGTTTCAAGTAACATTCTTCTTCCCCCTTTTTCTGGATGTTATGGACTTGAAGTTTCCAGTCATGCTAAATGTTGGTCTCAGTTCAAACAAAGAAGAAGTAATATCTGACAGACAGCAGATTTCTGTCAGTGATTGCAGGGAAGAGCACATTAATCTAAAATAGCTGTTTTAAATACTGCTTAACGAATAGGACACTGGTGTAGTTATTCAACCCTCTGGACGCTAGAGAGATCCAAAACATATTGTGAAGCAAATAATTGGAGGTCTCTCTAGCATTCAAGAACTTATATGGACCCTTTACTTTATAATTTGCCCAGGGCCAAGCAGTGACTTAAAACTGCCCTTAAAGGGACAGTAATACTTTGTTTTATCTTTCTTTTATTTTGTAGGCATTAAAAAAACATGAAGAACGATATGTCTTATCTCTCAAACCTTTATGGTTTGAGAGATATTCACAAGCAAAGTTTCCCCTCCTGCCCCTTTTACCTAGTGTAAGCCATCTCTTCTCAGATGTGAATCTGGTTGTCAGACCAGACAGATAACAGCAGGAGACAATCTTCTTTCTATGAAAACAATGAAAGCCCTGCCCCCCTTGACAAGTTTTTCAGGTTTTTCCCTTATCTTAATTGAAGATTGTCCCTCTCTGCAGTCTACCTGGGCACCTCCCTTCTGATCTGGCTGAACAGTGTTACATCAGTAAAATGGGCGGGAGGGAGATACTTTGTAATTGAATTACTCTTAAACTACAACTCTGACAGAATTGAAATAACACTCTCCAAGGTCCAAATACTATGATGGTTAATTAGAGGTGCTTTCATTATGAAACATTACTATCCCTTTAACCCCTTAAGGACAGGCCAATCGCTCATGCATCCAGCAGTTAAGGACCACAGACTTTTTTTTTTTTTTCCAAAATCGGATTCAGGGTTCCCTGAACGGCGTGCAGGCATGCCGCGAGCCTTGAATTCCATTACGGTCCTGGCACGTCATGGCTCACCGACCCATGATGTGAAAGGACCGTCAAGGGTCCTTAAGGGGTTAAGCCAGTCACCGCACACCCGTATAGAAAAAAGCAATACAAATTTAAAATGTTAGTGAATGGGATATACTCCAAAAAATAGTTTTAAGAACATGAATAACATGAAATTACACATCAAAGTTTAGTTGTATAATGTT
Organism: Rhinophrynus dorsalis; assembly: GCA_037306005.1. NCBI lineage: Eukaryota > Metazoa > Chordata > Amphibia > Anura > Rhinophrynidae > Rhinophrynus > Rhinophrynus dorsalis. The sequence continues at coordinate 157,201,793 of CM074723.1, forward strand.
TATTTACTTGTAACCTCATTCAACCACAACACCGAATAAAACACAATCACATAAATGCTTACAAATCTCCATAATATAAAGAATATAAAAAAAGTTGTCAATTTTAATTCTAAATAATGCTTAACCCTTTAAGGACCAGAGGTGTGTAACAATTGCAAAGGGCCCTTAAAGCGGAACTACCACCTGAAATTCACTTTAGCTTAAATAACTCCCCATCTGGCGACTAGCTGCTTAGTAGCACTAGTCGGAAGAATTATTACCTTGTTAAATAGATTTACTCTTTCTTATAGGCTTATAGCAGGACGGAGCGCAGACATCTTGCCATAGTGACGTCTGTGCGCCTGCTCTGTCAGTCCCTTTTGGAACCGAACAGCTCCTAGCAACACCTCCTAAAGCCTGCTAGGACTGACAGCGCAGGCGCGCAGACGTCACTATGGAAAGATGTCTGCTTTTCGTCCTGCTGTCAGTCCAGGAAGAAAGGGTAAATATATTTAACAATGTAATGATTCTGGCAACTAGCGCTACTAAGCAGCTAGTCTCTAGATGGTGAGTTATTTAAGCTAAAGTGTATTTCAGGTGGTAGTTCCGCTTTAAATCGTTAAGAGCAATTGCTGAATGATTCACAGTATCACATAAAAAGAGTAAAATATTTTTGATAATTTAACCCCTTTGGGGATTAGAGAGGAGTGCCATGCATATTAAAGCAATTCATTGGAGACCCCTCTAGCATTCACAGGGTTAAAAGTGTCATTTAAATAATTGTAAGAGTTTTTCCTCTCCTATGGTGCAGAAAGTATGCTCCAGAATTGCTCATCTTTTGCTTTTTCTGCATAAAGCCCTTAGGCCAAAGGACTTACTTTATCTACTTTCTATTCCACTTTTCAAACAAGTGTTATCCATACAATCAGTACTGCTTGTGCTTTCCATGTTTGACAGTAAGTTTGTATATATTTATAAGCCACACCTATTTCCATACTCCTGACTGGTCACCAGTGCAATTGTGCGTATTTGCAGCCTTGCCTCCCTCCCCCATAGCAGGCATGATAAACTGAAGTATAGTTGAAGGCCACATTCTCAATTATTCCCCCAATGAAAGCTCCATATTCAACAATTCCTTGTAAGGAGGGTTGCAACAATGGCTGCTAATGTCTGTACTATTATTTAGTTGGAGATATCTGCACACAGGAATGACATGTAAATAGTGTCCTGCTCTGCTGTGGTTCTCCTGTTAATGAACCCAGTGTCTGGTTTACCTCTAGAACTGTTGTATGCAACATTTGGTTCTCAAGCTATTGAAGACTACAGCTCCCATCATCTTCAAATAGTCTCCAGCTAGAGAGCCAAAAGTTGAATCATTCAAAAATATCAAGGAGATATGAGGAAGAGGATAAGATAACAGTACATAGAGAATATAAAAAACTACAGATAACAAGGATGGAACGAGCCATCAAGGATAAGTTGAAATGCTAACAAAATAAAGAATAAAGTCAGTAGACAGGATAAGAAAACATTAGGAACACCTTGGTCCAGAAAGGTCACCTCCTCACACATACATATTCTTTGAACTCCTTCATGCTTGAGACATCTCTAGCAGATTGTGAAGCAATGCACTGGAGATGTCTCTCACACACAAATAATGTATAAAAAATGTGCTTCAGTATGACATGAAGTTTACACAAACAGACTCATACAATCTGACCACCACGTCTGGAAATCTTCTACAGCAAAACACACTGAGGTCTATGTGTCACTCTCAGACCTATAGAGAGACACTGTTTAGAGAAACACTTATGTCAATGATAGTAGCTGATATGCATACAGTGCCTCATGCTCTGTAAAACTGGACATGAAGGCTACAGGAGTTATTTGACAAATGTATACAGACAGGGACATTTTCCTGCAGTGAACAGGAAAATGTTGCTGCTTCAAAATAGATATTTTTGGAAAATAAGATTGTACTGGTCATGTTATTTAGGAGGCAGTGTAATTGTTTAAAATAGCAATGGTGGCAGATTATGGGTACTAAGGGCACAAATGAGCACTATAGAGTAGATTCACAGGTGTACATATAAGCATTTTTCACAGGTAGTATAACAAGTAGCATACTGGCAAGAATCTTTGGTTTTGTAGAAAAAGTGCAAATTATTTTTAAACAATAACCCTTTCCTATGCTCATTTTGTATGTCTCAAATCTATGACAGACTATTGTCTAAAACAACTGGACAATGACCTGCCTCTGCTTCTAACGTTCCTATAATTTTGCTCCACTATAAGTGAGACTACATATACATATATAACGTTAATAGAATAGTTTTCAATGTATTTTGGTAAAAACAACAAGATATTGCAGAATATCTTGAATAAGAAGCAAGGGTACTGCTGACAGTTGCTTAATTCAAATGTTATTACAGCTCAGATCAGACCACAGTCCCTGGAGAATATCTGCTCATCAGCTGTAGTTATTCAAAGAAAGCAATAACAACAGTGCCACCTAAATTTCATAGAATTTTGATTAAAAAAAAACCTAAATTTGAGCAGTGCGTAATATATATTTTTTCATAATAAAATATATTAATTTCACTGCAATATTATCAGTATCACAAAAAAAAAAAAATAAATAAAACAAAAACTAAAGTAACAAGAAATGTATGTTGCAGTGAACATGCTAATAGAGTCATAGGTGATTTTTGTGTTTATGCACTTACATATAAATCCTTTTTTCTTAGGTCATGTGAAACACAGGAACCATGGGGTGACGTCCTCTCATCAGGAGGGCAGGACACTTGTAAAAGAACTCTCTGAGGCAGAGACTCCCATACTGCACAATTTCACCATGCTTAGTTTGACATATAGCAAAAAACAAGAGACAGAAGAGGAACAAGACAGGGAATCCTGAAAAAAGGGAACCCAAGAGGACCCCCGCCCAGGATTCAAACCAGTGGATTCTCTCCGAGAGGGAAGTCTTTCTTATGACTATGACCCAAGGGGATGACCAGGGGCTGCCCCAGCGAAGCCACCCTTTATTTTAGTCAGAAAGCTACATGACATGGGAAAGGTAACACTGTTGCCTGGACCAATTCCTGAGAATTTCCAGCTACAGCTCCAAGTGGGAAATAGAGCAAAAGGTACTACCTCAAGGGCAGAGACTAAGTAGGACAGTACCATCATGTACTCTAGCAACACTGGAGAGGGATGGGAAACTGTATTTGACACCTGGAGGAAGAATTTACCCTGAAGGATGTTGAATCTCATGCCAAGAGAGTGAAGGACCTGGGATGGAACCAGATAATATAGGTGTATTTTATGCCTAGGGATGCCAGAAACTCCCCTGGACACAATGACAAAGACTCTATTTTGAACTGTGGCGCAGTCACAATAAAGTTGAGGAGTTTCAAGTCCAGAAAAGATGATCTCCATCATCCTTCTTAGGAACTATGAAAAATTTGGAGTAGAACCCAGTGAATCTTTCCAGAGAAGGAAATGTTATTGACACCTGCATGTCTAGCAGGGAAGACAACAAGTACAAAAATAGACAGCTTCACTGAGGATCGCGAGGAAGGGACTTGAAATCTATGAGGTTCCTTTCCGAAATTATATACAAAAACCACTGGTAAACTACGGAAGCAGCCCATGTGCCATGGAAAGAATGGAGATGATGTCCTTTTGCCTGTGATGGATAATGTCCCCCGTGAGTCATATGGAGGTAGGTTTGTCAGATTTAGGCTTCTGCACAGGGTTCTTATTCACCAAAGTCTGCTTGGGCTTTGGAGTGGGATGCGCCTGGGCCATAGAGGAGAGCTGAGCCCTGGGAGAGCACCCATACAGGTGGGGTAACAAAGCCATGCTTCTTCCAAGGAAACACAGAATATTTGGGAGTAACATGAGGCAACATGGTTCTATTGCCTTCAGTGGAATGATTAATTACCTTATCCAGTTCCAGACCAAACAACTCCTTTACCACAAACGGAAGAGAAACAAGGATTTCTTTGAGGACTGGTCAGCTTACCAAATCTTGATCCACAAAGTGCTATACACGGCAAGGAGTAAGAGTAGGACTTACCAGTAAGCTTAGAGAAGTCAAAGATCACTTCAGTAAGGTAAGCATAAGCTTCTAGGATCTTGGATATGAAGACCCCTATGTCCTCTTTTTATGCATCCGTGTGGACAGCATCCAAAAACGAATCCCATCACATAGCTATAGACCTAGTGACCCATGCAACTGCAAAAGTAGGGCACAAGGCAGCACCAAAAGGAATCCAAGTGCTTGTCTGTCTGATCCGAGGGAAGCAGCATCCGCCAATGACAAAGCAGTATTAATGGGGCCCCTGAACACTTAGTAGCCTTGGATTTTCCCATGTCTCTGCTGGGTCTGATATAATCAGAAGACCCACAAAGGATAAAGTAAAGATAGTAAAAGTACAGACAAGGTAGAATAACAGAACTGAAAAGAACTCAAAAGGCACTTATCTGACTGTAAGGAAATAATGTGGCAAGCAGGAGGGAGTAATTAGCCTCAGAGCAGCCAGCAGGGTCCCAAGAAGAAATTATCACCTCTGCCCCTGCACTAAAGCCTGGGAAGAAGAGTATGCTGGGAAACATTGTTTTCCCTATAATGAAATTGGCATGCCACTAGACTACTTCCCCAAAAAAGTTACAACAGTAATGAATATTAGATAAGAAGCATAGGATGAGTGTAAACAGATGACTGCCAACAAAAGACTGTACCACAGAAATGGTAGAAGTCACCCTGATCTTTAGGACTCATACACCATACAGAGAGAATAGGTATACTGCAATGGTCCATATACCAAATGGCTGCCATATAAGAAGGAGGGACATACTTACAGGAGATGTGCACTCAACAGAATCTTTGCTCAGTCTCCCATTAACAATATATAACCCTCAAAGAAGCTAGGGGGAAAATGGCTATGAATAAAAGCTATCCTCCACACAAACTGTCCTGAGAGTTATGTGCACTGGTAAATCCTGAAAGGAGGAAGGCAGTAAGTAATAGGAGACTATCTAATGGAGATTATAGAGCCCCATATCCTATAAAGGGAAAATAAAAAAGAGAGATTTGCCTTGCTTCAACTTCTTGGAAAAGTACTTTTCAATCTGGGTGATGTGAAGTGGTGCAGGATGGTAGTCTTTGCCTCAGAGGGAGAAGGAGGGGACTTCACTCTATGGTTCCAGTGTTTCACATAGCATGAAAGAGAAATTATTTTCACTAATTTCTTACTCAAAGGAAAGCAAAGGAAATGGCACAACTAACAGTAACTTTCCCCACACAGCATGTAATACAGCCGACTTATGTCAACACAGTTAATGTTCTATTTAAATTAACCAACACTTTACATTTTCACCTTTTTATGATCTGAGAAAAAATATTATGAGGACATAAAGCAAATTAATATAATCTAAGACAATGATACAAAACAATTACTTCTGATGGTATGTACTTTCTACATATTTTGAAAGTGAGGTAACCCATGGGACAAAATAATTGCTCACCCCTGTCCTGTCCGCACTTACGTTTTCTAATAAATAAAGCACTGAGGAGCTTATTCTTGACAGTCTTGACTGGATCCAGAAATCTTTAAGTGTATAAATTAGTTTTTGATATTTTCAACATTGTCCACATTCTTCTGGGGCCTCTAAATGCAGTGAGTTTCTTCCTTCTTATCCCACTTTTTTCACTTAATCTTCCCACTGATGATCAATGTCAAGATTTTAAGGAACATCAGAAGCTGAAAAGGCTGGATAGAATTTAAGCAGCTGCAAATAGTTAACTGATACTCACCCAGTATGTGCCTGCAAACAGAGAATACCAAGACTGTCAATTCTCAGACAGTGCTTTCATTTATTGTATAAAGTGTATCACAAGGAAATGAGTCAACTGGTTTTGATGGTCACAGCCAACTTCAGCAAGGTTTCTCTATGAAGCATTTATGATGGAGACTGCAACCAACAAAACCGTTTGATTAGACCATTTCCTTGTGATACTCATCCTATATAATAATTTGCTAGAAAGTTTGTAACTACACAGTCATGCGCAGTAGAGACTGCCCGTGATGAGGCTGATACAGAGCGGGGAGCATTCGGCTCTGTATCAGCAGCAGCGCGGGCAGTCTCTACTGAGCATGACTGCACCGCCACCGGCTGGCACTGTATCAGCCGCGGTGTGGGCAGTCTCTACTGTGCATGACTGCCCCACGACCAGCCAGCAGTGGCACTGTGGCCCATGTAACGGGCTCTTCAATTAGTTTTAACAAGAAATGAAAGTATGGTCTGAGAATGGACAGTCTTGGCATGTTTGTTTTCAGGCACACACTGGGAGAGTAGCAGTATATTTGTCATTATTTGCACTGTACAAGTCTACAAGTAGAGAATTATGCTATTTTGTTCTGTGTCCTCATTATACTATTCTTATTGTCCTAGGAGGCACTATCACTTTAACATCACTGATTTGGTTTCATTAATATTCTTCTTTTACTGGCTAACTTTTACCAAAATCTAGCTTCAGTCTAGGAGGATCTCCCATCAGGTAATGATCCCTGTTCTTTTTCCAAAATCTACAATAGGGGGTCATTCTCCAAAATTTAGTCCATCATCTTTAGCCGGCTGATGAAAGGAGTTGTAGTCCAACAAGTGCAGAAGACAGACTACCCACCCTTGATCTAAAATTCACAGCCCCACATTCAGTGAGAGGTATCACTTGTTAAAAATACATTTTACAAATAAAATTATGTCTTAAAAAAGATTGTTAGATTTAAAGAGAACAAATAACTAAAATACAGTATTTATAAAATCAGTATAAACATATGATCATAGGAAGAGGCAATTTCATAAACACAGATATACCAAAATAATTATAGGTACATTAGTCCCCTTATACAACAGAAAAAAATCATACTTAAAACAGTTTTTTTTTTTCTTTTTTTAAGGGACTCCACAGATTCTGGTGGAAGAATATTGTCTAATGCAGGTTATTGCCCTTCTGCGGTAACAGATATGGTGAACACTTCAGGCGGCTGCCTCACACCTTTGGCTGAAAAGAACCTCAACAATGCTCGGATCTGCAAGAGTTGATATGTCTCCCAAATCCTTCTCATTTCGGGCAATCTGTCTGAGCACTCGTCTCATAATTTTACCTGGCAGAACATAAAAAAACAGAAATAATATTTCCTTTGTCTGCTTAAAGTTTAGCGAATCTAAAGAAAGCATAACATGTAATTGAAAAACAACCAATGAAATTCAATTGGGGTAATTCTGTCCAAAGATAGGCAGGGGTGGATTTACATATCAAATGGTAAAACTACATAAGTGCCCATATCAATACGCATTTTCACACCTCTACTCCTCAAATGATTCTGGCTCATAGAGTGTTGCCTGAAACAAAAGTAACCTTAGCTAGCAATTAGGTTCCCCAAGGTAGGTTCCATCTCTGCCTAATAGAAAATCTGGCACTGCCATTAAACATAAATGCACATATGAAACTGTGTGGCCATCGGCTGTATTACTCAGTGGAATATAAAACACACATGTTCCATTAGGGTGGCTGTAATACAGCTGCCTTGGATGGGAATATAGCTCTACACTTCCCTCCATCCCTGCTATATAGTGGTTCTCTTTAACACTGTGCAAAAGACAGAATATGTGTACTTGGTATGTGGCTAGAAAAAACAAGAGATGCTGATTTACAAGGCAGTTGGGTAAAGTGTCCCCACTGTCATGGTGTAAGCTAAAAATCAGTTCAGTGATCACTTAAATTGTGTGTCTATCACAATCATGTACTAGGTGTTAAAGGGATAGTAATTTTTCATAATAAAAGCAGCTCTAATTAATCATCATAGTTTTGGGGCCTTGGAGAGTGTTATTTCAATACAGTCAGAGTTGTAGTTCACGAGTATTTGAATGATAAAGTGTCCCCCTCTCATCCCTTTTACTGATATAACACTGCCCAGCTCAGAACAGCTGACAGGTGCCCAGGCAGACTGCAAAGAGGGACAATCTTCAATTAAGATAAGGGAAAAAGCTGAAAAACCTGTCAAGGGGGGCAGGGATTTCATTGTTTTCATAGGAAGAAGATTGTCCCCTGCCTGGTCTTACAACCAGATTCCACATCTGAGGGGAGGTGGCTTACATTAGGTAAAAGGGGAGGGAGTTGGATATTTTATCATTCAATTACTCTTGAACTACAACTCTGACAGTATTGAAATAACACTCTCTAAGGCTCAAATACTATGAAGATTAAGTGGAGCTGCTGTTTTTGTGAAACATTACTATCTCTTTAAAGGCTAGTTAAAACTTAAGTTTTAAAAAGTCATAATTAACCCCTTAGTGACAGCCGCGTTCGTACGCGGCTGTCACGTTAACGCCCGCCTAACATTTTTTTTTTCTTTAATGAAGTCTGGAGTCTCCGAGCGGCGTGCAGCCGCACGGAGACGCGGACTTCCGTGACTTACCAGGTACGACCTCTGTCACTAAGTGACAGTTTTTGCGGGACGTACCTGGTAAGTCACATGTCGTTAAGGGGTTAAAACAAGCATCACAATCAAAACATCCATGTTGTGTGAACTAAGCCCTTCATTCACGCATAATATGATTAAGAACATAAAAGTTACAGAGAGGTCAAATCTAAAGCACTTTAAATTCAGAAGTTCATCGAGTACTAGCATACTGCAACATTAGTTTAAATCGAGTATATGCCTCTGATAAGGGAGAAGCGTAGAAAAGGCCTGGAGCTCAGTCTGGGTGCTGAGCACTAATTTGCCTTCTCGTTATACCTTCCCTAGAGATGAAGCAGACTAATGGAAAAAGTAATCCTATGAGTGCAATATTTAGTATATCTATATAGTAGATTGTAGAGGGCAGTATTTCAGTACTGTAGGGGTTAAATCAAACTAAAGCACTGGTACTGTTTTTGATAAAGTACATTAGGGATACATTTGGCTTTTCTTAACGGATGGATTTGATACTGCATAGACAATCCAGGCAATTTTTTATACTTTTAGTACGGTGTCTATGTCATCTGATTGGTTATTCCTACCATGCACATGGACACATGATGTATGGTTTTATTAATATATATTTACATATATTTTTATTGAGTTTTTTACTATATATGATTATATGTTAATCTGTTGATTTCTTCATCTGTGTATAGCATCTCAATTTGCCACTAAAGCACTTGACTATACAGTATAGATCTAATATATGTTCCACATATTTACCTGATCGGGTTTTTGGTAATCCAGGTGCATTCTGAATGAAATCAGGTGTTGCAATTGGACCAATTCTTTCACGAACTACAAATAAGAATTAAAAAAGCAAATTATTTAATCTTTTTGCAACAAACACATTGTTCTGATCTATCAACTTTCATTGGAACAAAGTAGGAAGATCCCTACGTGTAACCTGTGAGGGAGGCACTCAAATTACCCCAGAGACCCAGAAGTGGGGGGAAGGGAAAACTTTGGAAGTGGAAAAGACCAGCAAAAAAAAGACAAATTGTAAAAAAAAAAAAGAATATAGAGAATTACTCGTAAAAGCCCGCAGCAACATTAACACTTTAATACAAAACTACATATATTGTATTGCTTTTCCTACTGAGTAAAGTTAAAGTACTTCACTGATTCTTAGTTGAAAATAAATTTTAATTATAAAAATTACTATTCTTCTACAAGCAAAAATGTAGCAATGTCAGTTCTCAAACAAGGCAGCTGATTGGACCAGCTGGTGACATTGTCCATTGTGCACTACACCTGTGATACAGAATGAATGTAGACTATTTCACAAATTATGTGTATTAAGTATTATCTCCTAATCTCAACTTCACCATAGGGGAGAAATAAAACGACCCACTGATTTAAAGTTGTGTTTTAACGGCTTGATTATTACAGAGAGGCCTTAAGGGGTTAAAAGCCCAATTTAGAGCAAATGAAATTTGAAGAATTGTTATGGCTCCCATTTGCTGCAGATGGTTTTCTCCCAAATTTCTCCTCTTTGTGTCTGTGAATAAGGCCCTCAGTAAGCACTAATTTTATAGATGGGTGCAAGACTGAACTATGTGACCAAATGCATTTAGCACCAATTATGGCGCATGTGGATTTTTTAACAAAGTAACATAATGGAACATAATAGTAATTTCTATTGTATACTCAAACTAACCCATACCCTAAAAACGTACATTCTATGCGGGAAATGCAAAATGACATACGCTAAATGGATTGTAAACTACAATTTTTTGAGGTTCACAAAAATCCCATGTAATTATTTCAAATTCTTAGAAATAAAAAAAAACACAATGCTAACTTAGAGTAATAAAACAATTAGTACCAAATGCAAATATCTTGATAACAGGGAAGCAGTGTGGTAGAAGTAAGCTAGGATAGATGTGCATAGCCACACATAAATTATACACATTGCCTTCAGCACCATCTAGTGACACAAAACTATTTCCACTCTAGAGAAGATATATTTTTCTACCACTAGAGGGCACTGTACATATTTTTTTTTACCACTAGAGGGCACTGGAGGTACACATACCAAATAACACATGCACTGTTCTTTTTTAGTTTACCTTGCTTTTTCAGTTCATTTGATAAAGCTTCTGAGAATTTTCTCCCATCTTTTAGAATGATGAAGCAGTAAAGACATTCGCCTTTCACCTGGTGTGGACGGCTCACCACTGCAGCCTCAGCCACTGCTTCGTGCTCTGTCAGTGCTGACTCAATTTCTGCTGTACTCATTAGGTGGCCTACAAGGAAAAGGCAGGTTTACTATAAAGAGCCCAGCACCTAAAGATTAAAAAGTCAGTCATATGATTAAGGTAGTGGTTCTTATACTGGAACTCTGGGGTCACCTGAACTCCACAGAACATATATATATGTAATGGAGGACAATGGAATTAAACTAGGATAAATGACATGAAAGCTGATGTACTAAGAAAAAGATATGTAATTCTAGGATAAACCACCTGCACCCTAGGAGCAAATGCAAAAGACCATTAGTTCAAACAGGGCTTTTAAAGGGCATCTCTCACCTGTATTAAAGTAGCCTTAAAGGGATAGTAATGTTTCATAATAAAAGCGGCTCTAATTAATCATCATAGTATTTGGACTTTGGAGAGTGTTATATCAATACTGTCAGAGTTGTAGTTCAAGAGTAACTCAATTACAAAGTATCCCCCTTCTGCCTCTTTTACTGATGTAACACTGTTCAGCCAGATCAGAAGGGAGGTGCCCAGGTAGACTGCAGAGAGGGACAATCTTCAATTAAGATAAGGGAAAAACCTGAAATACTTGTCAAGGGGGGCAGGGATTTCATTGTTTTCATAGGAAGAAGATGTTATCTGTCTGGCCTTACAACCAGATTCCACATCTGAGAAGAGATGGCTTACACTAGGTAAAAGGGGTGGGAGGGGGAAACTTTGCTTGTGAATATCTCTCAAACCATAAAGGTTTGAGAGATAATACTTATACCATTCTTCATGTTTTTTTTAATACCTACAAAATAAAATAAAGATACAACGAAGTATTACTATCCCTGAATCTGAATCTTTGATCCTTTATTTTTTAAAAAACATAGTGCTGTATTATCGTAGATATTAACTTTTACATTGAAGCTCGTGATGTCAGTTACGTACAGGCTGCGGTACAGCTCTGTACTGCAGCCTGTCAATCTTTGTCTGTTCCCCTCCCCAACAAATGCCTTCTTCCCTCCTCCCCCAATGACGGAGGATTGTGGCATGTGACTTGGCTCTCTCTACTGCTAATGCGCATCCAGGTCTTTGTATAGGCACTGACTGAGCGCATTCATGCACTCAGTCATTTATTAAAAGTGTCAGTCCGCTTGGCTCTGCTGCTATTTTTAGTTCATCACGTGGCCTGCCACTGTTTATAAATGACTGAGCGCATGAAAGAGCTCAGTCAGTACTATTTATGCGCTCAGTCAATGCATATACAATGACCTGGACATGTATTATCAATAGAGCTCGTCAGGTTGCATGCCACAATCCTCCGTCATCGGAGAAGGAGGGAAGAATGCAATTCTTGGGGAGGGGAACAAAGACTGACAGGCTGTGGGACAGAGCTGTAGCCGCTGCAATGCACTTGAGACCTCTCTGTCATTCAAGGGGTTAAAGGCCCCATTTAAATAATTTGGAAATATGGGAATTTGTATTTACTTCCTATGGTGCAGCTGGATTTCTCCAGATAACCCCATTTCTCCTAGTACATCAACCTCAGTGTACATGTGGTCCTCTGACTACCAGTAGAGATACTGGAAATTATGGTAATGGTTACCTGAAAATTTAGTCTAATAAGTTCATTTTGATGCTAATTTTAGTACAAACTAGCAAAAGGGGGTGTTGCCCGTGAGGATGAAGTTCCTTGAGTGCTTCTGGGGTACTGACACCCAGGTAAATACAGAAAGGAGACAACGTTCTTAATGACTAGATTGTTGAATATGCATGTGTGTGTTGTGTGTATGTGTATTGTGTTATGCATGTGTATGTGTTTTGAGCGCGTGTATTGCACCCGTGTGCACTGCATGTGAGTGTGTATTATGCATGTATATTGCATGCATGTATTATTTGAGTGTTTTGTTGTGCATGTGTTTTTTGTGCATGTGTATGTTGTGCGTGAGTGTATTGTGTGTGCGTATTGTGGGCATGTGTGTTTTGTGTGTGTGTGTGTATTGTCTGTGTGTGTTGTTCATCTTGTGCTGTGTGTTTGTGTGTGTTTTTTTCTGTGTGTTTATTATGTGTGTGTGTGTTGCCTGTGTGTGTTGTGCATGTGTATTGCCTGTGTGTACTGTGCATTTGTATTGCCTGTGTATATTGTGCATGTGTATTGCCCTCCTGTATTGCGCACGTGTACTGCACATGTGTGTATTGCGTTGCGCGCTTGCATTGTGTTGCGCAGGTGTGTTGCTTTGCACGCGTGCTGCATTGCCTGCATGTTGTTTGTGTTTTGCATGTGTGTATTGTATGTGTGTATTGTGGAGTAATGTGTGTTTGCGTGTATTGTGGGCATGTTTGTTGTGCATGTATGTGTATTGTGGGCATGTGTGTTGTGGTGTTTTTTGTTGTTGTGTATGTTTATTGTGTGCATGTATTGTCTGTGTGTATAGCATGCATGTATTGTGTGTGTTTTGTGTGTAGTACATGTGTGTGTGTTTAGCACGTTTGTTGTACATGTGTGGTGGTGTATTATGTGTGTGTGCACGTATGGTGTGTGTGTTGTGGTGTATTGTGCTTGTGTGTGTATGCTGTGTGTTTATTGTGTGTGTGCATTGCATTTGAGTGTATATTGTGAATGTTAATATTGTTTGTGTGATGTGTATTGTGCATGTGTGTTGTGGTGTGTTATGTGTGTGTTTGTTTTTTTGTGCATGTGTGTATTAAGGGCATTGCGTGTATTGTGTGTGTGTTAAGGGCATGCGTGTTGTGTGTATCTGTGTGTACTGTCTGTGTTGTGAGTTTTGCTCATGTGTTGTACATGTGTATTGTGCGTGTTGTGGTGTATTATTATTATTATTATTAGTATTATTATTCTTTATTTATATAGCGCCAACTAATTCCGCAACGCTGTACAATTGGGAATAGACATACAGAGGTATTAAATAGTACAATCAGATGTGGAGAACGGGAGGATCAGAGGGCCCTGCTCGTGAGAGCTTACAGTCTAGAGGAAGGTAGGTTTGACACAGAAGGAGTAAGTGCTATTGCGTTTAATTGCCTCCTGCCACATGAACTGCCAGTCAGTGGGTGGGAGTGAGAAGTGCCGTTGAGTGCAGTAGTCCGTGCAAGGGGTGAATCTTGGTGATGATGTTTATGGAGGCAGTTGACAGGCTTCCCTGAAGAGGTGAGTCTTCAAGGAGCGTCTGAAGATTTTAAGGCTGGGCGAGAGACTGATGGGGCGGGGGAGGGAATTCCACAGCTCAGGTGCAGCATGGGAGAAGTCCTGTAGGCGGGAGTGGGAGGATGTGATAAGAGCTGTGGAGAGGAGAAGGTCGTGTGCAGAGCGAAGGTAGTATATTTGGAAATGAGAGATGAAATATAGGGGGATGCAGTGTTAGTGAGGGCTCTATAAGTTAGAACCAGAATTTTGAATTTTACTCTGTATGCTAATGGGAGCCAGTGTAGGGACTGACAGAGGGGTGTGGTGTTAGAGAAGCGATGAGTGAGGTAGATTAGTCTTGCAGCAGAGTTCATTATGGACTGTAGCGGGGTTAGTCAGGTGAGAGGAAGGCCAATTAGTAAAGAGTTACAGTAGTCAAGACGGGACATGATGAGTGTTTGATTAGAATTTGGTAGTGTCTTCTGTAAGAAAGGGTCGGATTCTGGAGATTTTGCGGAGGTGGAGGCAGCATGAGTTGGAGATTGACTGGATGTGAGGAATGAAGGATAGGGCAGAGTCAAATGTGACCCCCAGGCAGCGTGCTGTAGGGGTTGGTGTGATGGAAGTGTTGTTAACGGTGAGGGTAATATTTGGGATAAGGCTGGTTGTAGATGGAGGGAAGAGAATTAGTTCAGTTTTGCCAAGGTTAAGTTTGAGTTGACGGGAGGACATCCAGGAAGACACAGCAGACAGACACTCGGGACAGGAGGGAAGGGGAGAGGTCTGGGGAGGAAAGATATATTTGGGTGTCATCAGCATAGAGATGATGGTGAAACCCAAAGGAGTTTATTAGTTTTCCAAGGGAAGCAGTGTAGATTGAGAAGGTGTATTGTGTGTGTTGTGTATACTTTGTGTGTATTGCTTGTATGAGTGTGTGTTGTGCATTTTTTTGTGCATGTGTGCATTGTGTGTGTCTGTCCTGAACTGGAACCGGCTCTAGAACATCCTTGTCCAGAAGAGCCTGAATAGCGCTGTTGAACAGCCGGCATTTCTCCACTCCCTGAGGCGTATGAGAAGGAAAGAAACGAAAAGGAGGAAGAGAGACGAAAGGGATCCTGTATCCTTCTGACACCACCTGTAAAACCCATGGGTCTGCCACTGAATCCTCCCAGACGCTGTGGTAGTGACGCAGACAGCCACCCACAGCAGACTGGGGACCTGGGTTCGGTGAGTCATGCCGAAAAAGGCTTGGAGGAGACCTTGGGCTTCCATTGCTGTTTAGGCTTGGAGGAGGCACGTGGAGCTGAGGGTTCCCCGGATGTGTCTCAGTCTAAAAAGAATGAAAATACTGATTACGCTTAAACGGTGTTTTCTTCCAGGGGACCAAAGGTAGAAGGGTACTCTTACACCCAGTGGCCTCACTGATCAGATCCTTAAGATCTGGCCCAAACAAGGAAGTACCTTGAAAAGGTAAGGAAAGCAGTGCTTTCTTGGTAGCAGTGTCAGCAGACCAGATCTTGAGCCAAAGAGTCTGTCTGGTAACCACAGACATGGTGGAAACCCTGGCCACCAAACAGGTGGCATCAAATAAGGCAGCAGAAACATAGTGCTGTGCCTGTCACGGTTCGGCAAATAAACACAGGACAAGTACTAAAAGGTAACACCAACTTTATTTAGTCAGCAACAAAAAACAGAAATATCACAATCTATATATATATCGTAATAAAGAGATGCGCACAAAAGAGTAAGCGATAACTACCAGAAATAGAAGACTGCTTCCGTGTGATTCTTTTGATATAGGTCCCAGCAATGGGACAAGGAGTAGTCCAATGAACCGAATGATAGAGCAAGGGCAGACAAGAAAAATTAGCTATCTCTGAAGTCGCTAGGTTAAGCGGTTGCAGAGATATGTCCCAAACTGTACAGTCCCATAGGAGTGAAAGGAGCAATGGTGCCTATGCGGTAAAGCGCGCCTTTCAAATTTTACAAAAATTGAAACAGTAAAATAAAAATGCATGAAACATCACTAGAACATGTTAGCATACCCAAAAAAAACACTGAACCAGTACGAAAAGTGTCAGAAAACCCCCCAAAAGATGCAAACCATCAGTTAAAGGGTTAAAGTACCACATAAACCTGCTCCAAAACACCCAACAGACATAGAGATAGACCTCATGAGTGCAGGAGTGTGCAATAGGAACTCCAAAGGTAAACCCCTGTGCGGAGGGGCACTTTGGGACATGTGGACCTGCAGAACTCAAAGGGTTGCTCACATTTCCTGAAGATCTTCTGTCTTCAGACTACTATGTATTAAGAAGAAGCCTCAGTAGGAAACTCCTGAGGAAAGAACTTGTAGCCAAGAATTCTCCCCCCCCCCCCCGAGGGCTTAAGGTCCACAAAAAGCACCTGGTTTCTGAGCTAGCCACATCTAAGGGCATTGTCAGTTATGGTAATCTACCTAATGGTGGTATTCCATTTCTAACAGAAAAATAAAAAAATTCTAAAACTATAGCAGTACTGTTCTTTTGTCTGTGTATTCACCAAGGAACAAATCTTTCTGGAGCTGGTTGGCTAGCTGCAGCCAAGGAAGGAAGGTAGGCTCCACCCCCTGCATACAATTCTAGAATTGTTCCTGCCTACAATTAAAGGGGCAGATCGCCTACCCAAAGTTACCAGTAACCTGAATTGGATGACAGAGAAAATAAAAAGGGAGCTTTGCCCTTGCTTCCTCCTCAGGAAGAGCACTGTTAAAACTGGCCATTTCTAGGAAGGGGTGAAGTGGTGCAGGATGGAAGTCTCTGCCTCAAAAACCTCTTTTTTTGTGCCCTGCCTTCCTGAAGGAGGGGACTTTACCTCATGGTTCCTTTGTTCCACATATAACATAAGAAAAAAATGCTACATTCACTCTTCTAATAGTTAATCTCCTCTGGAAGTAGCAGCATTATAAACTTAGCCTTAATTGTTTGCTCTAGACTTGTCTCACACACTACAACAGCAGAACATACCAAAGGCAGCCTCATTCACACTGGCTGTAAATGTGAGTAGGACAATACGGGTTAGATTCAAATGCAGGTGCTAATTGTATCTCTGCTTTCATCTCCAGGTATCCCCAAAGACTTCAATAGGAACATTTTTGATAAAACAGGAGGTAACATTTATCTCCTGCATTTTAGTCCAGCTCCACAGCAGCCAAAAGGAAACATTATTTGCCTCTCTGGAGCTCACATCACCCACTCTGGGGAGGCAAAGTGCAGGAGGATGTAATATACTGAAGGCTGCACCCTTAAATGATGCTACTGTCACAGCTGAGAGTAACAACAATTAACGAGTAAAAGACTGAGCTTTCACATATGTTTTTTATATTTCAAGTTAGTTGCTCTTTAATTGTTTTCAAACCAGGACTCCAGTTCACATTTCTAAACATTGATAATATGCACGTACACTTCCATAGCTACATTATTTAAAAAAAAAAAAAAAAAAGCTTTGGCATCTACAACATGTGAACTCAGCCCTCATTGCTGATTTCACTGCTTAGTAAGTTGTGGGCAGTATGTCACATCAGCAAGATGATGAAGCTGTTCATGATGTTAGTGTTGGACATTACAAAATCAAATAGAAATAATTTACAGCTGTTCTCAGACAGTGCTCACTGATTCATATCAGTAATGCATATTATTACCTTAGACTGTGATAGATTTTACTGAAACAGCCTTTAATTGCATTACCTGACACATTCAGCATGTCATCAATCCTTCCTGTAACCCAGATGTAGCCATCTTTATCTCTTCTGCAACCTAATACATAAAGAGATAATTGGATGAGACAGAACAATGGCTTATGCAGGCAGAAGACACTCAAGTATCCCATTGGTTCACACTCTGATCTAAACTACAGTCAACAGCCACTAACTCTTTGAATGCCAGAAAGGTGTGTAGCAAGCTTTGCACAAACGTTTTGGCATGAGAAATGAAATGAACACCCTATAAAAACATGTCATTTTGAAAGAGCTTTAAAAATCCTCCATTTTAACTCAGTCATGTTCTATTTAAAAATACTTCATATATATATTTATTTAACATTAATATTCCACAAACTGCTCTTCCTTCCACCTGCTTCTCATTGCCACCAGTACTAGCTCATTTGCATTAACAGATAATCATGCAAGTAATGAAAGCAACCATCCAAGTGCATTGGAGATCTCTCCCTAGCATTCAAGGGAATCGAACACCCATTTAAATCAGTGGAACATTCTTCTGTCCCCTATTGTGAAGTTGGTTTTTACCAAGAATTGCTTCAGGCTCCCAGATTCCACTGCATAAAGAGTAAATATACCAAAAGGAATCAACAGTGCTTAATTTGTTTAACAACATGACTTAAAAGAAAACTATACCTATAGGAATAAAGTGGCTTTTAATTTCTATTTAATTAAAGGACAAAACTTTGCAGCATTCCTTCATACAGAAGTCAGGTTTATCTTTATATTTTGCACATTGCATCTGAAGTGTATTGTTTTTAATTGTATTCTGCTTTCAGTTCACTATTGTTCAGAAAAAGCCACTAACCTTCAACATTCTGAATAAGAAATATAGCAGAGAAAAGCCCACCCATGTTTTTTCTGGCTTTATCACATTGTGAATTGAAAGTGTCCAACAGGTTCCAATGCAATATATAGTTTAATTCATGACATATTAGAATTTTCTTACAAAAAATCATTTCTACAAATCCTTGCTAGAAGTACATGAAATTTAAATGAATATAAGTCCTTTTTATTCTAAGTCATACAATCCTTTTAGCACTCTGAG
Organism: Rhinophrynus dorsalis; assembly: GCA_037306005.1. NCBI lineage: Eukaryota > Metazoa > Chordata > Amphibia > Anura > Rhinophrynidae > Rhinophrynus > Rhinophrynus dorsalis. Next base: position 157,220,439 of record CM074723.1, read on the forward strand.
TGCCAGTGAGGTATCCAACACGTTGCTTTGCAATATATTGGATACCTCTCTGACACTCAAATGGTCAACCCTTCGGGTGCCATATGGCATATGCAACAGATTGTACGCTCATATGACACTCAAAGGGATATATCAGAACCTCTGTAACCCTTTTCTCTTACCATCTCCAGCAACATAATATCCAGGGAACTTCCTGAAGTAGGTATTTTCATAGCGCTCGTGGTTTCCATACAGGGTTCTCATTATGGATGGCCATGGCTGCTTGAACACCTGAATACATAGGCCAGATTGAGCTAAGATTAGTCTCTGAATTACTGCAATTGAGCATTTATACACTAACAAGCCACTCATAGTTACTGGTGATAATTTACTCAAAAGAACTGGGGCAATTCTGGAGCAATCCATCTGCACCATAAAGGACAAATAAACATTTCCTTTGGTTTAAATGCCTCTTTTATCCCCCTGAATGCTGAATGGTCTCTAATGTACTGCATTTTCTACATAATTGCTCTAACAGATACAAATTTACATTATATATATGTATAAATTGGGCTTTTAACCCCTTGAATGTTACAGAGGTCTCCAATGCATTGCTTCTCAACGCATTGTCAACCTCTCTAACATTTTAGGAATTAAATGCCCAAACTGAATCCATAGGAATTTTGGCAACTTTTTTGTCCCCCCTATGGTGCATTTGGTTTGCCCTGACTGCTCCAGTTCCTCTTAGTACATCAGTCTCAGTGCCCCATCCCTTGGACGGTGGATGTCAGGTTTATAATTATTTGAAGACCTGAATTGAAAATAACTTAATCAAAGTGATAGTAATACTTCATTTTCTGTTTATTTTATTTTGTAGGCATTAAAAAATCATTAAGAATGATATGTCTTATCTCTCAAACCTTTAAGAACGAAGTTAGTCTTAGGTTTGAAAGATATTCGCAAGCAAAGTTTCCCCCTCAGTGACTTCAGGGCTCTAGCTGTCAGATTTGGAATCTGGTCCGCAGATCAGCCAACAGCTCTTCAGCGGAGCTGAAATCGCAAGATATAAAAATAACTACTTCATTGGAATGGTGTACAAAGTGTGCCTGGTTGCAAGCACACTTTGTACACCATTCCAGTTATGTAGCTATTTTTATATTTTGTGATCTTGGCTCTGCTGAAGAGCCGCCGACCGGTCCGCGGACCGGATTCCAAATCAGACAGCTACAGCGCTGACGTCACTGAGGGGGAAACTTTGCTTGCGAATGTCTCTGAAACCTAAGACTAACATCGTTCTTAATGATTTTTTAATGCCTACAAAATAAACATAAAACAAAGTATTACTATCACATTAAGATTCTAGTCATTGGCTGGATGAAGATGATGGAATTTGTAGTCCAATAACAGCTTTAGGGTTGTAGGTTATTAGACCTTACATGCTAATGGTGGTGGTGATGAAGGGGGGCACTATATGCTAATACATACTGCACTCATCTGACTTTGCCTAATCTGTCCATCAGGGGCACTTACCATTCTTTGGTGTTCCATAACATAGTATAAGTATGTTCTATTTCAGCTATTTTTCTACATCTAGTAAATGACACACCATTCTGTAATCAGAATGAATGGCCTGCCACCAAATCATGTCAGCACAGCATGACAGCAGATCAATGAGAAACTTGCATTCATCAGCAGTGCAGGGGACAGATGTCTTGACTACACCGCCAACATTATAATCCACAGCTGGCATTCAGATAAAACTCATGTCCCACTGTACAATCAGGGCTACACAGTATCATAGATGCTGTTCAGCCAACAGACACCAGTATTTTGAGTTTCCTTAAACAAATGGGTGTCTTGGCTACATTCAAAGCACTCTTGCTCGCTCTCCTCAAGTAGTGTGCCAAGGTTAAAATCATTTTTTGGGGCCCCTAATTAAAAAAAAAAAAATCTTCTCACAGAGATGAAACTAGAACCTACTGGGCCCTGGGTCTGACGGGAACTCTTGGATACAGTGCCTTGTCACAAATGAACTATCACAGTGCCCGTGATCTTCTGTGCAAGCGACATCGCTACTTCCTGCTCTATTCCTGGCCGCTGGGTTCTGCCCCGCCCAGTGTTAGCCTTTTTAAACTCAGTCCTGTCATTACTTTGGCGCCCTTTCGTGGTGTTCCTGTATCTGGCGTTCGTTTTGCTGTTGATTCCTGCTCCGTGTATGACCCGGTTTTACCTGACCTTGCTCCTGTCTCCGCTGCCTGTGATTCCGTTGCTGACCCGGACTGGCTGACTCCTGCTCTGTGTACCAATCCTGGCTGTGGCTGATGAACGCTCTGTGTACCGATCCTGGCTATGGCTGACTACCGATCTGTGTACCGATCCTGGCTGTGGCTGACTAACGCTCTGTGTACCGATCCTGGCTATGGCTGACTAACGCTCTGTGTACCGATCCTGGCTGTGGCTGACTACCTCTCTGTGTACTGATCTTGGCTATTACTGACTAACGCTCTGTGTACCGATCCTGGCTGTGGCTGACTAACGCTCTGTGTACCGATCCTGGCTATGGCTGACTAACGCTCTGTGTACCGATCCTGGCTATGGCTGACTAACGCTCTGTGTACCGATCCTGGCTGTGGCTGACTACCTCTCTGTGTACTGATCTTGGCTATTACTGACTAACGCTCTGTGTACCGATCCTGGCTGTGGCTGACTAACGCTCTGTGTACCGATCCTGGCTATGGCTGACTAACGCTCTGTGTACCGATCCTGGCTGTGGCTGACTACCTCTCTGTGTACCGATCTTGGCTATTACTGACTACCGCTCTGTGTACCGATCCTGGCTGTGGCCGACTACCCAATACGTTGCCTCCGGTTATCCTAGTCTCCTGAGACTAGTGCCTAGCCAGTGTCTGTCAGTGTTGCCTTCGGTTACCCTAGTCTCCTGAGACTAGTGCCTAGTCAGTGCTTGTCAGTGTTGCCTTCGGCTCCCCTAGTCGCCTGAGGCTAGTGCCTTGCCAGTGCTTGTCAGTGTTGCCTTCGGCTTCCCTAGTCGCCTGAGGCTAGTGCCTTGCCAGTGCTTGTCAGTGTTGCCTTCGGTTCCTCTAGTCTCCTGAGACTAGTACCTTGCCAGTGCTTGTCAGTGTGCCCTCTGATTACCCTACTCTTCTGTGACTAGTACCTTGCCAGTTCCTGTCAGTGTTGCCTCCTGTTACCTAGTCCCCAGGGACTAATTCCTTGCCCGTGCATGTCAGTGTTGCCTCCGGTTACCCTTGATTTCCAGGCCAGGTCACTCTCCAGTGTCCCGGCTTGCTGCTATTTTATCCCTAGCCTTCTAGGGATTCTGCCCTGCAGTCACCGACCGTCTAGCTAGTTGCGCACGCTTCCTAGGTTTGGTACTGCTGAGGTTCTGTTCCTGGTTCTTGTCGTTTGATCCAGCCTATATATATATATATATATATATATCTGTTTTTGTTTTGCTATTCTTCTGTACCCTGACCTGTGTCAGATTTAGGAAGTGCCACGGTACTGTTTGGATCTGGACCTGTGAAGGGTGACCTTGTGCACTTTATTATACTTAATAAAGCTGATTTTACCTTACTAACTTGTCTGAGTGTGCTTACAAACAGTGACATGCACCCTCTATACCACCTGTAGTTATGCATCTGCTCTCATGTTTATTTACCTCTCTTGTCCCCTTCTCTCACATTATATCGTTCCTTCTTTCCTTTCTCTTCTTCCTCCCTCCCATCTCTTCCTGATCTTCTCCTTATATCGTCTAAGTCCCTTCTTGTCGCCCATCCTCCTATCTGCTGCCCCTATCTTTCTTGCTCTATCTTTCCTTCCAGTTCTTTTTCTCTCCCCCCTCCTGTTTCTCCTACCTTCTCTTTATTTCCCTTTCTCTCCCCTCTTTCTTTGTTACCATTTTACATATTTATTGTCCTCTCCTTCTCTTTTTGCTGCCTCAGTTTTTTGTCTTCTTCCTTCCTCTCATGATTTCATTCTCCTCCTTTCTTTCTCCCTGAGTTTTCCCCCCTCTCCCTTCCACTCCCTCACTAATTTCCCTCTTCCCTCACTTTCTTTTTCCTGAGCATTCTTTTCCCCCCTCTCCTTTTCCAGAATGGACAACCTCCATTCAAACATGGAGGCTGCGGTTCATGGAGGCTACACTACTAAATGAAAGAGGTCAGGAGGAGGCTAATGACATTTCACTTGATAGATGTGTCCCGCCACCTTCCCGTACCACAGCTCTGGTTAAAATACATGTACAATGGTGTCCAAACAGTGCAGTAAACAAAAGACATGGAGGATGATGTGCTAAGAATAATTGTATCACCATAGGAACACATAAATATTCCCTAAACTCCCAATTATTTAAATGAGGCTTTTAACCCCTTAAATCTAGAAAAGCTTCCGATACACTGCAAATCTTTAAAGAGGTTAAAACCCCATTTATCTTTTAATTCATTAACATCTGATGAAGTTTCAGAACAATCATGCCAGTCTGGACATTAAAGACTAGTAAAGGTCCTGGCACGTCATGGAATTCTGGTATTCATTTGGGCAATTTTTTTAAAAAAAGTGCTGTAGTCTTTAACAGCCGCGCACCCCCGGATCAGGCGGTAATTAAGGGGTTAAAGAATTCTATTCGTCCACTGTGGGTTAAAGAATTCTTATTTGTTCACTCTGGTGCGGTTTATTTGTTTCAGAATCGATCCAGTTCTTCATCGCACATAATCCTCCCAGTCTCCTCTTCTTACCAAATAACCCTCAGCTTCCCCCTCCAGCTCCTCTCCATGCTCATTCAGAACAGCCGGGACAACTCCAAAGAATGGGAAGGTCTACAAAACAAACCATTAAACCCTTTGTTAAAAGAGGATTTGCAGGATACTGCATACTGATGTGTTCACAAGATAAAACCAGAATGCAGGAAATAAAGATTGGCAACCTATAAAGACATTAGGGACATCTCTAGCACTCAATAGGCCCTTTGTAAAACAATGGAAAATTGCATTTTTTGCCCTGTGGTGCTGGTGGTTTGCCACCAGAATTGATTCACTTTCTTTTGCGAATATGGCCCTTAGAGTGAATCTGTGCTTTGTCTGCCCAGTGCATGAAAGTCAGAAAGACAAATTTATATGTGTAAATGTGAAAACAGCCTACAGAAAAGAAAAAATGTCACTTTCAAACCCAGAATTTGCAGCATGACCCTTTAAGGACAGTGTGTTGAGAAACATACTGTGGAGCAATTCAAATGGACATCCCCCGGTCGTTAAAGGGTGAAAGTTGTACCATACAGGAAAGACAAAGGTGGGCGCTGGCCAGCATCAGGATAGAGAGAATAGACACAATCACTGGCGGGGACACAACACCAGCCCTCGCAGCTCAAAGCTCAAACTATTGGGCATCTCTTGAAGGAAAGTGTCTTCAAGGAAGAGAAACAGGAATGCCACGACCAGAACTTTTAAACATATTTACTAAAATGAATGAGATATATATATATATATATATATATACTACTGTTCAAAAGTTTGGGGTCACTTAGAAATGTCCTTGTTATATAAAGAGAAGCAAATCTTGTCCATTGAAATAACATCAAGTGGATCAGAAATACAGTGTAAATGACTACTGTAGCTGGAAATGGCTGATTTTTAATGGAATATCTACATTTTCTGCAAATGGAAGATTCTTCGACGAAAGCAGAGTTTGAAGGACATAATTAATATTTAAATTAAAAATCATTATTTATAACCTTGTCAACACCTTGACTGTATTTCCTATTCATTTTGCAATTTATTTGATGTAAGTTTTCATGGAAGACAAGGGAATTTCTGAGGTGACTCCAAACTTTTGAACGGTAGTGTGTATATATATATATTTATACATATATTACAAAATTGAGAATTTAATATGATACAAAGGCTCATATTTATAAAACCTGCACCATAGGGGACAAACAAAAATTCCTGAATTATCATACACTGGAACAGAGCTATTTAACCCCTTGAATGCTAGAGAGGTCTCCAATGCATTGCAAAGCAATGCATTGGAGACCTCTTGAGTATTCAAGGGGTTAAAAGCCCAATTTAATTTAACTGAAATTTTTGTTTATCCCCTATGGTGCAGTTGGTTTACTCCAGGATAACAGCTTTTATAAATATGGGGCATATTAACACACTTCTCTTCCTTGAAGACACATTCACTCAAGACACATCACGGGTTTGAGTCCTGAGTGGGGAGGGCTGGCACTGTGTCCCCACCAGAGATTTCCAGTAAAAAGTCTTACTATTAGGTCACTTATAAGTAAGTGTCTATTGTGTTTGACTACTGTGAAGGAATAATCATCTTTATAACTCCCCATCCCAATACTGGACAGTGCCATTCTTTGTGTTCCTCTTTATTTTATGTTTTAACTGGATCCATTCCCTTCTGCAAAGAAGGCCAGAATAGAAGGAGCAGCAACCGGTGGGTGATTTAATAAGGACCATAGCTATCTGTGTGGAGGCAGAGTGTTATATCCTTCACATGTATTCTTTATTGTTATCGCTTATGGTAACTTTACTTGTGAGTATTCATTTAGCTCATGTATCTATATTATTCTATTCAGTTGTAGCTGTATAACCCTATGAGGCTCCCCTTTGTGTATTGAGGAGTGGAAGATTTTGAAAATGAAATAACTACAAACCTACTGAGTACAAGGGAAGTGTGACTGACATATTTTAATATTTTACTTTGTAAACAATGTTAATTTAAACCACTTGCAAACCAGAGTGGTGAGCGAACACCCCTCTGGTACTCCAGAGGTTAAACGAAGTAAGAGTCAATTATTCTTACAGGTGTAGTTCACTTTTAGATACACTATAGAGTTCTCATATTGATGAGATAATGTAAATTATATACAACAATCTACAATCAGGACCAGATATACTGGTAATGTATCCCTAGGTACAAAACTGCAACAGACCTCAAATGACATGGAGACATATTTCAAAAACGTGTTAACATTTTGCTAAGGCAGTCTGGGGCCCTTAACTCAAAAGTCTTTAGACAAATACCTACTTTGCATAAAAAACCTAAAAGGTTACTACTATGAGTACAAAACTATCTTATGCAGATGTTTAAACCCTTGTATACTAGAAAGGTGTACAACGTTTTGCAAAACAATGCTTTGGAGACCTCTGTAGCTCTCAAAGGGTTAAAAAGATTGGGGATATTTGATAAGTTATAAAAAAATGGTAACTTACAGCTGATCCTGGTTTCAGTGGAGTCGCAGCAGGCAGAGGAGTGACAACATGGCCACCCTTAAGACACAAAAAACATATATGTTATATACAAGCTGAACAATATTTAACTTATTGGATGCTATATAATTTTCTGTCACAAGGAGGATGGTGTACTAAGAAAACAGAATTCCACCATATCCACCATAGGGAACAAATAATCATTTCCAACGACTTAAATGCGTAGTTAACCCTTGAGAGGTAGAGACGTTACCAATGCATTGCTTCAATGCAGACCTCTCTAACATTCAAGCGATTAAACACGCATTAAAATCTATGTAGATTTAGGGATTTTTTATTTGTCCAGTATGGTGCACTTGGTTTGCCCCAGAATTACTCTACTTCTTCTTAGTATGTCAGCCTCCTTGTGTAGCAAATCAATGAAGACCTCTGTAGCATCCAAGGAGTTAACTGCAATAAAACATTTTCAGATACACATTAGCGATTACTTAAAGGGGAACTTTCACCCCGCAATAACTAAAACTCCCCTTGCTGCTCACCTGGCGACTAGCTGCTTAGTAGCGCTAGTCGCCAGAAATCTTACCCCGTTCTCAAGATTTCGGCGTTTTAAAGGAGCAGGAAGCACGGACGTCTCTTCACAGTGACGTCCGTGCGCCTGCGCTGTCAGTCCCTTGTCAGTCCATTGTGCACCGTACGGTGCACAAGGGACTGACAAGGGACTGACAGCGCAGGCGCACGGACGTCACTGTGAAGAGACGTCCGTGCTTCCTGCTCCTTTAAAACGCATATATTTGAAGAACCGGGTAAGGTTTCTGGCGACTAGCGCTACTAAGCAGCTAGTCGCCAGGTGAGCAGCAAGGGGAGATTTAGTTATTGCGGGGTGAAAGTTCCCCTTTAACTAGAATAAACGTTGCTGATATAATCCTGTGTAAACTAATCCCGTGAATTCTAGGAACACAATGAGGGAGATGCACTACAGTTCCAAGAGGGCTCAGGATGGCGATGTGTTGGATCTGTGTTGAAGTCACATTGTCAGTATGCACTAATGTGTCTATGCCATCATATCCTCTCAATCCGCCAACAATCTGCCATGCCTTCAACAGATTTATCATTTTGGAATAAATATATATACAACTCCAATAGCAGCTTCAGCTGTCAGAGTTCACAGTCCCAAAATCGCTTACTTGAGGTTGGCGATGTCAGGATATCCCTGTAGTTTCCTATGCAGTAACATTCCTCAATCAATCAAAAACATGGAGGGTTGTCATACTGCTGGCAATGTGTAAGGGATGCCCTCCCTTACACACCACCAGCAGTAGACAACCTTGAAGTCTGAGAACAGCCTCTCTGCTTCCCCACTTGCTCAGCTGGCAAGCAGATAGGATCCCGTTTGGCACACTCCTCCGGGGGAAGGAGGCGTGGGAAAGTGAAGTCCAACACTTTACTGGTTCCTCAAAGCATGTGACACATCTAGCACAGGGAGATTGGTGCCAAGTCTCTAGTGAGCTCAGGGATGAGATGCCTGTGATCAGTCAGTGGCAGCCCTTCCATTACATCTAGATGGTCTCTTCTTCATATTTGCAGGAGAGGAGGGAAGAGATTTGTGCTCCTTCCTTAAATTTTTAACCCTTTGGCTGCTAGAAGTGCCTCCAACGCATTGCACAGCAATACCTTAAAGACATCTCTACCAGCTAAGGGGATAAATTGCATTTTTGTAAAAATGTGTGTTTGTATGTGTGCCCACACTACATTTATGAATAAAAAAGACACAGATTTGAGAGGATGATTGTGTTGTACTGGTTAGTGTACTATACTTTTCTAACACTTTGAACGTCACAGAAGGAGTGCGCAGTGCACATCGCTATGGAACTCAAAGGGTTAAGGAAGTAATGCTGTTTGTGGTACTAAGAAGATCCTCTCTGCTCTCTCATTGAGCAAGTGTGGAAACAGTGAGGATGCTCTCAGATTTCATGGTTGTCTACTGCTGGTGATGTGTAAGGGAGGGCATCCTTTCCACATCTCCAGCATTTTGGCAAACCTGTATGCTAATGGGGAACTTCTCCGTCCCCTTGCATCCCTAAATCTTAATGCCTATGGCGATGTGTGTCTACATCAAAAAGGCGATCTGCTCCCCACACACGGCAAGACACACATCGCTACAGCATCAAACCTTAATGTATCTGCCCCAATGTGTTGAAGACTACTCTAACATTCACGGGTTAAAAGCTCCATTCTAACCAACGTGAATGTTTATTTGTTCTCTATGGTGAAGTCAGTTTGCCCTAGAATTGTTCCACTTTTTGTCTCTGAACATATAAACCTATCAATCCAGAATAATTTATCTGGCAGCCAATGCAGTGCTACCTTGAATAGGCCATTGACAATACACAGAGGATTTTATGGGCCAAACATTTACTACTGCAAGCTTGTACATAATGCCAACTCAATAGCATAGCAAAAAATATAATATTAGCAATGTTCAGTACTTACTGTCTCTGTCTGCCAAAAGGTGTCCATGATGGGACAACGCTGATTTCCAATTACATTGTAATACCACAGCCATGCTTCTGAATTTATGGGCTCTCCAACAGTACCCAGAATTTTCAATGAGTTTAAATCATACCTGCAAGGAAAATGTAAGATATTAGGAGTAATGATGAGCTATTTATTATTACATCCCAGTCACTTTCCTGGATTGTACATACAAAGAATAGTAAGAAATTTGTTTGAATGTTTCAGTCTGTGTTCACTCTCTGTTTAAAGGAAGAGCCTGCACTGCACAGGCTGTCAGAAAGCAAGACACACACACAGACATAAGGCCTTGGTCATCAAGCTATAGAATTCTGAAGAAAGACATCTATACCGTAGGGGTAAAGGAAAATGACCACAGAACTAAATTGTGCTTTTAACTCTTTGGATGTTAAAGAGCAAAGCAATGCTTTGGAGACCACTCTAGCATTCAAGTGGTTAAAACCCCAATTTGAATCAATGGGGATTTACAACCCTATGTTGCTGTCCATTTGCTACAAGCCACCTAGTACCGAGGAGTACAAAAAAGCCCAACTCCTACTGCAAATGGAAAATGCTTCTCAGTTAGGAAATGTAATTATAATGGGAGATTTTAACTACCCAGAAATTGACTGGAGAAATGAGACTTTCAGCACAACAACAGTATTTTAGTCTTACCTGTTAAATCCTTTTCTCTTAGTCCATACAGGTTACTGTTAACTTTGGGTAGGCAATCAGCCCCTTTAAGTAGGCAGGAATAATTCTGAGAAGTGAATGCAGGGGGTGGAGCCTACCTTCCCTCCTTGGCTGCAGCTAGCCAACCAGCTCCAGTAAGATTCGAGACACTAACTATTGACTAGGTAGTGAGAAGGAAAAGAAGACTCCGGTGAGCATGAACCCGAAAGGATCCCCACGTTCTGCCACAGGAGAGCCAAGCATGGTCACTTGACAAGGTGGGAGACCAGTAACCTGTATGGATTAAGAGAAAAGGATTTAACAGGTAAGACTAAAATCCTCTTTTCTCTGTCGTCCAGTACAGGTTACTGGTAACTTTGGGATGTCCAACCATTGAGTTTCTCAGAGGCGGGAAGTAAGGCAAGGACCAGGCGGAAGGCCCCCAAAGACACCAGAGCATATATGAACCACCAGATCAGAGATAGCCAAACAATAACAAATGAAGTGTCAGTGGACACTGAACAGGGGTAACAACACCCCAGGAACTGTTACACAGCACACTGAACTAGAGCCAACAGGGCTCAAAAGTGAGGGAGCACTGAAGAAGCGAAAAGAAGATCCTAGACAGGCAAGACTGCCTCCAGGATCTGTCTCTCAAAACTGGCATCAGCCGATGCCAGCGCAGCAACACAGTAGTGCTTCGAAAAAGAGTGCACAGGCGACCAAGTGGCAGCCTTGCACAACCGAGCAGCTAAGGGCTGATTCTTGGAAGCCCAAGATGCCCCAATAGATCTAGTGGAAGGAGCCGTGACCCGAAAGGAAACAGGCTTCTTCCTCAGTTCATGAACCTTACAAACAGTGGACTGAATCCAAGACACAAGGGTCACTTGGATGCAGGTCTCCCTGCCCTGGGACCCTCAGGAATGACGAACAGCGCGTCAGACCGTTGAAGGGACTCAGTGCAATGCACACAAAACCTGAGACAACGCACCACAGCTAACAAGTGGAGATCCTTCCCCTTGTCAGAGGAAAGGTTAGGGAAGAAAGAAGGAACCACAATCTCCTGATTAAGGAGGAACTCAGAAACCACCTTCGGGAGAAACTCCAGCGAAGTCGGAAGAACAGCCATGTACTAGTGAAACACCAAAAAGGGGGTGGTTTACAAGACAGAGCATGCAACTCCGTGACATGGTGAACAGACATGATCACCAGGAGAAAAGCCATGTACCACATCAGAAGAAGTAGAGGAATAGTAGCCAAAGACTCAAAGGGAGGGCTCAGAAGGACGCCCGAAACCAAGTTAAGATCCCACTAAGGAGAGGGAGACTGAAATACAGGACGAGTATGAGCAACGACCTGGAAGAAACCCTAGAAAACTGAATGAAAAACAGAGAGCAGATGTCTGAACCTTTTGGGAACTCAAACTGAGGCCCTTGTCCACACCTTCCTGTAGGAAGGCTAGGACCGTAGGAAAATCAAAATCCAGAGATAGGATCTTATCAGCACACCAACAGAGAAGGTAGATCAGACTTGATGGTAAACCCTAGAGGAAAAAGGCCTGCATGCACTAAGCATAGTCACCACCACACCACCGCCGTGGCATTGTCGGATTGGACCCGGACCGGGCAATCCTCCAGCTGGCGTGTTCAGGGGTGAAGGGCGAGAAAAAAAATTGCCTGAAGCTCCAACATGTTGATGGGAAGTAGAGATTCTTCTGGAGATGACCGACCCTAAGCATTCAGGTGACCCAGGACCGCTCCCCAGCAGGACAGGCTGGAATCCGTCGTCACCGAGGTCTAGAAGGATACCAGGAAGGGCTTCCTCTTCAGCAGATTGGAGAGGCTGAGCCACCACGACAGACTCAGTTCCACATGAAGAGGGAGGGATACTGACAGCTTCAGGAGGTCCGACTGACCCACGCACAACTGGATCACAAACCTCTGGAGTTCCCTGGTGTGAGCCATGGCAAACGGGACTGCTTCTATGGTGGAAATGAACTTCCCCACTAGAGAGGACAATGTCTTGGCTGGAATTGGATCACGAGCCAGAACAGCTGAAAACCCGTGGGCGATCTGGTGAGCCACTTCTTCCGTGAGAAACACCATGCTCTGCTGAGTGTCGAAGAGAAGGCCCAGGTAGACCAGAAGCCGGGATGGGACAAACTCCGACTTGTCCATGTTGAGGATCCACCCGTGATGGGTGAGTGCATGAATGCAGTCCTGAACCTGCCGATAAAGAAGTTGCAAAGAAGGGGCCTTCAGAAGCAGGTCGACCATGTATGGAGTGACTCTGATGCCGTTCCGATGGAGGACAGACACTAAGGCTCCCAGGACACGACTGAAGACCTGAGGAGCTGTAGTCAAAAGGAAGAGCATAAAACTGAAAATGCCCTTGGTCGCAGGCAAATCTGAGATACTGCTGGCTCTCTGGATGAATGGCAATGTGCAGATACGCGTCCTGAAGAGCCACAGAAGCAAGGAAATCCCTGGGGGACATGGAGCAAACACTGTATATAGGGACTCCTGGTGATAATGAGTCTTGATCACAAAGGAATTGAGATCCTTCAGGTCCAAAATCAGACGACAGCCGCCATCCTTCTTGGAAACCACAAATAGGTTTGAGTAAAAACCCAAACCGCGGTCCTGAACGGGAACCGGTTCCAGAACGTCCTTGTCCAGAAGGGCCTGGATAGCGCCATCAAACAGACAGCATTTCTCTACGCACTGAGGCATGTGAGAAGGGAAAAACCTGAAGGGAGGAAGAGAGGCAAAAGGGAACCTGTACCCTTCTGCCACCACCTGCAAAACCCACGGGTCCACCACTGAGTCCTCCCAGACGCTGTGATGGTGACGCGGACAGCCACCCACAGTCAAGTGGGGACCTGGGTTCGGCGAGTCATGCCGAAGAAGGATCAGAAGCCTTGGGCTAGGAGGAGGACTTAGGCTTCCCTTGTGGTTTGGGCTTGGAGGAGGAACGCAGAGCTGGGGGAATCGCCTGGTTCACCTTTCAGTCTGGAAGCACGAAAAAAATGATTACGTTTGATAAGTGTCTGTTTCCTGGAAACCATAAACAGGAGGGTACTCTTACCCCCTGTGGCCTCGCTAATCAGATCCTTAGGATCTGGCCCAAACAGAAAAGTGCCCAGAAGGGGCAAGGAGAGCAATGCTTCCTGAGAAGCAGTATCAGCAGACCAGATCTTGAGCCAAGGAGCTCTTCTGACAACCGGCATGGTGGAAACCCTTGCCACCAACTGTTGGCATCAAACCAAGCAGCAGAGACCTAATGCTGGGATTCAGAAATGTAGGCAAGTAGCCATAACATATCAGGAGTAGGAGCTCCCTGACGAACAGCAAGTGTGAGTTGTTCAGTCCAAACCGCAATGGCCCTATTAACCCAGGCTGCAGCAAATGATTTTAATAGGGAAGTACCCGCGATGGCAAAAAGGGACTTAAGGGAGGCCTCAAGTTTCTCGTCAGTCCAGACTGTAAAAGCAGAGGCATCAGCAGATGGCAAAGCAGTGGACTTACAAGTCCTAGAAACAGGGGCATCCACCTTGGGGGGATGAACCCACTGAGCTAGCGCCACATCAGAAAATGGGGTAAAGCTTAGCAAACTTCTCGGAGACAGAAGGCTTTTTGTCGGGAGACTTCCACTCATCAGACACTAACCTGTCCAGAGTGAGGAGAGGTGGAAAACAAGTAGGGAGCCGTTTGGGCTACTGAAATACATCAGAGGGGTCCATAGAAACCTCTGGAACCAAGGGAATTAAAAGAAATTTTAATTTATTCAAATAAAAGTTAATTTTTATATTTGCATTATGGTGGGAACACGTATATTTCTTTTCTCAGATTTATTACATATCAGGTTATACTATTATACCTGTATGAGTGTGAGTGCCTATAGGTAGTTTCTTTCTCCTTTTTTTCTGCCTGTCTATATCTAGGTTACGTTAATGGGTTTATTTTAGAGAGCCTTTGTGAGAAGTTTCTTTCCTTTCCCCTATCTTTTACATTTTTTTTTATTGTGCTTTTAATCTTTGAATGCCAGAGAGGTCTCCAACGTATTATGAAGCTATGTGCTGGAGACTACTCCAACATGCAAGGGTTAAATCCCCAATCAAAGGAATGGGGATTTGTATTTTTTTTTTCTACGGTGTCCAAGAACTGCTCCACTTTAAACCTTATATATGACCCACAGTCATACCTGAGAACTCTCAGGATTTCCCCCGGAGACTTTGGTTTTGACACTGCTTTACCTGGTCTCAGGCTGATTCCTCCAGATGTGGGGAGCTTCTGTTGAAACTCTGCCCACTTCTGCTCTTTCTCCCAGTGTTCCTTCTTCCCCAGCATTCTTTTATTATCTGTGTCACACCTCTTAAGCCCTGCCATACCAACTTGTGTCAAGCCCCGCCCCTTTTTGATGTTATTCGTGTAATTTTTCTCACCCCCTACCGCACCAGAGGACTCACCTCTGGGGAGACAACAACTGAAAGTTCCCAGGTATGCCCATAGTACAGAAGTTCTCATGGCACTGCTAATGTTCTTATTGAAATGAAGGGAAAGCAAATTATTCATATCTTGTAGCCAGAACTAACTCTAATGCACTAGTAACAAACAAGTTAGCCAAACCGAGGAACATCCTAGAGTGCAGCTGCTGGAGTACTAAGAAGGGATGGGGTGTCCAAATGACGTGCTTAGCATCAAAATAAGGGCAAGACTTAATCATAATAAGTGGACATCAGGGAAGAGGTGTCTATGTGTTTATCCCCTAAAGTGGGCCAACTGGGTGAGAAGCGGCCAAACAGGGAGAAAGTGGGTGGGGTTACCATGGAACTCACTAATCCAAAGTAAGGGCTTCTGACCCCAAAGACCTAGCATTAAATACTGAAAACCAGAGTCTTCAGTGCAGATTCTGAGGGTCCCCAGTTATGGTTATAGCTCCCCTGTATTTTGAGTGCTGGAGTAAGGTTGTGGTACACAGCACAGAAATTCATTAGAGCCGCCCATGCATGAAAGAGTTATTCAAACTGCAGGACTCACTTTTCAACAGCTTCATTGCCATATTTCATAAGTAAGCGAATTGCTGTGGGCGCAGTGTAAAACTGGGTCACTTTGTACTTCTCGATGATTTCCCAAAATCTTCCCACGTGTGGATAAGTAGGAATGCCTTCAAACTTAAAAACAGGTGATATTGTATCAGCAACTCAGCAACTATGCTCAAAAATATCACAGTATTATTATCATTATAATTTATTTCTAAAGCACTAACAGATTCTGCAACACTTCCAGTTTTACATCTTGGGCACCACTAGGAGCTCTTAGCCCAGTCCACTGTCACACCCACATATTTCACTTGTCCCCACCAAAAGCGCCATCTAATGGTGCCTGACAAAAAAATACAGATAGCCCATAGTATACAAACACATAAATGCTCATAACCCCATGGCTGCTTGAAAGCTTTCCTTGGTGATGTCTCTAATATTCCATGGGGTTAAATAATAGCTATAAAGGAATATATAAACTGGCAAATAAACTACATAAATTGACATATAAAACTGGCAGTTCAGCAGTGTAAAAACTAGTAAATACACCAGCCACTATAAAGCATGAGTGGGTGCCTAGTGTAAGAGATTGGGATTGTGCTGACGATACCCACAACTCAGAACAATGGGTGTGGCTAATGCAGCAGAGGCACTCATTACAATTCAGATCTACTATGCATTTGCTTACTCTACCATATGGGTAATTAATCCCAGTTCCTCTCCTTTTCCTGTTTTGTAGCACAGTTGTGGTGACAGAGCACCACTGCAGGAGTACTTATTATTACATCCCAAGGTAGTCTTCCATCTGCTTCATGCTAATTGCTCAGAGAAGCAGGAAGAAATTGGATTTTATTTATAAATTGGGCTTTCCCAACTTGAAAATAACAACAAATAGCATAACTGCTGTGTTAATAAAACAACATTTTTGCTTGTTGTGTTAAACGGCCGAAAGAAAAGAAATCTTTGCATCTCACAATTCATTCTTGCCAAATAGGGTCATATTCAGACAGTTAAAGTGGAGCAATTCTGGAGCAAACCAGATGTGCCAAATGAAAATCCCAAATGATTTAAAAGGGGATTTTAACACGCTAAATACTAGAGAAGTCTCCAAGACCTTTCTGTTGTTCATGAGTTACAATTCTCATTTAAATCTGTATTATAACAAAATATATAATGTTGGGTCTTTTCCTGCTGAGTAAATCATGTGTATGCCCACTGCTGAGAGATCCTTTATTCTGAACTTATTACAGTTCAATCTGTTTTTGTTGTTGTTTTTTTCCCTACGGTTTTCCTGGTGTCCGGACAGTGATTCTACTCCATCCTATGGGAGAGGTGAGCCACTGGCTACAGTTTTCCACAGAATGTCATAGTTACAGCTTCACTTTGTTCCACTGTTAGCTGTTATAATTTTTTAATAAAGCAACTACAGCAGTAGGAGTACCCTTGTTTACCCTTGTCCTACAACACAATAAAACACTACTGATCCTTTAAATGAATTAGGGTTTTTGAACTTATTATGTCTTGTATAGTGTATCTGGTTTGCCCCAGTTCAGTACCACTTCAGTTTCCTGAGCATGGTCCTTAGTGATCAACTCATAAGACCTACCATCACACTTGTAGCACCATTGGCCAGAGGGCCATAGGTAATGTAGGAGTGTCCTGTAATCCATCCAATGTCAGCTGTGCACCAGTAAACATCATCTTCATGGTAGTCAAACACACACTTGAATGTTAAAGCAGTGTAGAGGAGATAGCCTGCAACGGTGTGTAACACTCCCTGAAAGAATACAGAGACTGTATAAATGTAGATACTCCTACAAAAGCTCACAGTAATGCAAGGGTGGGCAGCCTGTGGCCCTTCAGCTGTTGATGCACTATAACTCCCGTCATTCTAAACAGGCCAGGCTGAAGCTGATGTGAGTTTCAGCCCAACAACAGTTAGGAAGAACAGGCCACTGATACCAAATGAAATCAATCCACAGCTGCCATACATAGACCTCATATAGAAGTCTGAGTATTATCTGTATGAGATTGGTAGAGTAAAAGTGATACCTTTATTGTGTAACTAAGCTTTTCTAAGATGCAAGCTTTCAAGACACTTTAGATGTCTCTGTATGTTTATTTTACTCTGTGTTTGCCCCCAATGCAGTTTGTGTAATTGAATGGAGAGTGAGATACACACAAAGTTTGTATACCCTCTACAAATACAGATCACACCCAGATTATTTTTGCAGACTGCAGATACTAAACACAATAATAATAACAAGAAAAATACCATATTTATGCTGTCATTTTGCTGTATGATCTGTGAGCAGGGGATATTGATATTCAAGTAGGGATTTACAATGTTCTGGTACTCAACAGGTTAAAGTTCACTGCAAAAGTTTTACATTTGCCAGTTTAACCCTTTGAGTGCCAGAGAGGTATCCAATGTGTTGGCTACCATTCTGGTACCCAAAGGGTTAAACCTTGCTTGTATATGCTTAGTCTGTACTAAAAAGAGCTGGTGTCAATGTAGATTAAACCAGCTGCGCCACAGGGGACAAATATACATTCCAAGAATCCCTTGTCTTCCATGAAAACATACATCAAATAAGTTGCAAAATGTGTGTCCTTCAAACTCTGCTTACATCAAAGAATCCTCCATTTACAGCAAATGTAGATATTCCACTAAAAATCAGCAGTTTCTAGCTACAATATTCATTTACAACATTAACAATGTCTACACTGTATTTCTGATCCATTTGCTCTTATTTTAATGGACATAATTTGCTTTGCGCTCCCTTCTGCTCCTTAAGCGGTTAATAATAATTGAAATCTATTGACACACAGTAGAGAGTACAAATAGTAACAGATGTAAATGGCACCACTTGAATGCTGCAGAGGTGTTGGATGTATTATGAAGCAATGAAACGGAGACATCTCTAACCTTCAAAGGTATCAAGGCCCATTGAAATCAATTGGGATTTTTGGTCCCCTATAGATGGTGTTCAAGTAATCCTAACAGCACAGGTTTTCCAGTTAGCTGAGCACAGGTAACCTAATCTAACTGAAGGATCCACTAAATTACACACCTGTGCTTGGGTACACCAGGACCAGTCACTGAGGTTTTCAGGATATTTCATGTTCCATTGTTATGGATTAGAATTAGTTCACTTTTCTGTGCATATGAACCTATGTCTGGAAGCTGGATATTCCGGGACATCGATCCATATGTATAAAAGCAAACTGGAGTTATTCTGCAGTAAAACAACTCCACCATAGGGGACAAATAAAAATCCCTAAATTCCTGTGCACTTGAAAAGAGCTTTTTAACCCCTTAAATGTCAGAGAGGTCTCCAATGCATTGTTTCACAATGCATTGGACACCTCTCTAGCAATCAATGGGTTAAAAGCCGAACTTAATTTAACAGGGATTTTTATTTGTCCCCTATGGTGAAGATTGTTTACTCCAGAATAACCATACCTGGGAACTTCTTGTTGTTGACTTCCCTTAGAGGGGAGTCCTGTGGTGCTGCTGGGGGAGAAAACTGACATGATTTGTGTCAAAAAGGTGTGGGGGGTGGAACTTATAAAATGAAAAAAGTTTAATGAATCAGCTGGGGAAGGAGAAGAAGAGGCTGAGGAGTTAGAGGAACAGATTGTGAAGGAGCAGAAGTGGGCAGAATTTCATTAGAAACTCCCCACATCAGCCTCTGCCCCAGAGACCCGGCAATTAGCAGCCAAAACCAGAGTTTCAGGGTCAGATACAGAGAGTTACCAGTTATGAGAATAATTCCAGTGTGCTTTAATACATATGGGCCTTGGTATGTCAAGTCCTTAAGGACCTGTGACTTGCCAGGACCATCACCAGCTTCTGAATCTTAAGGCCTGGTGACTGTCCTGGCACGTCATTACTTTTGTGATCACAGCACACCTGTGGGAGCACTGTGATCACTACAGGAGGCTGAAACTGACTGCTCCAAAACCGGAGTGGTCAGTTTCAGCCTCTCTTTCAACAAGCCAGTACATGTGATCGTTCATATGTGTCGGCTCTCAGAATAACATCTATGCAGTCCTTAAAGGTAAACATAACCCAGGACTGCCGGTCTTTTAGGGGTTAAAAGTCCCACTTTCCAATTCCTATGTTTTTTTATGGAGCCAATGCATTAACGCTGCTCTGACGGGAGACATCTTAGTGCACAGGCTCCACAGAATAACAGTGAGTTTATCACATTTTTATAACACCTTAGTGCATCCCCCAAAGCTCCTCTTAGTACATTAATTCTTCAGTACTGAGTATTACTGCTTTCACAAGCATCAAAAAATAAGTCATATTTTTCATAGAAAATAGGAAATCTGAGCAGCTAGATCTCACACCCAGTGTTGATGGAAAAAATACATGTGCTAAGCACACAGCAACTATATAAACAGTAGCATTTACCACTGCCTTTTTGCGTCTGCCTCCTGCCACGTAACTTTATTTCCAGCAGATCTTAAAGAGGTACAGTATTTGTATACATCAGACCAATTTACTTTGGATATAATATTACACAAATCTAAGACTGCTTCTCTTTTCTTTTGCACACTGAGATTTTGTTGGAGAACTCCATACAACCTGGTGAAAATAGACCAGATTGAACATATATCCGTGGGTTTGTGTGTGATTAAATAAATGCCATCAAAACAACCAAGTCAGAATTTTGGTTGGTTGGTCTAGCTTGAACATTTTGATCACTTGGTGATCACATCACTATGTGTGTGGCCTCAACAGACCAAACCACAGTGATCTCGTATGGAGCTACACACTTACAGACACACAGAAAAACAGGCTGGATTCGGTCTGTGTGCATGTGGGCAGGACAGACCAGCAATCTGATTGCTCGGTGATCAAATTGATGGTTGGTTAAAACCTAAATCGAACTGTGTATGGGTACCTTAAGACAAACACTTGTTAAATAAGATATAGAGGGCAGCAAGCTATCAGAAGAAGGCATTTACTGTGGCACTGTACTACTGCTATAAGGCACATGGGCACATAATAACCTCTAATTCTATAGCTGCTGTAGGACTGTTATTCCCTTCATCCTTTGCTGCTGTGCCTGCAAGCACTCGTCTCTTACACTGCCCCTAGTTGACATGCCCAGTTCTTGCCCAGTCTATCTGGGCATTTTATTTACTGTGTTTTACTACATATATTAAGCACTTTGAGACCAAACAAGTGTTGTTGTTTTTAAAAGTTGTGGAATGCATAGCTGAGCAATACGTTGGGCACCCCACTGGCATTCAAATGGTAATAAAATGTGTCTCAAGGTGATATTAACCTGTAGTCCACAAAGCAGGACAGTAACATTCAGGAAAGATAAAAAAGAATTAAATTAATGATATATTTCCTGCAAAAAACTATCTTATTAAAACTCTATAAAACAGTTATTTCAAACTTAAGGGCTATTTTACATGGGTGGCTGTGGCATGGTGACAAAGCTGCCCAAAATTAACCCAGTGTTTACTTTCTAGAGAAATCAGGGACACTGTAGAATGGAGGCAGATGAAAGACAGAGTGGGTAGGAACAATGAACCCCAGCCAAACATGACTGTCTGGCACCCATGTGCAGGACAGAGTTACTGGGCGTTGTGATGATCCAGTAATTCCTGTTAATATCTTCACTGGGCACAATAGGCTGATATTTACACATTTTATCTCTGTGCTGCAACTTCCCAGTAGTCATCTTATGCAGCATGCTGCATGCTGGATGACTAATGTCCATAAAAGCTGCACACATGAACAGCAACACAGAGGACATGCGCTCAATTTTTTGGGCAACTTTTCAAGTTGTATATATGAGTCCAAAAGTATTTGGTCCAAAATAAACATGTTAACACTAATTCTACTCTTATAAATGATAAAATAAATCTCAAAGGAATGAGAGATGGCAACAAGTCTACTGATGAGTCTAATCAGTGAAGCACAATGCTAGGCCAAAAGTGCAAAAATGTCTCAAGTATGAGAGGCCAGGGGTGAGATATATGTATATATATCTCCAGCTCTTGTTTGATAACAATAACATCTTCTGTCAACTAAACACAACCATGCAAAGTAACTTGTTAAATCTGCCTTGCACTCGCAAGACAAAAATATTATGAAAGTGATATTATATTTACAAGGTAATTTGCCATGGAATGTGTAAAAAGGGCGAGGTGGCAACAGCTGTACATGTGGTAAAACAAACACAGGGGAAACATTTATCAGCCTTGTATCATGCTACGTGGAGCAATTGACATGACATTTTTTCTTTTATTTTTGCTTCACTTCCTCTTTCAGTTTGATATCTGATCCATTTTAACCCCTTAGATCAATGACAGGCAACCATATTCACCCCAGGGATGCATATGTGGCCCTCAAGTCCAAAGGTCTGCCCATTATGGTCGCAAACTCTAAATAAAAAGTAGATTAACCCCTTGAATGCTAGAAAGGCAGTTAACAAACTTTCAGTGTAGCCTTTTATCCATGAACATAGGTACAGACCAGGGGTATCCAAATTTTAACTTCTGGGGTACTGAACATGCTAAGTTTTAAAGGGAAAGTAAGTCCTCATCATGAAAAAATATGAATTGCAATGCTTTTTCCTGCTCAGTAAATAAGGGGTACTACCATGGAGATGCTTCAGTGAGAAATTATTAAATGCAATTTTACAAAACGTTATCAAAGTCAATGGAGAGCTTTTGGTCAGGGATCAGCTGTAGATAATTAAGGTAACCTTTCAAGGAGCCTAAAAAGCAATAGTATTCTCACAAATATTGAAATACCATTGCCAACATTTGTTTAAACAAAAACAGCATTTCTTATAAACCCAGACATCTTTGGTAATCGTGCATTTCTTATGGATTTACAGAACAGAGTGGTAATCTCTTTACCTTTGGCTTCCCAGTGGATCCACTCGTATAAAGGATAAAAAGAGGATCCTCAGCATCCAGCCACTCAGGCTCACATTCCTCTCTGGCCTCATCCATCAGCTCATCCAGCCAGAAGTCAACATCAAGGTTCCAAGCAGTCTGCAGTAACAACAAACATATTTTGTATGACAAAACCATCGACTGTTACAAAATGAAGGTATGGGTAAAGTGTGGTACCATGTTAGCCATAGAAAACGCAGGTGAGTAGTAGAGTAAAAATGATACCTTTATTGGCTGAGTGGCTTTGGATGCAAGCTTTTAATTTTATTATTATGCCAGAAGAAGAGCCTTAGTTGTATTGAAAACTTGTATCCAAAGCCACTCAGTTAGCCAATAAAGGTATCATTTTTACTCTACTACTCTCCAACTTGAGGGTACACACCACTGCATGTAGAATAATGCTGAAAAATCTGGGGCCATCCAGCTATTAACTACAACTGCTGGCCAGTGGTTATGGGAATTGTAGTCCTCAACAGCTTTGGGGGGCTCAGGTTGCCCAGACATACTGTAGTGAAAAGAAGCATTGTGATACGTTTATTATTCTTGTCTTTCTTATTAAAAAAAAAAAAACACTTAAAAAGGATTTGGGGGTTATATACACTTAAAGGGATAGTAATACTTAAGATGTAAAGAAATATATGTTGTAGTGTTTATGTCCCCAAATAAAACAAGGGTACTCCCACCGCTGAGGGACATTTTACAAAAAAATTATAACAGCTCAAACTTGATTTTTTTAGGTGCAAAATCACAGTGGCCTGAAAATTTACAGTGGCACTGTTGCTACACCATCCTATGGAGATTTATGGCCTACAGACCACAGAAGTCCATAGGATGGTGTAGCAACAGCGCCACTGTAAATTTTCAGGCCACTGTGATATTGCACCTAAAAAAGTATGAGCTGTTATAATTTTTTTGTAAAATATCTCTCAGTGGTGGGAGTACCCTTGTTTTACTCAGGGGGATAAACCCTACAACATATATTTTTTTACATTTTAAGTATTACTATCCCTTTAAATAACCTGTACTTTATGCCTACATCTGTAAAATACCATGGTTTTCTAAGATCTAAATTCTAGTCTTACTTTTGCACTGAGTGATCAGCCATTCCTGCCTTTTCCTTGGCCCCATGTACCACAGCAATTCTGGAGTGGTTGCCCAGGATTGTTTGTAAATGGGTAAGATAACAGCATTTGTGACTACAAGAGCAATGGGCTCTGATCTCACTAAATCTACTGAATTTAGCTCTTATCTATCATTACAAACAGCACAAACAAAATGAAATAACTGATCTCTGAACATGGCAGTGTGCGCATTTTTGGAATTTACAAGTATTATAAATTAGGGATGTAAAAACGTTAATAATTTTTAAGTATGATAGCTTAAATTATATGGCATTTAAACTTATATCAACTTATTTAATGTTTTAGGCATCAGTGTTCCTTTAACCCTTTGAGTGCAATGCAATGCAATGGATACCTTTCTGGCAACCAAAGGGTTAACTCATAAGGCACTATGCACAAAATCAAAAAGGAGCAATTCTGAGGTTTTTCAGCTGCACCACAGGGGACAAATAAAAGTTCCAAGATTCCCACTGATTTAAGTGAAGATAACACAATAAAGATTCCACTGCAGTTTATTAAGGGTTTTATATACGAGACTTCAATGGGAATCTGTCAGGTAAAACCAGTGACACCACATACTGACTGAAGTGGAATCTACACCATAATTAGAAAGCCCAATTACTTTGAACACAAAGTGACAAGAAATGGCATGGGTTATTCAAAGCTCTTATTGTTATGGTTTTAACCCACTGAGTGCCACAGGGGTAAGCAACGCATTGCAAAGCAATGCATTGTGTAACCCTCTGGCACTCAAAGGGTTAAGACAAGGATGTTAATGTTTGGTCCTCAAGGGCCACATACAGGGCATGATTTAACCCTTTAAGGACCAGAAGGGTGTGCATTGCTTCTCAATACGCAAGGGTGACTTCTGGTCCTTAAAGGGTTAAGTGCATTGGTGTGCAAGCACAGGTGAGTTAATCAGTGATTCGGTAACTGACCCCGCTGTGTGCATGTAGGGAATTCTTTCAATCCTGGCCTGTTTCCAGCCCTTGAGGACCAAAGATTCATACCTCTGGGTTAAAGAGAGATTTTTAACCCCATGGATGCTAGAGACATCTAGGGCTGGATTCTATTGCAGGTGATAAATGTTACCACCCGTTTTATCAAATATTTTCCTATTGACGTCTATGGGGAAATCTTTATTGCCCCTTTAAAAAAGCCACTACTTAATCTCCCCTTAACTCTTTGAGTGCCACAGTATACAATGCATTGCGTTGGATACCTCTTTGGCACTCAAAGGGTTAAACACTGTCCATAATTTTAATGTCACTGCAGTGTGTCTGTGACTGTACATAGATTACTGGTGGCTTTCAAGCAAACATATAGAGATTCAGTGTAAAACAAATCAACTACAACCCGTTATTTAGCTAGTTAAAGTGGACCTGTCACCTTAAATGTGTAGTTCCTTTGAAAGAGAACTAAAGTATGTCTATGTGCTGTGCAACCACTTGTTTTTTTAAAATAAATGAGCCTGTGTGGCACGTTATGCTAATTAGTTTATTTCCTTGGCCAGTATTGCCACCCACTGTACTATGAATGATTCTAGATAGAACCCACACACTGGGGACATGTCAAATAGCACTGTGAGTGATACTTTAGGCCTCAAACAGAACTAATTAGCATACTATGCAAGGAATTAGCATAAAGTGTCACGCTGTACAACCAAAATACAAAGCTTAACTTAAATATTTATATTACAGGAAAATTGCTAGTACAATATACAGGCAGATTTTAATTATCTGTAAAATAAAATAAACTTGTCTTAGTGCCAGAGGTCCATTTTAATGTGAAAGTCATCATCAAATTATTTTGGTAGAATGAAATGTAAGCAAAATGATAATGATGTATTTGCTGTCATTTTATCATACCTACCAACATTTCAAATGGCCAAAGAGGGACACTTGTGTTTAGGGGGTGTGGCTGATGAGTGGGGCATTGCTGAGAATTTGTAGGTTATTTCATGACCCATTGACACCTCTTTGTGTAACTGAATAAATGATTTAGAACAAGACCAAAGAGTTTTATTTACACAGCCTAATTTATAAACACATGTATACTGAAGTTTAACCCCTTAATGACCAGCCTCTCACTGCACTTTTTTTTTCTTTGCCGCATCCGATTCAGGGGTCGCCAATGGCTTGCAGGTGCGTGGAGGCCTCTGAATTTCATGACGTGCCAGGACCATCACTGGTCCTTAAATGCAGGACCACTGTGATGGTCCTGGCACCTCACTGGTCCTTAAGGGGTTAAACAAACATTAATGTGACTTTTAATGCTGTAGAGCAATGCAATACACTTATATACACACCATACAGTCTGATCTCCTAAAAAGAGGGAATCAGGGTGGGAAAGAGGGATAAAGGTATTTGGGTGTCAAAGAGGGACTGTGCCTCCTAAAGAGGGACACTTGGGAGGATTATTTTATGTTACTTATACCTGGATAAGTAGTTATGCTCTGTGTTTGGAAATTCAAATCCACTAAATCATGTATCAACATTCTTCTCTGCAGAGAGCAGCTGCCCAGTTCATGACAAAGCAGAAAAGTGGGTGTTCGGTTATTGGCTGTCCCTGACATACCCACAGCCAGTCAAAGGGCGCTATGTTTCTACACTAACTGCTGAGGCATGGAATGGCACATTTGTATTGTCAGAAACAACTGCTTTATTAGACAGTGCCAGATTTACACTGAATGCACCCCTAGGCAAGGAAATTGAAGTGCAGTACCACACCCATAACTATAATACCCGCATTCCTCATACAGTCACTAACCCAATCCCATCCACTGTTACCTGCCACAGAAAATACCCTTAACCTACAACATACAAATAAGTAAAATGTTCCTGCTTATATACAGATTACAGCATAGCTGAAATGCAAATCAAAGTAATTAGATATAACTTCCTGCTGCATACACATTCTTAAGCAAGTCTTTATAGTAAGCAAAATAAGATCCATTTATTTCAAGTGCATAATTCCCCTTTAACACATGCTAAAAATATTGTATGAATCTCTGTGCATGAAATGTGTTAATGTCCTTTGTCGTCCTTGTAGATCCGGCCTAAATTTAGAAAGCACCGAACCCTTTCAATGCCAGATGGAATTAAAAATATATCAAAGCAGAGACCTCTGAAAGCAGAGTTTAACCACTTGGAAGCTAGAGAGGTCTACAACACATTGTTTCACAATGTGTTTGAGATTTCTCTTGCAACCAAGCGGTTAAAAATGGAAGAAACCATGGTTATCCTTTTCTAGAATCCACAGGCTGCTCTTGAAAACAATTTAGCTTGTGTTTTACAGTGTTAGAACTGAAGGCTATAAAGCAGATGGCAATCAGTCTGAAAAGTACTTGGTCAGTGAAAGTCTGTGTAACTAAGTAATCACTTCCACGCCCTTCGGTGTGTCCTGCTGTTCTTACTAAGCTAGAAAAAGCAGATAAACTAGTCCCAAAAACCAGTTAAAATGTATCCTAGTTTAACTTTACAGAATGAATCTCCTGACGGGACATGCACTAAGGTGTGATAAATGTGTCATAAGGAGGAGGAGGTTTATGCAGTATGATGAAATCACCAACCCCTATGTTATTCTATGAAGCCTATTCCCCAAAATCTCTCAAGCTGAAGAGATCTTAATGTGGAACTTTCAGTTCATACTTAGTCGCCATGCATTCATTAAACGCATGGCGACAGCTTTGAAGTAGATGTTTTACCTTTAAAAAATAGCAGAGTGTAAAGAAATCCTTTCTGTTTGGGGACTGACGGGAAGGTTAGTGCATTCCACGCCCCTGCGCTGTCAGTTGCTTCCGGTAACCATATGGTGCACTGCAGTGCTACTCAATGGAGACCGGGACTGACAGTGCAGGAGCACAGACATTCCAAAATGTTTATCTTCTTCTGGTAAAGCCATGCTTTGTGTATCTGGATGTGTGCTTTGGGTCGTTGTCGTGCTGAAAGGTGAACTTCCTCTTCATCTTCAGCTTTCTAATGGACGCCTGGAGGTTTTGTGCCAAAATTGCCTGGTATTTGGAACTGTTCATAATTCCCTCCACCCTGACTAAGGCCCCGGTTCAGGCTGAGGAAAAACAGCCCCAAAGCATGATACTGCCACCACCATGCTTCACTGTGTGTATGGTGTTCTTTGGGTGATGTGCAGTGTTGTTTTTGCGCCAAACATACCTTTTGGAATTATGGCCAAAAAGTTCAACCTTGGTTTCACTTTAAATGATGGCAGGTGTGTAATGACTTCTATTTATCATGAGATTGAATGTTATTGGTTAATTCTGAACACAGCCACATCCCCAGTTATAAGAGGGTGTGCACACCTATGCAACCAGGTTATTGTGAGTTTTTTATTTTTTACTTTTCCCACTCAACGATTTCAGTTTGTTTTGCAATTGAATTGTTCACGTTATAGGTCACATTACAGATGGACAAAGTTCTGACATGATTTATCTTTGTCTCATTCTTTAACATCACAAGAACCTGGAATTTTAACAGGAGTGTGTAGACTTTTTATATCCACTGTATTTCAAAGCTAGTCGCCATGCGTTTAATTAATGCATGGTGACTAAGTATGCACTGAAAGTTCCGCTTTAACCCTCTGGGTGCCAGAGGGGTACGCAACACACTGTTTTGCAATGCGTTGTGTAAACCTGTGGCATTCAACGGGTAAATGCACTTTATCACACCTTAATACATAACCCCGTAACATAGCCTTGGAATTCAAGCGAACCTTCATACAATAAGGTACTCTGTTTGCCTTGTGGACTGTGTTTAGATGAGTCAACTCATCCTATATAATAATTCGCTAATGTATGTTTGTCAGAAGCTGCCATGTGCAGAGCGGGGAGCTCCAAATTCAGACCGTAGTCCTCTCTGCGCACCGAAGTCCGCAGAGAGGACTACGGTCTGAATTCGGAGCACCCAGCTCCGTTATCAGCCGCGGCGTGGGCAGTCTCTACTGTGCATGACTGCACTGCGGCTGTTGCTGCCTGGCACTGTGGCCCATGTACACAAGCTGTTCAACTAGTTGCCAGATAATCCACTGTGTACATTAAACAGCTTAGCTGCAGACTCAGGTAAACACAGAACTGACACATCAGCTGTTCCAAAAGCCTTACTGAAATAAAATTTCCTATTGATTTAATGTGGATTTAATCCCTTGAATGCTTTATTTAGATTTATTGCAAAAAATAAAAATATTTCAATCCATTGCTATTTAACCCTTTGGGTACCAGAGGGAATGCAACACCTCTGGCACTCAAACGGTTAAATGCAAATTATTTGAAAGTAACTTTTTCTACAATTACATCTATGCAAAGTATTTACTATTTATTTGCTGAACCACTATGTCCATTTTACCTGTGTAAGTAACTATGAAGAATGTTTGACTGTTTTTGTGGAAATTCAAATCCACCATACCATGTTTCAACATTCTTTTTTACAGAGCAATCAGTCAGGTCATGACACAGCAGAAAATCAAGTGTACAGTTATTGGTTGTTCCTGACACACCCACAGCCAATCATATAGCCTTATGTCTTTGCTTTAGCAGCTCATAAATGAAAGGGCAGCTTGTTTTGTTTTTGTTTTTTTTTCAAATAAACATTTTACCAAAGGGATGAAAAAAGGAAAAACAGGAGCACCCCGATCTCGTAATATGGAATTTTGGGGGCATTTTAACATTTTATAGGACATTTGCCAATGCATAAATATAAAGTTATTCTGAGGGCTCATAACCAGAATAACAAAATATGTATAATACGTCTAATACTTTCCATAACAATACATTTCAAACATAACATTTATACTTCTCTCAAAGTCCTCATAGAAACAAAATGCACCCTGAGTGGATGTCCGTGACAAAACAAAGCACCATGGCCCCCTAGATGAGAACCACTGCCTTGGAAACTAGTGACGACCTGCGAACCATTTACGAGTTAAGCATGTAAACTGTATGCACTGCTGGGACTAATGAACCACATATAAATATACCGTACATAAAGCCCTGTGTTCAAAAGAACATTCCGGAGCAAAAAAACTGCACTACAGGAGGACAAATAAAAATCCCTATTTATGTATATAGGGATTTTAACCCCTTGTATGCTAGAGAGGTCTCCAGCATATTATGACACAAAACTTAGAGGACCTCTCTAGCAATCCAGGGGGTTGTACTTAATGGGTTAAATATTAACAATGGTGGAGTGTGTGCATTAGTATTCAATAAAGTGATCAAACTTGCTTGGACATACCCTGAAATGCAGGCATATGATTTTTATGGTTAAGAATAAGAACAGAAAACGAGATGTGCTAGCAAATTTCTAGATTACCCATAATTAGATTTTCAATCAACAAAATAAATTATTTATTGCATTACCTGAAACTCTGCTTCATTTTGATTGTTCAGCCTGCCTTTGAGATGCTTTACCACAATGCAGTTCTGCACCAAGTGCTCCCTATGTGTTACAATGAAAATAGGGGCAAACAAAACATTTAATTACAGCACAGCACATGGAAGATAAGACAAGCATAGGTTTGTTCATATGCATCACATATTTTACTGGTCTTTCTATAAAACAAACTGATCAATGTAATTAATGTTGCCTTCATCAAGTATTTCACATAAGCAGTTCACTGAAGTCACAATAATAATTGGCCATCACTATCAATGCATTTCTATCGTGAAGGTCTTTCAGTAGATTACACCAATTACGAAGGCCTTTGGAGATTCTTTGTAGCAGCAGTGACAAATGAAAATCAATATAGATTACAATAGTTAAAGGGGCCTTATGAAGAAAGAAAACGATGAGTTGGAAAATACCAATTGCACAGTATAGCTTAAATAAGAATTCACTGCAATTCCATTGATTCAAACTGAACTCTCAATCCCATTGAATGCTAGAGAGATCTCCAGTGCATTATTCTACAATGTGTCTGGGGCCTTTATAGCATTCAACAAGTTAAAAGATCCAATGAAAGTGGACCTGTCACCCTAAGACAAGTTTAGTTAAACAGAAAATTAAAATATGTCTAAATGTTGCACTAGCTATTTTTCTGTAAAATAAATAGATTTTGAGAAATGTAACCTTTATGTTTTGGTGGCATTTTATGCTAATTCACTGGACAGTATGCTAACTACCTCTATTCTAAGCAAAACATATCTCCCACTGTGCTATTAAAAATGCCCCAGAGTTCTGTGCCAACCAAAACATATCTCCCACTGTGCTATTAAAAATGCCCCAGAGTTCTGTGCCAACCAAAACATATCTCCCACTGTGCTATTAACCCTTGAATTAAAATGCCCCAGAGTGTGTTTTCTGCCTAGACTCACTAATTGCACAGTGTGTGTGGTAATACTGGAGCAGCATAGAAACCAATTAGCATAAACTGCCAGATTGTACCACTAACAAAAAAGGTTTATTTCTAAAAAAAAATGTATTTATATTACAAACAAATAGCTAGAACAACATACAAGCCATTGTAATTCTCTTTAAAATAATTTAAACACTAGTGTAAAAGCCCGTGTACATGGGCCAAGGTCCGGGTAATGTTAATCCTTTGAGTGCCAGAGGGGTGCGCAACGCATTGGTTTGCAATGCGTTGCATATCCCTCTGGCACTCAAAGGGTTAAAAGGCCGCTACCTCACTGCTCCACGCGACGCAGTCTTTCGTCGCCTCACTCACGCGATGCAATCATGCGCAGTAGAGACTGCCCATGACTGCATCGTGACAAACATCCTAGCAAATTATTATATAGGATATTCTAAGGTGACGGGTTCACTTTATATCAGTTGGGATTTGTATTTTCCCCCTGTGGCACAGTTGGTTTGCTCCAGAATTGTTCATCTATTTTCTTTTTTTTTCACGTACTCCTAGGCTGAATTTGTAAAACTATTCCTTAGGTATAAAATCCCTAAAATGTGATAATTGTGCTTTTCCTATGGGAGTGTAGGGAGCTATGCATGATCATGTCATTCCTGTTTGTTTAAGAAAGCTTCTAATCAGGGTTGGATTTCCCATTAAGTAGAGTAGGCAGATGTCTAGAGCTCCACATTTGGAAGGGCACCTCAGCTGTGCTGGCCACACCCACATTCTAAATTGTGGGTGTGGCCAGAATAATTTCAGTGCCACCAGTTTATGGTGGTTAGTTTACTTATTAGTTTATGTACTATGTTTATTGGCAATAATTTAACATCCTGGATGGCAAAGAGGCCTCTAACACATTGCGAAGGAATGCGTTGCAGATCTCTCTAGCAGCCAAGTGGTTAAGAGCTTTCTTTTCACTTGTATGCTATAGGATGGATTATTTTCTGTCAGGCAACAGTAGGAGGGATATAGATGAGTTGTATGAGGACTGGGGTTGGCTATGGTGGGGCTACAGGCACCTTAGGTGCCTTTGCCTACGGAAGCCTGACATGTAAATCCGACCCTGCTTCTAATTAATAATATTTCTTATGTGTTGTCAAACAAACTGCTTCTAGCATTTTCTCCATTTCTCGCAATATGGGAAGGAACTGCTGTTGGAAGGAACTATTGGAAGGAATTGTTTTATGCACATTGTTTGATACAATTTGAGGTGCAGCTTATATCATGTGCATCTCAAAGTCTGTACTAAAAGCTGCAAGTTTTTATCTTTACATCCATGTCACATATTGCTTTTAAGCCGCAGTGACCTTTGGATATAATTACCCAGTTATTCAGAATCATACACTATAAACAGGAGCTGTTTATTGTCGTGACTCGCTGTTTTCCAATGTATAATCTTACATGAAACTATTTTATTATGTGCAAACAGTATTACAATTTGGTAAGTAGCAGACAGCCATTTATCTAGCTGATCTTACATTGCTAACTTCCATTTATGAATACTGCATCCAAGGATAATACATGTTTTATTCAAGCTTATGCCCTAATTTTACCATTTTTGTGATATGACATGCAATCTGTAACATTTATTGACTTTATTACATTTGTGTCACGGGTCTAGGTTGCACTTGAATGTCAATTATTGTCATATCATCAACAGCAGAGATGGGCACTGACATCCTCAATCTGTTCAGGACTACAATTCCTGGCTAGGGGTAATGGGTATTGTAGTCCTCAACAGCTTGAGGGCCTCAACTGGCCCATCCCTGATCTAAGATCATTTATATGGATTATGATATTTAGACATACTGTATATTAGGGTTAGGGTTCACCTACTGCTTTGTGGGAGTTGTTTTTTCTGTTCTTAGTCTGACACACACTACTGCACTATCCTGTGAGCAGCACATTGTGTCACTGTTTTGACCCCTTAAGCAGGTCTTAAATAGACAATATATTACCATGTTTGCCAACATACCAGCAGATGCAAAGTTTATTTTTATTTATTTTGTTTCTGAGAAAAAAGTGAGTCTCTCAGTTCAGCATAGAGCTCAATCAGCAAATTAAACAGCCCTGAACACTTCATTAGCAAACATTATCATCAGGTAAATCACTCAGATAACTGATGATACAGAAATATCTGTATGGACATCTAAATTATGCAGCTGCTGGTATTCTGGCTAACATGACACAAAGGAAGTTTTTAATTAAATATGCAGTATTGTGACAGATCCACTTTAACGGGTTAAACATAAATAGGTTTATAGAAAAAGGTAATAGTCTCCCTTACATTGTGCAGCCCTGTCTCTATCAGCAACGGTTTATCAAAAAGAAGATATAAACATTCTGAAGAATCCTGAAACATCTCAGCATTACCCAAGACAAATAATCTCATCCCAGACATTAGTGAAAACCTATTTACAACAGCAATAATAAAATATATTTCTGTCTGAGACTTGGTTATACTATCACTTCTGATGAAATCTTCTGCTTTATCTTAATCTTTATGGCTGTCATATCATTTTTCTAGTCTGTGTAATAACACTGAAGTCAATGGTCTAAATGTATCACCCGCATAGCAGTGATTAGCATTTCCTAAGTCCTTGTGATGCAAATGGGAATAAGAGACTGTAATTACGTTTAATGTGCCAAGGCCAATATTTTGTACACACTTCCCTTTTACTACTCACCACAGCTAACTTTCAGTTTATAATGTAAATTATGGAGGAACTAGTTGAAGAGCCTGTTACACGGGCCTCAGAGCCGGCTGGTCGCGGTGCAGTCATGCGCAGAGGAGACTGCCCGCGCCGCGGCTGATACGCGCCCCGTTCTGTATCAACAGTGGCGTGGGCAGTCTCTACTGAGCATGACTGCACCGGGCGCAGCCGTCTCTACTGCGCATGATGGCTTGTGACAAACTTTAGCAAATTATTATTATATAGGATGTTACTTTACGTAATCAAAAGGCAGGGACAGAGAGGACCAGTGTGTGTCTGAGTCATGACAACTTCATCACCAACTGTGCTAAGATATACAATGAATGGCTGACAAGAATGAGATCATTAAAATCTGACTCTTTTGTGTGCCAGGGAGCTATGCAATGCAACAAGTTCCACACCTCCCTGACACTCATAGGGTTAAACGAGAGTGTGTTAACTCTGCCAAAATATTAAACTGCTTGAATTTCAAGCTACTTTAAATTTTCA
Organism: Rhinophrynus dorsalis; assembly: GCA_037306005.1. Classification (NCBI taxonomy): domain Eukaryota; kingdom Metazoa; phylum Chordata; class Amphibia; order Anura; family Rhinophrynidae; genus Rhinophrynus; species Rhinophrynus dorsalis. The sequence continues at coordinate 157,254,493 of CM074723.1, forward strand.
GTCGCCCTGTATAGTATATGTATCCACTCACAGAAAAACAAGTCGCTTTTAAATGAAAGAGCATGTTGCAGTATTCACAGATGTATATAAGTAAACGTTTCCATGTGGTGAAAAAACTTGAGATGTTATTTTTCTGGAGGCAGAGGTAAGCAATTTTCCTTGAAGTCCTCGCCTCCTGCTGTTTATTAACCAGGGTTAACATAAGTCCAGATTTTTAAAGGCATATCCACTTTTTGGAGGCTCCAGAATCTGTACTTTTGGAATGTAAATGTATACTGTAAATGTTGTGGATTCCTTGTAAGGAGAGAAGGTAAACTTTATGTCATCTTTGTTTCTCCCTCTCTTTTACATGCTCTGTTATGAATGCAAGAAGCTTCTCCACTCCCATCACAACTAGTAGCTGGGTTCTACTGCTGCAGGAAAATATGTGTCCAGTGACTATCTGAAGGTGACTTGTCAGACATCACACACAACACTGCTGCTTATAGTTAATACCAGTGCTGCTCCCTGCCCTGCTGTTTTGCTAAGCCCAGTGTCTTTCTTGAACCAACACTGGTAAGTATTAGAAACTCTTGGACCCCACTCCATGCTAAAGGATATGTAAGATCCATACAGGAATAAACATGCAGAGGCTTCTAGTGTCTTAAAGTGGACGTCGCTTTAACATACATTAAATTTGTTGGAAACTACCAAGGAAAAGCATGGTGTTGCTCATGCAGGGATAGACACACATGTGCCACTGCCACATCTTGTCTCTCACTGCCCCCAACTTATCTACTAATACTCCCAGCCAATTCTACCTCACTCTCTCTCTCCCCCTCTCTCTTACCCTCACTCACTTGTTTTAGCCCATGGGTCCGACGTAATCCCGATCCGGCTTCTGTACATGTAAGCCAACACACAAATGGTTGTGAGGGACATTTGCAGAGGGCAAAGTGTGGAAAGGGAGGGAGGTGGTGTGAAGTGGTGAAAGTGAGGGAGGGGGAAGAAAAGTGGTGAAAGGGAGGGGGAGGTGGGTGTTCTGGAAAAGAGACAGAAAAATAGTGTGGGAGAGTCAGAGGGACCAATGAAAGGGCAGGTGGAATGTGGAAGTTGAAAAAAGGTTGGGTCACTGCAGTGATTTTGACAAGAGTAGCCAGGGAGGCTTAGCCACTGGCCACTCCTGCCAAAATCACTGCCTCCTTGAGATCCTTGCTTACTTCTACCTCCAGAGCTCACTGCTTTAGAGTCAGATTTGAATCTTCCCCACATCTAAGCCCTTGCCAAATCCTAATGCCTTCATCTCAGAAACATCTCACATGGCCATAACTTTCTCACTCAAGATAGAAACAAAATTCATGCCAACATCATCTCCCGTGTTGATTCTTACAACCTTCTCACTGGCCTTCCTAGCCACATAACACAACCACCTTGCACTGCAAGTTTAAAATCCTGGTTGTAACCTACAAAGCACTAAACAACACTCTTATCCACCCTATTTACCATTTCTAACTCCACAAAACCTTTCAAATGCTTTTCCCACCTTATGGAACTCTATGCCTTACTCCATCAGACTGGCTTCTTGAGGAAGCCTATCAGACAACATAACATCACCTCATAACCTCCTCCACAGCTATGGTTCCCTTACCTGTAACATTATCCCCTCTCACTTCATATTACTTTGTGGCTGGACCTCATTAATTATTCTGACACTCAAACAAGTCATTTTACTTTCTCCTGCTGCAGCCTAATCACACTTTTACACTCTCACTTTTTAGTATTCCTCCATGATACTATCAGCTGAATTTTCCGCCCCTACAGTTCTTTATAACGCATGACACTGTCCTCTCCCTATTGTGTTACAATTTGCGGACGGGCCACTCGGCAATTCCAAGAATCAGTCCCTGACTTCATGTTGACTGTAAGCTCCAGCAAGCAGGACCTTCTTATCCTTATGTCTCCAATGCCTTTCAATGATGATTGTAAATAACTGTATATATTGCACCCCAAAGTACAATATTCTGCTGTCTTGTTTAACTACTGTATAAAGCTGCAGTAGCTGTTGGCGATTTATAAATAAATGATGAGAATAACATATTAATTTCCCAATACTGATGTATTTTATAGATATAATAGATAGAACAACATATAGGCAGGTTTGAATTATCTGTAAAACTATTTGTGTCTTAGTGTGACATATCCACTTTAAGCTCGCACCTTATGTATAGACCATTACTCTACATTGTGTTTCTCAACCCCTCCACCAGGATCAAAAATGTTTAAATCAGGTTAATATACCAAAGTGTCCTCTATTGTGTAAGTCTATCTTAGCACAGCTGAGTAGAGCCTCCTGATCAGGAAGTAGAGTGTGCAAAGGAAAATAGCTTCCTCCAGAAAACATCAAACACAGGGCCTTATTCATCAAACTAAATAGGTGCAAATCTGGAGCAAACTAACTTCCCCATAGAGTGAATTAAATCTCTACAAGTTTCCACTGATTGAAATGGGGCTTTAAACACACTAATTGCTAAAGAGGTCTCCAACATATTGCTTTCCAATGCGTTGGCGTCCTCTCTAACATTCAAAGAGTTAAAAGACCCATTTAAATCAACAGAAATGTTCATTTTCCGCAACGGTGCAGTTTGCTTGTTCTAGAATTGCACCAGTTTAGCATGATGAATAATCAAAGTATTTTGTGGTCTATTAAGGTATTTAAACATATACATATATGTCTGATTTTCATAAATTTCATATAAGAACAACCTGCATTGCAGTGTCATTTCTTTGTTACATAAACATATATATAAAAAAAGGTAAAACATACTTTTCTTTGCATCTTTTCATTGCTTCATCTGCAATTTGTTTCAAGTTTACTGCTTTTTCTCCTCTGAACACACCATCTGAAAAAAAACACAAAATACGAGAAGATGTCACATATTTGCATGTTATACAGATAAACATTCTGAATAAAACATCATGGGGCATAGTTATCAATGGAAATGCTATTTTGTAGATGTCACCTCTATGGCGTAGACAGTTGTTGACAGTGTAGGCAGCTGTTGGGGTTGATTAACAAGGGTGATATGGCAGAGGCTAAACATGATGGACCCATGTCTTTTTCAGCCTCATCAACTAGGTTACTATTTTACTGTAAGTGTACCACTATGACTTTTAGTATAATATATATTGTAGCACTAATGGGATACATTGCTAGCATCTAAGGAAGTGGTGGACAACTTGAGGCCCTCCAGCAGTTCAGGTTTGCAATTTCCATCATCCTGAGGTAGCCACTGGTACATTTTGCTTTCATATGGAAACTTGCAACATATGACTTAAACCTTTGGGTGCCACAGAATTGTTTAATGTGCTGGATAACCTCAGGCAACAAAACTATTAACATTTGCAGTTAAATGTATAAAAATTGGGCACCTTTTATTATAAGTCTAATTCTGTGTGTGAAAAATTAAATGGTAACTTCCTACAGAATTAGGCAAAAAATCCATACATAAAAACATACATACACAGACAATTCACATTCACTAGGGTTGCACCAATACCGATACTGGTATTGGTGCCGATACCAGCATTTGCGCGAGTACTTGTACTCGCGCAAATGCGGCCAATGCCAGCACCGATACCCTGTGTCAGGGTCGGTGCTGCAGTGAGGGAGCCCGGGGAGCTGCTCACAATGCTCCCCGGTTGCCTCTCTCCCTCCTGTAGCGTCGGAGCATTGCCGCGGGTTACCATGGCAATGATCCGACGCTGACTTCTGCCGGGGCTCACGAGAGAACAGAGAGCACCCGGCAGAGGAGGGTAAGGGAGGCAAGATGGGATATTGAGCGGGTGGTGAAAGAGGCAGAGAGGGGGGCCAAGAGGGAGAAAGAGGAAAAAGGGACAAAGAAAAAGGAAAAAAAAAAAAAAGGCAAAAGGATTAAAGATCAGGAGACAAAAGGAGGGGGACCAAGAAGAGGCAAAAAGGAGGGGGGGATCAGGAGAGAGCGAGAGAGGCAAAAGAGTGGGATCAAGAGTCAAGGAGAGGGACAAAGGAGGATCAAAAGGGAGAGAAAAAGCCAAGGCAAAAGGAGGGAGCTCAAGAGGGGGAGAATGAAGTAAAAGGTGGGAATCAAGAGGGGGAGAAAGAGGCAAAAGGGGACAGTCAAGAGGTGGTGTGTGTATTATATAAAAATATATATGTGTGTGTATATATATATATATATATATATATATATTTCAAGTACTCACCAATACTTTTTTTTGCAGTCATCTGCCAGTTTTCCAAGTACCTAAAGCATATATATATATATATATATATATATATATATATATATATATACACGCTTTAAAGGGATAGTAATACTTCGTTTTAACTTTATTTTATTTTGTAGGCATTAAAAAAACATGAAGAATGATATAAGTCTTATCTCTCAAACCTTTATGGTTTATGAGATATTCACAAGCAAAGTTCCCCTCCCCGCCCCTTTTTCCTAGTGTAAGCCATCTCTTCTCAGATGTGGATCAGGTTGTATGACAGTACAGATAACAGCGGGGACAATTTTCTTTGTATGAAAACAATGAAAGCCCTTCACCCCTTGACAAGTTTTTCAGCTTTTTCCATTATCTTAATTGAAGATTGTCCCTCTCTGCAGTCTACCTGGGCACCTCCCTTCTTATCTGGTTGAACAGGGGGGGGGATACTTTGTTTGTGAATATATCTTAAACCATAAAGGTTTCAGAGATAAGACTTATATCATTCTTCATGTTTTTTTAATGCCTACAAAATAAAATAAAGTTAAAATGAAGTATTACTATCCCTTTAAGTACCTGGAAAACTGGCAAATGACCGCAAAAAAAAGGTATCGGTAATTGGTATCGGTGAGTACTTGAAAAAAGTATCGGTACTCGTACTCGGTCTTAAAAAAGTGGTATCGGTGCATCTCTAATATTCACATTGCTTAACATTGCTTAGTGCAAGTCCTATGAATGTGGCAGTAAACACTTATTATGAAAAATGCACATACACTGTAAGGCTTTTCCATCTGGGAAGAACATAGTCACTCTAACTGCTGGTAGCTTATAAATAAGGCCATTTTTCTTTAGGTGGCATTGCTGCAATTGCTGTCTATGGAGAGCTCAGCAAGAGGGCTACCACAAAACTGAATAGCCACAAAAAAGAATAAAGCTTAGCCCTCTGAGTGCAGAGGGGTACACTATGCATTGCAAAGCAATGCGCTCCGTAGCCTTCAGGCAATCAAAGGGTTCAACTCTATCGCTCAGTCTTTCAAAAAAAAAAAAAAAAGTAATTTCCACAGTAAAAAGTTTTGAACTCCCAGCACTGAAAAAGAGGATTTTAGTCTTACCTGTTAAATCCTTTTCTCTTAGTCCATACAGCTTACTGGTAACTCTGGGTAGACGATCCTCCCCTTTAAGTAGACAGGAACAATTCTAGAATTGTATGCAGGGGGTGGACCCTAACTTCCCTCCTTGGCTGCAGCTAGCCAACCAGCTCCAGAAAGATTTGCGACACTAACTATTGACTAGAAAGTAGAAGGGAAAGAAGACTCCTGTGAACATGACCCCGAAGGACCCCCACAGTCTGCCACAGTTGAGCATGCGCCCGAGCATGCGCCCTTGACAGGGTGGGAGACCAGTAACCTGTATGGACTAAGAGAAAAGGATTTAACAGGTAAGACTAAAATCCTCTTTTCTCTGTCATCCAATACAGGTTACTGGTAACTCTGGGATGTCCAACCATTGAGTTTCCCAGAGGAGGGAAGTAAGGCAAGGACCAGGCGCAAGGCCCCCAAAGTCACCAGAGCAGATATGAACCATCAGATCAGAGATAGCCCAACAAATCAATGACATGTCAACAGACACTGAACAGGGGTAACAACACCCCAAACTGTTACACAGCACACTGAACTAGAGCCAACAAGGCTCAAAAGTGAAGGAAGCACCAAGAACCGAAGAAGATCCTAGACAGGCAAGACTTCCTCCAGAATCTTCCTCCAAAAGCTAGCGTCAGCCAATGCCAGCACATCAACATGGTAGTGCTTCGAAAAGGTGTGTACAGACGACCAAGTGGCAGCCTTGCACAACTGATCAGCAGAGGCCTTATTCTTGTAAGCCCAAGAAGCCCCAATTGATCTTGTAGAATGAGCCATGACCCAAAAGGGGACAGGCTTCTTCCTCAGCTCATAAGCCTTACGAATAGTGGACTTGATCCAAGAAGCAACAGTCATTTTGGATGCAGGTCTTTCTGCCCTAGGACCCTTAGGAATGAAGAACAACACGTCAGATTGCCTGATAGACTCAGTGCGATGTACATAAAACTTGAGACAACACACTACATCTAACAAGTGGCGATTCCTCTCCTTGTCAGAGGTGGGGTCAGGGCAGAAAGAGGGCACCACAATCTCTTGATTGATGTGGAACTCCGAAACCACCTTCAGGAGAAACTCCTGAGATGTGCAAAGCACCGCCTTGTCCTTGTGAAACACCAAATAGGGTGGTTTACAGGACAGAGCATGTAACTCCGCAACACGACGGACAAACACAATCACCAGGAGAAAAAACATTTTCCACGTCAACAGACGTAGAGGAATAGTAGCCAAAGACTCAAATGGAGGGTGCTGAAGAACGCCCAAAAGCAAGTTAAGTCTGAAAGGAACAAAAATACCGGTTACGCTTAAGCGTGTTTTCTTCCTAGGAACTAAGATTAGAAGGGTACTCTTACCCCCTGTAGCCTCACTGATCAGATCCTTGAGATCTGGCTCAAACAAGGAAGTGCCTTGAAAAGGCAAGGAGAGCAAAGCTTTCTTAGAAGCAGTATCAGCAGACCAGATCTTGAGCCAAAGAGCCCGTCTGGCAACCACAGACATGGTGGAAACCATAGCCACCAAACGGATGGCATCAAATAGGGCAGCAGAAACATAGTGCTGTGCCTCAGAAATGTTGGCAAGGAGTTGCAACTTATCCGAAATAGGAGCGTTCTGACGGACAGCAAGAGTGAGCTGTTCAGTCCAGACCGCAATGGCCCGGTTCACCCATGCTGCTGCAAATGCTGGGTGCATGGCAGAACCAGCAATGGCAAAGATGGACTTGAGGGAGACCTCCAGTTTCTTGCCAGTCCAGTCCTTTAGAGCAGATGCTGGCAAGGCAGTAGACTTGGATAGCCTGGAGATAGGAGCATCCACTTTAGGAGGATGAACCCACTGAGCAAGCGCTGCCTCAGAAAAGGGATAAAGCTTAGCAGTCAAGAGTGGGGTTAGGTGGAAAGCAAGAAAGGGGCTTTTTAGGCTCCTGAAACACATCATAGGGGTCAGAAGGAACCTCCTGAACTAAGGGAATGTTAAGAGTATTCAAGACAGCCCTGATCAGGCCCTCAGCAGAGTGCTCAGGATCAGCCTCAAAACCATCCCCAAAAAACTGAGAGGAGCCCAGAGCAGAACATTTCTCAACATCTGAATCCAACAGGAGTTCCTCTTCAGAGGAATCTGACACGTCAGGTACTCCCTGAGGTTTGGGAAGGGAAGGCTTGACAGAGGAGGGGGCCTGCCAAGAATGGAAGACCCCCGGAAACTGGGATGGAAAGAGTTGCAAAGTGGTCCTGAGGTCCCTAGTAGCAGCCTTGAACTCTTGCACCCAAACTGGCTCTAATGCATGGCTGGAGGTCCCTGGAATACTCTCAGGGACATCAGAACATGCTGGGCATAAATGACCTGAGAATTCTCTAGGTAACCCTGAATGACAGGAAAAGCAATGCGCAATAGGGGATACAGAGAGCATTCTTAGTCTTAGGTCTGGCACCAAGCTTCAATGGTATAGACATTCTCACAGTGTCAATAACTTTATTGTATAAGAAATCACCCAATTATAGTGTGTATGATTAAAGTTTCACCCCAGAAATCGCTAAAATAGACTTATCTGGCAGGCGAAGGGTTAATCAGCAGAGGAGAGAAGGAGAGTCCAAGCCCTGAGTAGGATACTTGTTCTGGAAAGATCACAAAATGGCTGCCGCGGAGGGAGCCAATCAGAAACGAGCGCGCAAAGCAAGCGTTCATGGGAAATGTCGTTTTCCCAGAAAAGTACCCCAAACAGTGCCCGAAGCCCCCTGAGTCCCCCTACACACTGGAAACATGAACTGGATGACAGAGAAAGGGCAGACAAGTAAAATGAGCCATCTCTAAAGTCGCTAGGTTAAACAGTTGCAGAGATATGTCCCAAACTGTACAGTGCCATAGGAGTGAATGGAGCAATTACAAAATTAAAGGTGTAATACTAAAAGACATGAAACATCACTAAAACATGTTAGGATACCCAAAAAACACTGAACCAGTAGGAAAAGTGTCAGAACCCACCCCCCAAATGAATGCAAACCAGCAGCTAAAGGGTTAAATACCACATAAACCTGCTCCAAACACCCAACAGACACACAGATAGACCCAGTGAGTGCAGGAGTGTGCAATAGGAACTCCAAATTAAAACACCCCTGTGAGAAGGGGCACTGTGGGACATGTAGACCTGCAGCACTCAAAGGGTTGCTCACCTTTCCTGCAGATCTTCTGTGGTCAGATTATCATGTTTTAAGAAGAAGGCTCGGTGGGCAACTCCTGAGGAAAGAACTTGAAGCCAAGATTTCCCCCCAGGGCTTAAGGTCCACAAAAAGCACCTGGTCACTGAGATAGCCACATCTAAGGGCACTGACAGTTATGGTATTCCGCCTAATGGTGGTATTCCATTTCTAACAGAAAAATAAAAAACTTCTAAAGCTATAGCAGAACTGTGCTCTTGACTGTGTTATCTTCACCAAGGAACAAATCTTTCTGGAGCTGGTTGGCTAGCTGCAGCCAAGGAGGAAAGGTAGGCTCCACCCCCTGCATACAATTCTAGAATTATTCCTGCCTACTTAAAGGGGTGAATCGCCTACCCAGAGTTACCAGTAACCTGTACTGGACAACAGAGAAATAGCTTTGCTTTGCTCATCTTATGCATCACAAAAATAATTAACTTTAGGTACCTGCTGTAATAAGGATGGCAGATTGGGAGTCCAAGATTCTTTCACATAGTGATTCAGAGGAAAATCCTGCGAACTGGCAAAAAAAATAGAGTCTGTTTTGTCAGTGTTTCTCACTTTAGGTTACACCTTCCAAAGAACAGTATACGGGACTGAAAAGGTATGCTTTCAAGATGATTTATACCTATAAGAATAAATGGCTTGAGCCATTTAAACAAAATAAAAGTACAGCAAATCTGGGGAAAACCAGCTGCAAGAATGCAAAATAAACAAAACACCCCCCCCCCCATTGATTTACATGTGGCTTTCAACCCCCTGAATACTGGTGGAGATGCACTAAAGCATGATAAAATGGGGATTTCTCCAATTATTTCACTATGTTATTCTATGGAACAATAGTTCTTAACCTTGTATTGCTCAAGGCACCCCTAACACGCATTCTGGAATTTTCTGGGCACCCATAACATATTTAATGTAATTTATCAATTGCATAATAAAGGGTACGATTCATCAATATACATATATTATTAGGACTCAGAATCATAGTCCTAAAGATAAACATTTTGTGCATAACAATTTCCATATTTCTGCATTTAAAAGACAATATTACAATTTTTGTGAAAGTTTTCACAGAAAACATGAGTCACCCTACTGTGATTCCCGCGGCACACCAAAGTGCCACGGCACCCTGATTGAGAATCACTGCTATGGAGCAAGTTTTCTCCAGCTTTGGAGCTCTTAGTGCACTGGCTCCATAGAATAACATAGGAACTGGAGAAGTGATATCACTGGAGAAGTCATCTCCCCTTTATCACCGGAGACTCCGGTATTTGCAGCAACTGACCGGGTCTCCGGGGCAGAGGCTGATTCTCCGGATGTGGAATGAAACTCCCCACATCTTGCTGTCACAGTGTGTTCCTCCCACTCCCTTCCCACTTCTCCTCCTTCCCCAACCATTTACTAAAAATGTTTTCAAGTCCAGCCCCCCACTTTTGATTAAGCCCCACCCCCTTTTGATGCAATTTTCATCTTTTATCTCCATTGGTGGCAGCACAGGACTCCCCTCTCCAGGGAGTCCACAACCATAAGTTCCCAGGTATGCTCTTTATCATGCCTTAGTGCATAACGTCCAGTGCATTGGATACCACTCAAATGGTTAAATCACTATGAATTTTTGTATATCTCTAAAAGTGTAGGTTTGCTACACAGAATTGTTAGTGCTTGTGGCCCTTCATTTTTTTAACAGAAGGATTTACCTGGCTAGGTGTCTCTTACATTCGCCATGTAGATCTATATACTTTTTTATATCGGAATTCTATTAGAATTGATAGCTGGACAGAAGCATTTTATTGTCTTAAAATGCATATGCTTCTTTTCAGAATGACAGTTGGGACTTCTTAAATCCTTTGAGTGCCAGAGAGGTATGCTTTGGATACCTCTCTGGCACTCAAAGGGTTAAAAGCCCATATTTAAATCAATAGCAATTAGAGGATTTTTAATTTGCCCCCCATGGTGCAGTTGGTTTATCCCAGAATTGCTCCACTTGCCATTATGCATACAGCCCTGTGAATTATGGGACAAGGAAAACACAATCCTACTTGTGATGCCTCATTATTGTTCTGCAGTCTCAGATATACTCACCACTATTGAATGAACAGCACCAATTCGGGCACATGCCAACATGGCATACACAAGTTCTGGGATCATTGGTAAGTAGATGGCCACCCTGTCTCCTTTCTTCACCCCTATAAATATGAACATGTAGGAAAACTTGTTATAAACAATCGTTAAATAGATGCCATTGTTATAAATTGACAAATAAAGGCATCTTGTTCCTGCTACGTAGGCCATGACCAAATCATATAACACTGTCTGTTGTGATCTGGCACTTAAGTTGTATCAAGGACAATATACTGTATCAAGGATTTGTGTGATTACCTTTTCTTAATTAAAATAATTGTTCTTCAGTTACCAATCCTATATATGTAAGATCATTTTAATAAAATAATATCTATATCCTGAAATATACAATATGTGTTTTTTCTCATGACAACTTGTTTCCCAAACACAGGGGCATGGGGAATTAGCTACACTCATCTATACTTCCGGTGATCAAGCACATCCTCCTGTACTTATGCTAAGACACAGCTGTAGGTATTGGAGCATAACTTCTATGTGAACAAGAATTTAAAGAGACCCATACAGCAGGTGTACAGAAGAAGAATTTTCAGCTGATTTCCCCTACTCACAATTTTACATAGCCTGTGTCACTGTGCAGAGGAACAGCAAGCTCCAAAACTCCACTACACTCACAAGACATGAAACCTTGGTGTAAGAAGGGCAAAGTTGAAAATCAGTCACTCAAAAAACTTTGTGCATAGGCATCAAGCATTTGTTCTATCCCTACATTCTCCTCATTGCATCTTGTTTCCCTTTGCACTATACAGATCATTGAATAGAATGTGTATGTGTATGAAGGATACAGGTTAGTAAGAAGAGTGACTTAAAGAGGGACATTGCCTTCTTCATGAATTAATCCACCCCATGTGTGTGTTCTGCATGGACTTACAATACATCACAAACACACGCTCACACATTTGTACACACATTTCTTATATAAAAAGTATATCTAATTAACGCTCAAGAACTGTGGTACTTTTTTTTTCTTTTAATTATTTTGTGGTAATTTTAAATAGGTTATTTTATGTAGTTTTTTGTTTGACTTCTTTGTGCATTTCTTACTTATGATGTGCATTTATATTGCTATTTGCACCCTACAGGAAGAAAGCTACTCAGGTCTGCTTCAGCTACATGTTTAGTAGCATTGGTCTGCACTCCAGGGGTCAAAGCTCACTAGATAATATTATTTTGAATCAAGGGGGTATCAGACACTTATGGTAAAGGGCTCCATAAAATAATGCATATGACTTGGAGCGTGTTCTACAATGAGTTTTTAAAGGGAAGGTATCACCTGGAAACAAGGGACATCAACTGGGCGCACTGCACTGAGGGGAAGAGTCCATGTTTCTCCTCGTTTTTTGCACCACTGACAGATTACTGATACACTTATGACCATACATTGATCACCACCATTCTGCACCTGGTTCAAATCAGGCTTATATTACATTACAGTTGATACTTGTCATCAATGGTTTTACCCAATGAAGTCTATGGAGATACGTGTAGGTAAAACTCTTGATACAGTTATCAACTGCCATGGAATTCAGGCTTCAGATTATATTTTGTTTTGGTGCAACACTGAGCCCCCTAGTGGACTGATTTTGAAATATTGCACAAGCACCAGGATCATGATGCTGCTTTATACTAACGCATCTGATGTAAGAGCAGCCTGAACTGTTTCTCTAGTGCTGTGTGTCCTCTTGGTGTCCTGGCTATTTGAGAAATGGGCCCTCCGTGGCATGCTGCACAAGTGTGGCAGCACAATACATGTACAGTGCCTAAAAACAGGTTACTAGGCGATAGTTTAACACTTTTTTTTTCTAGAGAAATCTCCAACGCATGTCTTTGTAACATCTTGGAGATGTCTCTATTATTTAAAGGGGTTAAAAACATATTTAGTGCATATCCCTCTGTTGTTTTTCTAAAATTCAACATGCAAAGCAGTTATCTTGCCTTATTAACACTCCTAGTGCCAGAGAGGTATCCAAGGCATTGCACTCAAAGGTTTAAATGTCTTATTCTTTTAGTTAAAACAACCAGTGTGATTAGTAGTAAATGACTGACAAAGTACTCAAAGCCATAAAAAGTAGCAAACCATTTACAGAGTATTCCAGATGTTAAAAGAATAATTTTTATATGCCCAGTAAATATATAACAACATGTATGTGTTGTTAAATGGTGGCCTTAGCAAGATTTTAAAGAGAAGTATAATTTTTATTGGTTTACCTCTAAAATGATAGAGAAAACAGGTGTATGGCATTAATGTAAAACTTGTTCAATAAGAAAGATCCCCATATACCTACCCACAATCCCGAGGCCTTATGTAAAAAGTGGGACAGTGCAATCAGGGGTAAATCATATTCACCATAAGTGACACATGAACATTCCAACTGATATGAATGTGTTGGAGACCTTTCCAGCAATCAAGGAGTTAAAAAGTCCCCTATAAATCAAGGGCATTCAAGGGAATTTTTATGGTTCAGTTGGTTTACCACAGAATTGCGCTGCCCCGCTTTTATACATACAACCCTATGTACCTAGAAATTCAGGAATTTGCTGAGGGCCCTATGTTCAAAAGAAGGCTGTAGTAATTCTGGGGTCATGCAGCTGCACGATACGGGAGGAACAGAAATTCCCCAAATTCTAATTCATGTAAACAAAGCTTTTAACCCCTTGAGTGCTAGAAAGGTTTCCAGCAAATAGCTTTACAAGGCATTTGCAACTTCTTCGGCATTCAAGGGGTTAAAAGCTCCATTTAAATAACCAGCAATTTGTACATGTCTTTGATAGTGTCTCTGCCTCTGTCTGATCCATTCACTGCTCACCTAGACAAAGTCATTCCCACTAAGAGCCATAAGTGGACACACCCAGCACAATTTACTTTCAGCACTGATCCACCTAAATTCCCAGGAAGGGTTATTAAGTGTTTGTGCACCAGGTACTAACGTGCAGCATATGATGCCATTAACATAAATGAACCCCAATATAACAAATACATACCTAACTTTATTAAGACATTTGCAAACTTGCAGACTTGTTTAAATAGCTCTCCATACGTGATGATCGAAGAATCCGTTGGAGCATTGCCTTCCCTGCAAATTACAAAAGATAACACATGTAAGAAATAAAATATAGAGAGATACTAACTATTACTTGTTGTAAGAGAATAAATACTTATAAAAAGCTATTTTTAAAGTCAAAACGGACACCTAAAAATGATCTGGATTTACATACACTTAAAATCTGGTACTTCATGCTTTCATTTGTCAATATTATCTATTTGCTCAATACAGCCTAAAATCTAGTCTTACATGTGTTTCATGGGATCTTGCACTGGCTCCTTGACCCACTTAACACAGAAATCTTGATAAGAGTCTGAGAAGTAATACTGAAATAAATGGGATAAATCCCCATATAACACCCTGGAGCTCTCAATGCCCTTTTCTACATTACATTTGCACTGGGGAATTTTTATATCCTCCCCAGTGTATGCTAATATCGGCTCAGCACAGAAACTAATTAGTATGAAAAGCCACAAGGAATAATTAGCACAAACTGCACAAGCCACAAGGGTTAGTAATGTCTAACATTAACTAACCCTAATATTGAAGGTATTAAAAAGATAATATTAATGTGCCAAGTCGTATCTCTCAAACCTTTACTGTTTGAGAGATATAAGCGCTGAAAGATCCCCCCTCTTGCTGACGAGCTGTAAAGCTGTCAGCAGTAGATCTGTGTCGGCCGACTCAGCGGCTCTTCAGCAGAGCTGAATGAGCGCTATCGAAAAATAGATACTTCACTGGAACGGTCTACAAAGTGTGATTGGTTATCAAGAACACTTTGCAGACCATTCCACTTAAGTATTTGTTATTTGATAGCAATCATTCAGCTCCGATGAAGAGCCGCCGGCTGGTGTGGGACCGGAATCTCCTGACGTCAGCAACATACTGATGTCTGGAAAAGAGGAGGGAGGGGGAGACTTTCAGTGTTTATATCTCTCAAACCGTAAAGGTTTGAGAGATACAGCTTGGCACATTATTATCTTTACTAGTTGAACAGCCCGTTACACGGGCCACAGTGCCTCTGGCAGCCGGTCGCGGGGCAGGCACGCGCAGCAGAGACTGCCCGCGCCGCTGCTGATACAGAGCTGGACGCTCCTTCGGAGCGCCCAGCTCTGTATCAGCAGCGGCGCGGGCAGTCTGTACTGCGCATGACTGCCGCACGTGCAGAAGTGTCTACTACGCATGTCGGGCGTTACACAAAACTTAGCGAATTATTATATAGGATAATACCTTCAATATTAGGGTTAGTAAATGTTAGACATTACTAATCCTTTAAGATATAAATACTCTATGAATAATTCAGCGGTTCTCAAAGTATGTTTTCCCAAGACATCCCCCTATACACAGTTCAGAATTGCCAAGAAACCGCTAACTTCTTATAGGTTAATTTACACCAGAATACTGAACAGGATATATGCGTATTTGCAGGACTAAGATGGACTAAAGAATGCAATGGACTGTAAGATGCACTAAGAGCCATATTCATCAAGTTAAAGTTGGCCAATTCAGGAGCAAATCAATTTCACTAATGGGGTCAAATATGAAATGCTATTGATATAAATGGGCTCTGAACCCTAAATGTTAGGAAGGTCTCTACTGCATTGTGAATGGTTTAGAGCCTCATTTAAATAAATAAGAATTTGTGGAATTTTAATTTCCATCCTATGGCGCAGTTGATTTGCTGTAGAATTTTAGCTTGATGAATGAGACCCAAAGATTTTAAAGGGGACATCAATAAAAACAATTTGTTTGAATGATAAGACACACGACAACTTCAAAAATAATTTGTTAAGAAACATACTGTATATAAATAAATATTTTTAAGTTACTCATTTCAGAATGGCTAAAATTAGTAGATTGAGAATACATATTTATAAATAATAACAATTTCCTTAGATACATATTTACAATACAACATTAACATTATAAAGAACATGACAACTGGGGAGCGTGATTCAGCATTACCAGGCAGTTATTGGCCATCGCTGAATGCTGACACACCTACATAGCAAGTACTACCTATAAAAGTACTCAGATAAGCTGCTCAACAATGAAAGAATCAGCATGCCCATCTGGACATGGTGGCATTCCAAGTCTTACCTCCTTGAGGACCAGAGGGTGAGCAATAAGTTGAATGACCTGCACTCACCCTCCGGTCCTATTTAACAATACGGCAAAGTGGACATCTTCCCAGGGCCGACTAGGGGAAGAAGTCACCAACAATTAAAGAGAAAGTCTACATTTTATACAGTATTAATTAGAACCCTCTGCATCCTCTGCTCGCTGATCTGAGGCACACAACACAGTCTGCTAAAGGCCAGACGTGAAAACTCAGTATTTTTGTAACAACACAGTATTTTTGCAGATGTGAGCACTTAACATTGGTTAAACCTTGATGTGAGCACACAGCAATCTAGGAAAATGTAAGTTGAAAACTATTAGTAAGTACTCTTTTAGTAGGAGGCGTAAACAGGTGTAATTATTATTATTTAACAGTTTGGTTGCTGAAGAGTATGCAAGGATTAAGTAGGCCCACTACTTTATATTTTTCCCAGGGCCTAGCAGTTGCTTAAAACTGCCCTGTGTGGTCCCCACAGACCCTCTGTAATGTGAGTGAAAGCTTGACTCAGGGTCTCAGGAAACTGAGCACGCAACCTGCAAAGTTTATAGATGAGAGACACATTTTTTCAGGTTGAGTTCCAGCTGAGGAGGTTCAGTTTCTAGACCCCCAAATGTCTGACTGGAGCCTTTTGGAGGCTGAACAGTGCAGTTCCAGTCCTCACAATGCTTTGGAGACCCATATGGCCTTCAAAGGGCTACATGTGCATGGCATGTTTGAACAGTAAGTTCCTACAGATAATCACTGTTGACTTCCTGGTTAATACAATGCATTTTGTACTCAAGAGTTAAAGGGACCTACATCCTTCTTGAGCACAGTGTACAAAGGAGTAGCCCTGCCTCTGTGACGTGGAGACAGCTGTTATTATAACAATGTATTGTCATCACAGAACAAGCATAGGAATCGGTCCAAAACAACCTTCCCCGTCAGCTGAGTTCAAACAAGAATGCTGCTCACACAAACATGATTGCCACCATCACTGAGCACACAAACATTCTTGTTATTATCATTGTTTATTTATAAAGGGCTTCAACTCTAAAAAGCTAGGATTGATGAGAACAAGATTGCAAGATACTGCAAGAAGAGCTCGTTCTGGATCCTTTTGCTTTTTCCAGAGGTTTTACAGATATATTTTTTTTTAACAATTTGATACTTTTGATAGAACTTAATTAAAGTGGCCAACTTGAGGCCCTCCAGCTGCTGTGGATTGTCAGTGTTGTTTTTCAGCAGTCTCATGGTTACAATTGTACTTGCACTCCTTTCTTCCTGTCTGGCTTGTAACAAAAAAAATACAGATTGTGACTGATAGAACAATACCTTTCACATAAAGGCATTTATTTATGTGTTGTCAGTGACATCAACATCCCAGATTGTGACTGATACAACAATACCTTTCACATAAAGGCATTTATTTATGTGTTGTCAGTGACAACATTTTGAGGCTTTTTAAAGAGTTAAAGAGTTACAAAATGTTGTAGAAAAACATGATTTAATGTTCTCGGGTCAATGACCAAACACAAGGCTCACGTAATCGGCCATTTTGGAGGGGGAACTTCTAAAAAATACATATTTCCAGGCTGCACTGCTTAAAATATCACATATACGTTTTCAAGCATCCCTTTAAAAAAGGCTGATTATGGGAGCCATAAATAGCAGTAAGAAAGCTGAAAACAGAATGACTTTTCTTTTCTTTACATGGTGTAAAAATATACAGATACAGGATGGTATAATATACTCTTTCATACAGAAGCAACCTGTATTAAATTACAGCTATCAGCTACAAAAGAAACAACAAAATGGAAGCTAGTAGTGTGTGCACAAATCAGAACTACAAAGCCACTTGTAAGAGCTCATTGAAAGAAATTAGGACAACATCACAATAGTCACTTGCGGTTTACACAGATAGTTTGATTGTTACCAGTTTTTCTTTTGCAGGACTTTCTTTTGACAGGCTTCCCTGTAAAGAGCTATATCTATGTGCACCTCAATATATTTTGATAGACCACCAAATATATTGGTGGATCAACAAGACAGATAACAAAAAGTTATGGGGGGAGATGCACTAAGGTGTGATAAAGAGGTGATAAAATGGAGATGACTTCTCCATTGGCATAAACTCGCCAGTTCCTATGCTATTCTATAAAGTCTTACAGATCTTAGTGCATTAGCTCCATAGAATAACACAGGCATTGGATAAGTGATATTGCTGGAGAAATTCTCTGCTCTTTATTACCACTTTATCACATCTTAGTGCATCTTCCCCCAGGTTTCTTAAATCACTGTGTATAAAAACCTGTTACCAGTTTAACACTGGAATCATAACAGTTTATATAGTGTTTTAATAATCATATGTTTTATTTTATCTGTTTTGATGATTCATTAGGTCTATTTGGTGATCTATCACAGTATATTGAGGTGCACATTGATATAGCCCATTGCAGGAAGGGCAGGCACCAGCGACTCCTGGAAGATGAAAACCAGTAAGATTCAAGTTGCCTCTGTAAGACACACGAGTACTGTGACAATGCCCTTATTTAATTGAATAAGATCTTGAGTGTGGCTTTGTAGTTCATATTGATGCTGGCACTATTGTCACCCTTTCTGTTTTATTTTTTACTGGGTGCTATTCACCTCTTTTAAAGATCAGATCATATGAAGAAACAGCTGCCTGGTGAATGAGAGGCCTAGTAGATTCATCTGTGTGACATCAGTCCAATATTTCTCACAGGAGTGCTTTGACTACCAGGGTAACCAATTAACCTGTGAGTACCCATCTAATTATATTTATTGGCTGTTGATATTTTAAGGACTTCACTTTGTGGTGCACCCTTGGTGTTTTATTCTCTATCATCTAGAGAGTGCTCTATCGGCAGGTCAGTCTCTCTAGGAGAAGACTAGCCAGTGAAGCCAGGCTGCATTTTGCTCAACTGGGAGCAAAAATAGGGGTCTGAAAAGAGACAGTCACTGCTCTCCTGCTGATCACATGAGAGACTCTGAACTACAAGATTTCCAGTCTCGCAGTTCAGTATTACATGGAGGGGGAACAAAGAAATCACCATAACTGCTAGGTATGGGTTGTCTAACCCAATCCTAGGAGTCTACAGGACTGTGCAAACAACTTGACAATGTTTGTGGTGTAAGCCACAGACTCCCAGGTTGACTCCAGCCTGCTTGCACCCCAGGGGGTAAGGTTTCTCCCCCAACCCACCCCAAGTTACTCTCCAAGGAGTAGACAAACATTATAATCTATCTTTAAAACACATTACTGCCCCTTTTAACCACTTGGCTATTGGAGATGTCTCAAACATATTGCTTCACAGTGCAATGGAGATGGTTTTAGAGCAATCTCAAGCTGTTTAATAAGTAGCTATTTTTAGACTATGGCGAACCCATAGTCTATATCTATTGTAGAAATGCTAGAGTTATAAAATTCAGTGTATAATCAGTGCTGGGCTGTTATGACCTTCCCTCTTCACAACTACAGTGTTGAAAGGTTTACAGATTCCTGGGACACTTCATTCTAAAAATAAGCAACACAATTCCCAAACAACTTCTGCTGAACAACATTGTGACTATAGTCTTACATAATATAATCTATAATCTTACACACAAGGGGGGCAGATTCACTAAGTGGTGATAAAGTGGAGATGACTTCTCCAGTTTATCATTTCTCCAGTTCCTATGTTATTCTATGGAGCCAATGCACTAAGATTTCTTCAGCTTTGGAGATCTTAACCCTTTGAGTGCCAGAGGGGTACGCAATGCATTGCTTTGCAATGCGTTGCGTACCCCTCTGGCACTCAAAGGGTTATTGCATAGGCTTTACAGAGTAACATAGGAACCGGATAGTGATCTCACTGGAGAAGTCATATCTACTTTATCACCTCTTTAGCACTGCTTAGTGAATCTCCCCATGGTATCAACTATAGAAATAATTATTCATTTATTATAGGAAAACAAACCTTCTGAGTGTCAGAGGGGTGTTTAGCATGTTGAGCAGCAATACGCTGGACATCCCTCTGGCACACAGGGGGTTAAAGCAATGCTAAGGCTAAAATATAATTAGACTGATGTTCTAAGTATCAGAGCAATTCTGTACTAAATCAAATGTACCACAAGGCACAAATAAACACCCCCTAAAGTCCCATCAAGTTTAAATGGGGATTGTATTCAACTGTTTAACCCTTTGAGTGCCAGAGTGGTACAGAATGTGTTCCGTACCACTCTGGCACTCAAAGGGTTAAACCCCAGTTTAAATGGATTGAATTGTTTTGTTCCTTAGCACATTGACCTTAGTTTGTTCTTATATTAACCCCTGGAGATGTCTCAAGCATCCAAGGGGTTCAAAAGTATAATGTAGCCTTCACATATGCAAATGTAAATGTTTCTACACAATGGGAATACATATCTGTGCTGATAGTAAAATGGTTGTGATAATGGAAAACGTAATCAGTGAAGCCATTAACCCTCTGGGTGTCAGAAGAGTATACAATGAATGGCTTGCAAATGGTTAAAAAATGTTAAGGCTTTTGTGTTGCCATTATAGTAACTTTGATGTGCACATCTGATATTTTTGGATTTTTATATATGAAAATAAGCAAAACAAGGTAAACTGTGTTTGTTAATGTAATCACTAGGTATATGCAGATTTTCCTACAACTAGATCCTGTAGACATTTACACAACTAGATCCTGTAGACATTTAGACATTTACACAGGTGACATCAGTGCAGTTATAGTGTATTGGTATTGTTACAGAAACGAATGCTGGTAGCAGCTATCCCCTTGCATGAACACACCACAAAGCACAGGAACACAGCAAATTTGCAGTAGGGCAGATCTGCATTGCGGTCTTTGGAGACCTCTCTTAGAATCTTGCACTGGTGGAGTTGTACGCTGACATGTAATAATATGAGCACTGGCAACTTCATACTTCACCTTTTTTTATTGAAATATAATATTGTCAATTAGTTATAATTATTATAAAGGGATTACAGCCTGAAGGATCTGAACAAAACTCATCAAAAATGTGTCTCTTTATGAGTTTAATTCTCTTAGTAAATTATACAAAACTGAAAACGAGCACATTTAGTTTTTGCTCATCTATGGGCTACTCTCCTGTTAGCAGAAAGCAGACTTGACTATAAGTGACATAAGAATAACAACCAGTAAAGAAGATTCAGACAAAGTTACACAACCTAATTCCTTTGTCCTGTCACTGACCAAGCCTAGCTCATCTGTCAGAATGTCCTTCCAGTCATTCCACCTCTAATCCTGTTTATTTACAACAAGCAAAAGAGAACCTAATATCAATAATAGTTACTCAATATGGGGATGCACTAAAAGATTTTGTCCTAAAATAGGGGCTGCTACCATAAATTTGTGTTACTATTAACTATGTACTAAGCAGCATACTCTGAAAACCATCCCGTTAAATCTGCTTGTACCATGGGAAGGGCAATGGGGACATATATGGGTATTTCACAGCATTCTATACCAGTGCGTCATGTTTACTGCCATGTACAAATGTAGCACAGACGAAATCGGAATTAAAGGTGTCCATTTTCTTGAATGCTGTAGTGGTGGCATCTGGGGCTTACTCATATTAAAGGGAAAGTAACACACCCTAATAATAACCCCCACTTACCTCACTATGGCCAGTAACATTGTAATAACCCATTTGAATGTTGTCCTTGTAACTTTGATGAAGAGATAACATTTTCAGTCAGTCCTGGCTGTCATATCCATGGTGACGGATGACAGTTTATGGCATTTGTCTTTCATACTGAAGCAAGCAGAGTACATAAGCCTGCTAAACCTGTTAAGGACCAGAAGGGTGATAAACACATTGAGAAGTAATGGTCTCTCTCTATGGTCCTTCCAAGGGTTAAAGTGTAACTGTCACATTGTAATAAATAGGCAAGTCTGAAAGAGCATGTAAAAGCACATATATTCATGTTTTGTAATTTTTTTAATTAAAACAATTGTTTATTATACATTTAGCCTTATATATTTGTTAGTAAAAATCTGGAATGACTGCCTTACTTCTCCCCATCCCAAATGCCTACTAGCTTGTTTTCACAAGGACAAATAAATAAAGCTAAATATTTCAAACTATTATTTGAAATAAAAAAGTTAACAAAAATATTGGTGAATTTCAAAGCTCTTTCAAAAACCTCTATTTGTTACAAATTGATAATTCCACTTTACGATTACCATGTACGATGGGCAGTGTTTGTGTGCTGATGTACCGCTACCAACTGTCATTCCTGCCTTCTGGACCAGACATCTACAACTGATAGTAAATATATCTCTTGAGTTATTGCACGCATAAAAATTATAAAGGGGCTACTAATATTTTCTGGCCATAATAAGGCAAATTGGTTGGAGGTGCCTCTTTAAAGGCTTAACAATGGCGAAGGGTGTGTGCCGGTATTCACTAAACCAATCATAAGCTCTTACACACACCCCAAAATACAGCTGCATGGTTTCAATATCTATGTCCAAGAGCAGTAACTGAGCTGCTCTGGCAGATTTGTACACCTCTCCCTACCCCAGTGGAGACACATATGCTATGTACTGCTGTAATGAAGACAGTAAACAGAATGTGTTACAGCCAGCTGTTCTTCAGACAAGTTTTCTAGATTTTAAGATGAAAGATGCTCAACATGATATCTACATAGACAAGCTTATGTGGTCAGGACCTGACAACAAAACAAACAAAAGTTACATGTTATACTCCTTATTGCATGAAAAAAGGTAGCATATGTTGACCATCTGAGTACTATGGGCATGTGCAAAGTATTGTCCAAAATTCGATGCACACCCCTCTGGCACAGAAGGAGTTGAGTCACACATTGCAGGTTTCTGTATGGAAAACATAGTGAAAGTAGATTATTCATCCATGTTAATGTTCTTTTCAGGCAGTATATTGTTTTAACTCTTTGAGTGCCAGAGGGGTATCCAACTCATTGCAAATCTGCCACTCAAAGGGTTAAACGTCACTGGACCATACACACAGAAGAAAAAGTGGAACAATTCTATGGCAATCCAGCTGCAATGCAGGGAGTAAATAATTAATCCCACTGAATCACTGATTTGGATTGGGTTTTTACAGACTTGTATTCTGGAAAGGGTTCCAGTGGATTGATGTGTTGGACACCTATCTAGCATCTAAATTAGCAGTTATGTATTTGTTTATTTTGAAAAAGGCAGTTTACTCTGATCACTAGGCAAAACAGAATCATGAATTACTTCTCCTATTGATACAACACTAGAAAGAGATGACAAAAAGGACAAAATGGGCTACACTCATGTGGTAACTATAGCGATTAAGCATAAGAAATAGTTACTTATCTGCAAACTAACAAAGCTGGGTGTGAAGGAGCCAGGATGTAGCTAATAAATACCGGTACCTGTTACATCACCAGCTAGACCAGTGCTTGTCAGTGTTTGTTTTAATCAAGGCCCCCCCGAACATACAGTATGGATTGTTTTGAAGCAACTTAGTTTGTCAAAATCATATACTAATAATTATTCCCAGATCCACAATCTAAATGTGAATAAAGAGAATACTGTACATAATAATTTCACTAAATATACATTTGAAACCCAGAATATCCATTTTTGTCAGTCTTCATAAAAAAGCGGATGTTTGTGGCACATTGAAGTGCCACAGAACCACTAATCCAGACAGTGAGGCTGATGGACTAAGAAACAGGGAGCAATTCTGGGGCAAACCAACTGCAGCATGAGGAACAAATAAAAATTCCAAATATTGGGGCATTTAACCTCATAAATGCCAGGGAGGTCTCCAACGCATTGTGAAGGAAAAGTATTGGAGAAGTTAAATCCCCCATTTAGATCTATGGGAATAGTTGGTAATTCCCTGATGTACAGCTGGTTTGCTCCAGAGTTGCCTGAATTTCCTTAGTACATCCGCCTCACTCTCACTTACTTTACTAAAGTCACAGTGAGACAGATGTACTAAGAGAACTGGAGCAAGTCTGTGTCCAGCCAACTGCACCACAGGGATCACATAAAAGGATAAATTGATTTAAATAGGGATTTTAACCCTTGAGTACAAAAGATGTCTCCAACAAACTGCTTTGCACTACTATGGAGACATCCAATGCATTCAAGGTGATGAAGTGCCAAATTAAATCAAGGAGAACTTACAGAATTTGTATTTGTCCCTATAGTGCAGTTGGTTTGCCCCAGAACTGTTCCAATACACGAGCATGCCAATATACATGCAGTCTGGAATTTCCAGGGCACACTCAACTTCATATAAGTCATTTATCCAGGGAATAACAAGGATATATATATAAATAGTTCCCCATAGGACCCAAAATCAGAATAACAAAAACATCATCAAGCTCAAAACACTATGAGTGGTATGAGAGGTATCCAATGCGCGTTCGGTTAAGAGGTGAAATGTGGGAGTTCACCAACTCTACCATGGGGAGATATAAACATTCCTCTAGTATCCATTGACTTAAATTCGGCTATATGGCAGTGGTTGTACATGAAGGAGAAATAAAATGTCCTTTGATTTAAATGGGGCTTTTAATCCCCTGAATGCTGGAGACTTCCACAGTGCATTGTGAAGTGCTGGAGACCTCGTTAGCATTGAAGGGATGAAAGTCCTATTTAAAGGGACACTAACACAAACATATAATGGTGTTCCTATTACTTGATTACATGAAAAGACATGTTATGCAACCTACTAAAAGTTTTCTGGGGGTCTCAGTGTACCAGATGGTGGGCCCCTCTGGAAACCTGCAACCACCATTTTCCTGGAAAACAAGATGGACATATTAAAGACCGCTTCTCCCCTTTCTAAATGAAAGTGGTATGCTTTCTTGATGTAAAACCACTTCCAGGGGTTCCATAACCAAGCAGAAGACCACCATTAGTCGTCATGCGAATGGGAAGTCTGAGACCCTTTCAAACAAGGGAGATGGGCTCTGCTTTTGGCTTCAGTGGTATTATAGAGGGGGTCAGCTTCTGGCTCATCAAGACCTTTGAAAAGTTTAGAAGACTGTATGATTTGTTTATTTTCTTGTATAAAGGTTATAGGAACACCTTTGTATATTGGTGCTTGTGTCCCTTTAAATCAATTTGACTTTTGAGATTTTCTATTTGTTCCCGATAGTTTACCCCAGAATTGCATTACTTTAGTTTCCTGAATATGGTCCATCATGCCAAACAGTTTTCATAAATTTACATTTGAAACTCAACATTTATATTAATACCTGGGTCTTCACGCCATATGTGACAACCTTAGATGGTGGCCATGGCAAACGAAAGTGTCACATTAACCTGGGTGACAAGCTAAGCCACACGGTGAGGCTTATGCATTAAGATGAAAGAGAGTAATTCTGGATCAAGCAACCACAGGAGACAAACAGACATTACCCAAATTCACACTATTTTAAATTGGGCATTTAACCCTTTAAATGTGACAGATGTCTCCAAGTCTCCATAGTAATCAAGGGGTTAAAACTCCCATTTA
Organism: Rhinophrynus dorsalis; assembly: GCA_037306005.1. Taxonomy (NCBI): domain Eukaryota; kingdom Metazoa; phylum Chordata; class Amphibia; order Anura; family Rhinophrynidae; genus Rhinophrynus; species Rhinophrynus dorsalis. The sequence goes on from CM074723.1 coordinate 157,279,862, forward strand.
AATCAATGTGAATTTGTATTTGTCCCCTATGGTGCAGTTGGATTGCCTCCAAATTGCTCCATTTCTTAGTACATCAGAGTCCACATGACCTAAGTTGGTGATGTAACAAGCCCCATTATCTCAATGGAAAATTTCATTTGTCACCTATGATGCAATTGGTTTACTCCAGTTCCTCTGTATCTTCCATGATGGGTAATGCCTATCCTGCCCTACACTGAAATTACATTTGATTGTAATAGATGTATAGTTTAATTATTACATTTGTAGTTAACATTTAAAGTGGACCTGTCTTCTTGAATGTAGATGTGCATATTTGAAAATTACATTAAAAACTGCCTATTTGCTATATTTGCCAAAAACCAGCAGACAGATAATTTAAGAGATACTGATACTGTTATTTCTGAAAAAGTGATTATTTCACTGCAGTTTAGGTCTATATTAGCATTTGAAACTAAGCTGGTTACTTAACTGGAATACATTTACATATCTTATCACACTCAGAGAACTCACTATATAGAAATAATGTATCAATACCTCTTAAGCTATGCGTCACCTGATCTTATGGCTAAATTGATACATAGGCAGTTTAAATTAAGTTTTCAAATAGGAAAACCTGAATTCAAGGTGCCAGGTCCATTTAAAGGGGAACTATGTAAGGATACGTGGTTCTTAAATTGTATAACAGAACAACCTACACAAGAAGGAGTTATACACTACAATTGAGTACCACTGAAAGAAGGGATATAGATATGCCTGACAGATCTAGGAAAATCCTTCTGATACACAAACTAAGATCTACTTATTCCTGAAGGTACATGGTGAACCACCTTCACCATAGAAGACAAATAAAAATTCCTAAATTCCCATGCAATTGAATAGAGTTTTTTAACCCACTGAATGCCATAAAAGTCCCCAATGCATTGCATCGCAATGCACTGGAAGCCTCTCTAGCATTTGAGGGGTTAAAAATCCAATTTATTTTAACAGGAATTTTTATTTGTCTCCTATGGTGCACTTGGTTTACTCCAGAATAACTCCAGTTTGCTTTTTAACCCTTTGATGCCAGAGAGATATGCAGCGTTTTGCAGTGTATTCCGTACCCCTCTGGGACTCAGAGGGTTAAATATGGGCCATAGAGCTTTATTCCTGAAGTTAAAGATGCCCAGTTCTGGAGCAAACCAAATACACCATAGCAGGGAGATTAAATTCCCATTGATTTAAATGGGATGTTTAGCCCCTTGAATGCTTCTGATGTGTCCAATGCATTGCTTTACAGTTCTTTGGAGACCACTCTAGCATTCAAGGCCCCATTTAAATCAGTGGGATTTTGGGGACTTTAACTTATCTCCCCTGTAATGCAGTTTGTTTGCTCCAGAATTTAACCTCTATTTTTTGAGGATGGCCCATAGTTCCCTTCTAGCATCTACAACAGTGGAAGAACCCAGAAAGAATATGTCCCATACACAGACTAAAAGTATTTAATTATCCAATTACAAAGAAGCATTTGACTGGCATGTGGGAAAAACCTATATGGGCGAAGCTGTTCTTATCTGCTTTCAAATCTCTAAATCCTCATTAGTTCATATTATATCTGAGAAAGAATGGCAGAGGACAGGATTGTCCTGATCATTCTTGCCAAACAGCTTCATACCCCTAAGGTGTACTGCTTGTTGTCAAACCCGTATGTTTACAGAAAAATATCCTTTTTACACTTAAAGGAGCAGTAAACTTATTTTATAAAAACTATATATTGTAGGGCTTTTCCTGTTGAGTAAAATAAAATAAGGATACTTCCACTGCTGAGAGGTGCATATTTCCAGCAGTATTACTGTTTAAAGGGATAGTAATACTTAAAATGTAAAAAAAAAACATGTTGTAGGGTTTATCCCCCTGAGTAAAACAAGAGTACTCCCACTGCTGAAAGGTGTTTAATTCAAAAGTTATTAATTTTCAAAGTTGAATTTTTTAGGTGCAATATCACAGTGGCCTGAAATTGTACAGTGGCGCTGTTGCTACACGATCCTATGGACAGCTCTGGTCCCGGGACCATAAATCTCCATAGGATGGTGTAGCAACAGCGCCACTGAACAATTTCAGGCCACTGTGATATTGCACCTAAAAAATTCAACTTTGAAAATTAATAACTTCTGAATGAAACACCTTTCAGCAGTGGGAGTACTCTTGTTTTACTCAGGGGGATAAACACTACAACATATTTTTTTTTACATTTTAAGTATTACTATCCCTTTAAACCCGCACTTTTTTGCATGAGCAATGCCCTCTAGTGGTCAAATTCCAATTAGTAATTCTGTTACATTCTAATGGAGAGGAAAGTCAGTGACTTATAGTTCTCCATAGAATGTGATAGAACTGATGAGTTATGCTGTCAGTTAGAACTTCCAGGAAGTAAACATACAGTAAATTATCTTCCAGATTATTTTAACTGTTATAAATGTTGAAAGAACAACTGACAGCAGTGAGAGTGACCTTGTTTTACTCAGCAGAAAAAGCTCTATAACATAAATGTTTTCATAAAAAAAGTTTACTGCTCCTTAAAAGGGTTAGTAATGCCCATATTTAACTTGATTCAGTATTGTAGATGTTTAAAAAATAAAGTATATGGCGAAAGTCCAATTGCTGCTAAAGTTCCCTCCTCCATCCTCTTTTCCTGACGTCAGCCCTCTACTGACAGCAGGAGATCCCGGTCCTGGGACCAACTGGAAATAGCGAAATCCTATATAATAATTCGCTAAATCGTGTGTAATGCCCGACATGCGCAGTAGACACTGCTGCGCATGCGGCAGTCATGCGCAGTAGAGACTGCCCGCGCCGCGGCTGATACAGAGCTGGGCGCTCCGAAGGAGCGTCCAGTTCTGTATCAGCAGTGGCGCGGGCAGTCTCTACTGCGCGTGACTGCCTCGCGACCGGCTGCCAGAGGCACTGTGGCCCGTGTAACGGGCTGTTCAACTAGTTTAAAAATAATTACTTAATTGGAACAGTGTACAAAGTGTGCCTGGCAGACCGTTCCAATGAAGTAGTTATTTTTAAATATCACTATTTCAGCTCTGCTGAAGAGCCTCCTCAATTCAGCAAACTCGAATCTCCTTCTGTCAGTTTTACAGCTGACATGAGGGAGGGGGGAACTTTAGCGGCGAATATCTTGCAAACCGTAAAGGTCTGAGAGATGGGACTTTCTCCATATACTTTATTTTTTTAACAACTACAGTATTGAATCAAGTTAAATATGGGCATTACTAACCCTTTGTATGTATGTATAACTTTATTTATATAGGGCCACACAGTGTACGCAGCGCCTTACAATAGACATATGTTACAATAATTAAGAGGGGATGAAATAAGTGCGACATTCATAGAAACAATGGGAGAGAGGTCCCTGCCCCAAGGAGCTTACAGTCTAAATGGGTAAAAGGAACCCTTTAAGTCTGACTTAATAAAATGCAAACTGCAGGTCATTCCAGCAATAACATATGAGCAAATTAAATGAGCTGCAATAACTTGTGAATAAAACAGCTCCTAGCAGTGGGAGAACCCTTGTTTTATTGAGCAGGATAAGCCCTGCAATCGATATTTTTTCACTATTAAGCATTACTATCCTTTTAAATTTTTGTACTAAACAAAACACAGAAGAAATGGTGTAAGGTTTCACCATTTCATGTTACGGGGACAGAGTAAGGGGCTTGCTGGCGTTAAAGTGTTTCCGATGGCGGAGTGTGTCAACAAATATGCACTACCGCTATCATATAGTCAGTGCATACCCTGTATCACAGTCACTGGCACTGGAAGCTAACGCGCAGTGGAGCTGCTCTGTCAGATTTATACATTCACCCCACTGCTCCAGTGAGAACCACAAAACCTAGACAGATAAATAATGTAAAGGCCATATGCACATATCAAGATCATTGATTCTGGGACAAACCAGCTGCACCCAGTATTGCACCCAGAAGTGCTCTGCAATGCACTAAAGACCCCTTTTGCATTCAAGGAGGTAAAAGCACCAGTTACATCAACAGGAAGGTGGGGAGGTTTATTTGTCCCCTATGTGGCAGATGGTTTTCTCCAATACATTTACACCCTAACCATGTCATACATTTGGGTTTTTTACCCAGGCTTGTTCAAAGTGTCCAGAAGAATACAACACTGTTATGTTAGTCATGGAGATTATCAAGTACCAAGCCGAACTGGAATAATTCTAAGGCAAAGCAAATGCACCACAGAGGGCAAATAAACGTTACATTGATTTAAATTGGGTTTTAACTCCTTGAATGTTAGAGAGCTCTACAGTGCATTCCTCCACATTGGAGGCCTCTCTAACATTCAATGGGTTAATTTGGGGACATTTAATTTGTCCCCTATGGTGCAGTTACTTTTGCTACATAGTTAACCGAGTTCTGCATAGTACATCAAGGTGTGAGTGCTGGTGACTGGACACATTACCAGAAAAATGCTGTCTTGTCCCCAAGGTTCTTCTCCATTACGTTTCTGTCCAGGACATTGTAACAGATGTTAGTTTTTGCTCCTTTCATGAACTCCACAAATATCTTGCCTTTGGTAATGTCAAAATTATAATCCAGCACTTTACCAGAGGGTGGCTTTTTCCAATAAAACTCAGATGCGACATCCATCCAAAATTCTGTATGAGACATAGGAAGAAACAGGAAGAAAAAAAATCATTAGAACTTAATCAGAAAAAAAACAGCAAAAGCTGCCATTATTGATCAGAGTATGTTATATAAATAAACTGAATGTGTCACTCTCCTTTGCTACTAGAAAGCATGCGTTTAGACTGCTAGATGGTTACTATTATGTAATGTAATTGCATTATGTTTTAATATGGGTTAATGTACTGTGCACCCCCGTGGCGCTTAAAGATTTAAAGTGGTGTCTTGATGTGTAAGACGAGGAATAAGCAGATGGGCATTGTACTGCAACAGTAAATAATCTTAACCCTTTGCGTGCCAGAGGGGTATGCAACGTGTTGCTCTGCAATGCTTTGCATGTTCCTCTGGCACTCAAAGGGTTAAAGTATTTAAAAGCCTGACATCTGTAGGTATGTATCCTTCATATGGTAGTCTGGGTTATCGATTTATTTTTTCCATTATATGTGCAGTTTTCTGCATACAGTATTGAAGTCTGTCTTTAGTGCATAATTACTCAGAACAAATAAATATCTTCAAGAGAACTAATTGTTTCATAAGGGACAGTTGTCTCTGTCACATTACACACTTAAATGACTACACTAGAGATCAAAAGCAAACAAAAACGTATACAAAGAGAAATCCTTATCTTAATCCTCTGAGCGCCAGAAGGGCATGCACCCAATTGCTGTGCAATGCGTTGTATACCCCTCTGGCACTCAAAGGGTTACACCTTTGAGGACCAGTGGGGTGTGCTCATCCCCCATCCAGTCTTCAAAGGGGTGATCATATTATGAGCCACGGATTAAGAGCCACTTTTTCATTAGGTATGATTTTAAGATGTCTCTAGTATCAGGAGGTTAACAATGTATCGCCAGCACTATGAAATTTTGTCATTACCAAGTATCTCATGTCATTAGTGATGAATTTACCTTTCAAAACTTCTCTGTCTCTCTTCAGTACTTATACAAATCACTCGCAAAAAGAATCCAGTAGCTTGGAAGCAGCACTCTCTCACAGGGAAGCAAGCAGCCACACTCTCATTAGGAAGCATGTTGTACTGCATCATACAGAAGTAGCATCACTCTCACTGTGAAACAAGCAGCCTCACTCTTTCACAGGGAAACACTCCTCAAAGGAAAGTAAGCAGTATTACTCTCACTGTGTAGCAAGCAACATCACTCTCTCATAAAGAAGCAAGCAGCATCACTCTCTCATAGGGAAGCAAGCAGCAGCACTCCCTCATAGGAAGATACGCAGCATCACTTTCACTGTGAAGCAAGCAACATCGCTATCTCATAGAGATGCATGCAGCATCACTCTCTCACATGGAAGCAAACAATGGCAATCTCTCATAGGGAAGCAAGCAATGATGCTCACTCACAGAAAGTTAAGCAGCATTAGTGAAGCAAGCAGCAGAATGGCCCAGAATCCACCTTGCACTCTTGCATTTCTATCAAATCAAAGAAAACATCTTAGCACCAATAATGAGAACTGTTTGCTGCTGCTGTGCTTATGTCTATGCCAGAAAATAGTAATATGCAGCCCTTCAGCTGTTTATGTACTACAACACTTATCATCCTCAGCTGCCAGTGTAGTCCAACAGCTGGAGGGTCACTGGTTGCCAATCCCTGGTCTAAGCACAGGAAGCTGTAATAACTTGTGAAATACACAAAATAGATATTAGTTATTTTATATTTATTTTGGGGATCCCCTCTCTGGAAGTCCCTGGTTTGCCCCTCAGCCAGAGCTGATATTCAGACAGGCCAGTGACCTTATACCTTTTGTCTGTGACCTGGTACCTTTCATCAATGCCTGTACATTGTTTGGTACTTTGTTCAGAAGGGAGGCTCTAGGTTTTGGGTCCCTACGTGAAAAATCCACATGCCCCCCCTTACTCCTAGGTCTGTATTTGTAATAAGACTTAAGCATCTGATTTTGTTTAAATGCAGTGGCGGGACTGTATAAGAACTGTGGGGTCCTGTGACCAAATGCGGGCTCTAAGCAGAAGCTTCTTCTGCTTATATTGTTGTACCATCACTGTTTGTTCGCCAATAATAAGATGACCTGGTACCTTCATTACAGAAAATCACCCCTGCCCTCAGCATTTACTTAAAAACTAAGAGGAGAAATATTTCCATCTGGGAATCATACAGTGAGGCTAATGTACTAAGACATGGTCCAATTCTGTTAAAAAAATAACTCCACGATACAGAGTAAATACATATTTAAAAAAAACGACCCTTTGATTTATATGGGGTTTTTCACCAGCGAATGCTAGAGAGGTCTCCAACGCATTCAATAGCATTCATGTTGTGAAAAGCTCCATTCAAATCAATGGGAATTTTTATTTGTCCCCTACTATGCATTAGGATTGCCCCTGAATTAGTCCGCAGTTTCACCGTACATCACCCCCGTTTATGAACCCCCCCAGGGAAGCAAACAGCAGCTCTGTCTCCCACTGACAAGGAAACAGCAATACTGTCTTCCGCTGAGAACCAAACAGCAGCACTCTATTTCTCCGCCAAGCACGAAAAGAGAAATACCTTGTGGGTTCTGGATGGATTTGTTGTAAAGCGCTGTGTATGCGTTGAAGCCAGGAATATGTGCATGTTCCTGTAGGGTCGGTGGGGGCGGATAGGTGAGCTCATCCTCTGGAGGAACCACTTCGGTTGCTGTTTTCAACTGGCTTGGCATTGTTCTTGCTGCAAGAAACACCTTAGATCTGTCACCTAACTTCCGACTCAATGACAACACAGCAGCTCTATGGAATCGTCTCCTGAATATCAGGAGGGGATGATAGCGCTTTCCGTGTGAGTGTGTAAGCGTAAATGTTGGAGGATTTTTGACAGTGATAAATCTCCTCCTCCCCACCGCCTCCTTACATGTAATTGTTATGGGCAGGAGGCTGAAGACCCTGTCTACGAAAGTCTCCTGTGCCTGTACTCTAGTCTCCCCACCCAATCAGGAGGCGGACTGCTCTCACTCCTTCTTTTTGATTGGCTGCGATTCTCTCGGCTCATCTCTTGCCATTGGTTTCGAAGGAGATGGTGAGGAGTATAATGTAGCCAGCGGGCGGAGGGTGTAGGAAAGGAGGGGAAGAGGCAGGAGGGCAATGGTTGTGGTGCCTGTCACAGGTTAATGGCTGTTTTTGTACTTTAAATCAGAAGTGTTGTTGTGTCTTAATATATAAACTAGTCGTAACTTGTCAAGTGCAAACCGATTGAGAGGGAGGCAGTTTAGTAGAAACCCCCTACCCATTTGAACTCTGTTGACAAGGGCAGATCGAAGAGGGGCAGCTTTTGCAGCCTATTAAACCTATGAGTGCTAGAGGAGTACGCAATGCATTGCTTTGTAATGAATTGCATACCCTTCTGACACTCAGATGTTAATGAGAAATGTTACTCTTGCTTATAGTTTGTCATTGGCTTAACCCTTTGAGTGCCAGAGGGGTACGGAACACATTGCTTTGCAATGCGTTCCGTACCCCTCTGGCACTCAAAGGGTTAAACATTCGTCATCCCCAGACTTGGCTAAGTTATGATTAAACTTTTAGTTTAATTACATTTTCTCCATTTGTGGTCTGTACAGGAGAATCTGCTATAGATGTTGGATGCAGAATCATAAAATCTAGGGATTGTTATTATATACTTGATTTATTTATTTATTTTTTGGAACACCATTTATTGAAATCCTTGGCTGGCCTCTTTCTCTGGGGCATAAACATGTAGTGGAAAAGAACAATACAGTTGTTTTGCAGTACATGATGAAATAACATAAGTTATATAACATCTTTGCAAAAGTATGAACAGCAAATCATCACCACTTCACGCATGGTCATTTTAATGCATAGGCATATCCGGGCAGGGCCAGTTTAAGGATTTTTGTCTACACAGATGAAGGTGCATTTTGATGCCCCTCTGACCCGGCCGCAGTCCCCTGCCCCGCCCCCCTACCTTGCCACAATCCCCGGCCCCCCAAAAAAGCTATGGCAGACATATAATGCATAGGCTGTTCCCGTATAGCATCCATGGCAGTTTATGACCATGTAATAAAGAAGCAATACATAGTATTATATTATTGTTGGGCCTCATCCATAAGGTGCTCACAATAACAGCATCATACTAAGGCAGCACCCATTTTATGCCCAGGCAGCAGTTGTATAAAACACAGTGTCCATAGAAGATAGTGCAAATCATTATAGTGCCCAGGTAATGCTTATATTGTAATATCTAGTAGTACCCACCTCTAGCTTTGTACACCTTTCCTTCAGGCCCTGCTCCTCCCCCCTGGTGCACCTGGTATTGGCTAGGTGCTTGCCCTGGGTTCCTACACCTGGTATTAACTAGGTACTTGTCCTGGGTTCCTACACCTGGTATTAACTACGTGCTTGTCCTGGGTTCCTACAACTGGCATTAGCTAGGTGTTTGTCCTAGGTTCCTTCACCTGACAGTAGCTTGGTGCTTGTCCTGGGTTACTACACATTGGATTTAATTGCAGGTACTGGGTTCTTACATATACTAGTGTGCGTGTTCTGATTTCCTTCACATTGGAGCTAGAAGCTTGTCCTGGGCTTCTACACATAAGAGTTTGATGATAGCTTTTGACATCATTTTGATGTAAAATGAGAATTTTGCTAACATATATTGAAATCTGCAAGTTTCATGTATTTCTGTAGTTCACAGTTTTGTTACCAATTTAACAAATTTGTATGACTTTTATGCGGTCAGTCTGATACACAGAGGGGTGACACTAGTTAATCACGATTCCTGCACTGAATGACTTCTAGAGAAATTATAATGAAGCCATCCCTAGAAGCTTTGTTCACACGTCTTATCTTTTTGAGTGCCAGAGAGGTATACAACGCATTGCCTCTCAATGCGTTGGATACCTCTCTGAAAATCAAACAGTTAATATTATCCAAACCCTTCAGATTGCAGATTAATATCTATTACAGTATACTACATCTAGAAGGAAACGGACAGACATGAATGCCCCAATAATTCTAGAATAAATCACCAGCATGGAGGGGGTTAAATTGATCATAAAGTGCTAGAAAGTAAAAATCATGTGCCTTTATATAAACCTTGTTTCCACCTTGCCAATCAAACAGCTCTATCCTGGTTCTCACCGCCAGGTCCTGCTCCGAGCTGCAGCACCGTCACCAGCCCGAGGCTTTTTAAATGAAGCCCAAAGAAGAAACACTGCCCACCAGGACCTCCTGAAATTCTAGGCTGCCTGCAGACTGCAGCCTGGGTTCCATGCGCCCAACTGCTTGTGCGGTGCTGCCCAGGAATATTATTAAGCCGGCTGACTCAATACTTGTTACCAGTCTTGTTATTCAGTTTGTGTTGGTGGGGGCAGCTTTTTATGCCGCCCCTGTAAAGATACAGTTCTGGCCGCGAGGGAGATATATAAAAATAAATAAATGGGAAAAAATTAAAAAATAAAAATTTCGCAGCTCCCCAGTTTCATCACCTCCTCTGCAGCGCTCTAAGGCGGCTGCCTAAGCTGCCTTATGCTAGCACCAGCCCTGTATCTGGGCATTTACCGGGGGCCTCACTTTGATCATCCAACATTCACCTTTTTACAGAAAAGAACCAATTTAATCCTTTATTCAGATGGTGAGTAAGGCAGTACTGGGTGTACAACGTAAATGTGAATGATTTTTACCACTAAGGACGGACTTACTATTGAAATGTCGTGTTTATAATAGTGTGCGACAAAACAGCAACATAAAAATGTCTCTGGAGCAGAAAGTAAGCATTTAAAATGTTGCAACGTACTCTAAACTAACAACAACCATCCCCAGTAACAGAGACAGACCCTAATAGAAACTGACCCTAACCTAAGAGATATTAGACACTGGTCCTAACCTAAGCTAACAGATATTAACCTAACTGTCCCTAACCTATAAGATACTAACCTAAGTGACCAACACCTAATAGATACTATCCTAACTGATCCTAACCTATCATAATAGATACTCATCTTGCAACATTCTAACTGATGACATATTGCGGGCAACATTTTGACACCACAATGCTCTGAGCCTGCCATAATGATGCTCTCCATGTAGGTGGCACAATTTAAAAAGGATACCACAAGGAAGAAGAAGTCTAAAACTAAACGTAAGGAACCTAAATGTGAACCTATGTTTGGGGGACCACCATTCACATTCCGCCAGAGGCCTTGGGGGTTTTTAAAGCAGCCCTGACCTTATGGATGTTGCTTTTAAAGAAATACCTTGAACTCAATTCTAGCCTTTGTATTGAGTTTTTGTTTTTCACTCCCAAGAGGAATGCAAAACAAATACATAGAAGGAAACAAAAATACAAAACATAGCGAGATCTGTTTTTACATAAGCATCTTTAACAGTAATGACATAAGAAAAAGTACATAAGGAAATTTATTCCGTGAACTATAAAGAATGTCGCAACAAGTTTTAAGGTGATTTATTGATAGTAGTAATGGTCAAATATTGCTAATCTTGATATAACAGTGAGCAGTGCATTGATCAGATATGAAACAACTCTTGACTGATCTAATGGTCAAGTCAATCTTATGTGGGGTAATTTATTCAGCTGCCCTCACTCAGCTGTACTAGACTGCAGGATCTCCAAATGGACACAGTGGGTTACAAGAAAAAACTTGGTACTCACACTTCAGTGCTGGCATGGGAAATGTACAAGATCTTCCCAGGGCTTAGAGAGCGTGTGGGGGGGATTTTAAAACCACCCGCACTTGGTCAACACGTGTCCGATCCAGAAGGATTGTATTTCAAATGACTCGTACTCCAGATTGGAAGAAATGAATGATAATATATACACGTTGTGCAAAAAGGATATGTTTATTAAAATATAATAAATATAAGTACAAAAAACTAAAATAAACTGAAATTAAATAATAGTAAAAAAAAAAATCGGTATTTAACTGACTAATAATAAAAGCTCAACGTGTTTCATAACATACAAAGTTATTTCTTCAGGAACAAAATAGTTGTGACAAATATCTCAAACAAGAAGCCAAGTTTTAAAACCTCGGAAATGACGTATTCTACCTGGCAGTCAATTACTCAGTTAGTTCTGTATTTGTCAGAGGAATGGTTCCTTTATATATCTGTATAGAATGAGAAATATCCTAAATATAACAATGTAACAATTTAAAAAAAACTTGACAATCGAAGAGTTAATCATGTATTTCAAGTTATTAAAGAGGTAAACACCAAACAGTACACATACGAGAAACATACGTGGACAGTCCATACATATCTCTCATATACCTGTACCTCTAAATTAAGAGTAACATCTTTGTACAAAAGGAATGAACAATTAGCAAAGGGGATGTATCACTTTAAAAAAATGTTTGCCCATAGGTTTGTTAGTAAAGTATTGTTAGGGAAGCTGGGTTTTTGTTAAAGGGATAGTAATACTTCAGTGTTACAAATCCCTATATTAAAGCCCTAGTACAAAAAAACGTATTGCCCCCAGTGTCATCTCTCAAACCTTCATGGATTGAGAGATGAACGCTTCTAAAGTTGCCCTCCCCCTTCCCCGTAGTCAGCATTTTAGCTGACTCAGGGAAATCCGGTCAGAGATCATCAGGCGGCTCTGCAGCAGAGCCGCGATCACGTTAACTAAAAAAAAAACTTTCACTAAAACGGTCTTCTTGCAAGCCATGCACACATAGAAGACCATTTCAGTGAAAGTTTTTTTTTTTTTTAGTTAACACGATCAGGCTGTGCTGGAGAGCCGCCTGAAAGTCGTACGACTCTGTTCCCTGCAGTCAGCTAAAATGCTGACTACGGGGAAGGGGGAGGGCAACTTTAGAAGCATTCATCATGAAGGTTTGAGAGATGACACTGGGGGCAATACGTTTTTTTTTACTAAGGCTTTAATATAGGGATTTGTAATACTGAAGTATTACTATCCCTTTAAATGCAAATCCTTTTACAGATATTCTACTTTTAAGTCAGATAGAGCTGTGCCGAAGAATCAGCATACTGCATTATGCTGACCGGCACAGTTCTATCTAACTGCATATTTCTCCACCCATCTCCCTCTCAACTGTCCAAGGGAGCATGTACACGCTTCCCTTCATTGTGCTGTGAATGGCTTCTAGCATTACAGCAAGCTCCGGTAAGCATTATACTGAGGTTGCAACCGCAGTATAATGCTAACCGTAGCTTGCTGTAACGCTAGAAGCCATTCACAGCACACCAAAGGGAAGCATGAACGTGCTCCCTGGGGCAGCTAGGAGGGAAGAAAAATAGGACTTGCAGAAGAACTGTGCTGTGCACATAATGCGGAAGTGCACAGCACAGAAGGTAAAATAACTGCAAAAGGATTTACATTAAAAAAAAAAAAAAAACAGTTTTCCTAATACTACTTTACTAACGAAACCTATGGAAAAAAACATTTTTTAAGTGATACATCCCCTTTAATGGAAACAGATTTCTATTTCACATAAATCCAATTTTGATTATCATTATCAGAGACGATGCAGGAAGCCTGAGTGTATCTCCTTAAATAAAGAAAAACACTTTTTAATAATTAATAGACTCTAAATTCAAGGGAAAGGTTTGAGTGTTCTATAAACCTCCATCTGATGTTTCAAGATCACCACAAATATATGGACTTTTTCACAAAAAGATCCAAAAAAATATGCCTTTAATTGGAGTGAAAGATCCTTTTAAGAAGTAACCCTTTGAAAATTATAGATTACAGGAACCAGGTTTGCACCCAACTATGCCAACCTTTTTGGTTGGTTTTAGGCAAAATTTATATGGCATACTAATCCGCTGGTGCAAACCTGGTCCTATGTAAGAGGTATATTGATGATATCATCGTCATTTGGAGGGGAAATCCAGACTCTGTTAAAACATTTTTGACCATCTAAATGATAATGACCTTCAAATTAAGTTTACTATAAACCTGGGAGATAAAATCAATACCACTGAATTTTTAGATGTCATTTTAGAAGGCAGACCTAATCAGAAAATCACTACATGGACTTCTTTTTAAGAAAGTTGACACTAACAGTTACCTACATTATAAAAGTGCTCATTATAATAGTTGGAAGAGAAATATCCCATATGGACAATTTACAAGACTCGGATCTTTGAGACAGTACTGCCCCTACACCTGTCTCAGATGCATCCACCTCCAGGGTAAAAGGCAGTTCGGGGTTAGGATGTACCAATACTGGGGCCACCGAGAAGGCAGATTTCAAGGCTTCAAAAGCATTGTTGGCCTCAGGGGACCAAACTGATGGGTTAGCACCCTTATGAGTTAAATCAGTCAAGGGTTTGACCAAAGTAGAGACATTTCAAATGAATTTTCTATAATAATTCGCAAATCCAAGGAATCTTTATATGGCCTTCAGACCCACCAGACGTGGCCATTGCAGAACTGCCGAGAGTTTTTCTGTATCCATAGCAATACCTTCTGCAGAGATAACATAACCCAGGAAGGGCACTTGGTCTTTATGAAATTCGCATTTCTCAAGTTTGCAATACAGTTTGTTTTCCCTCAGTTTTTGCAATACTGTAGCAACATCTCTCCTATGAGTCTCAATATCAGGAGAGTGTATCAAGATATCGGCCAGGTAAACTACTATGCAGGACTGTAGTAGACTTCTTAAAACATCGTTTATGAATGCCTGAAAGACTGCTGGGGCATTGCATAGCCCAAATGGCATGACCAAATACTCATAGTGGCCACTATGAGTGTTAAAAGCGAACTTCCACTCATCGCCCTCCTTGATTCTAATCAAATTACATGCCGCCCTTAAATCAAGTTTCGTAAACACAGATGAACCCTTCAGGCGGTCAAACAATTCCGTAATTAACGGGATGGGGTATGCGTTTTTCACCAACAGTTTATTTAGACCTCTGTAGTCGATGCAGGGTCTAAGCTCCCCATTCTTTTTCTTGACAAAAAAAAAATCCAGCCCCTGCGGGCGAGGAAGATTTTCTAATTATGCCTCTGGACAATGCATCAGTAATGTACTCCTCCATGGCCCGGTTTTCTTCTACCGACAGGGGGTAGGTGCGGCCTTTAGGAGGTATCGAGCCTGGTATTACATTAATAGCACAATCATAAGGTCTATGTTCCGGCAGAGTGATAGCCTCCCCCTTACTGAACACCTCACTGAAAGACTGGTACTCTGAGGGTAAAGAGGGGGAGGTACACAATATCTTAATAGGTTGCTGTAGACAGGCCCCTTTACATTAGTCAGACCAAGATAATATGTCATAAGTCTCCCAGTCCACTTTGGGATTATGCCTCTGGAGTCAAGGGAATCATAAAATGAAGGCATGGTGTGGAAACTGAATCACCTGAAATTGTAGAGTCTCGACATGGAGAGCTCCTACCCTTAGGGATAGTGGACAAGTCTCATGTGTGACACGGGATGGTTCTAGTGAATGACCATCAATAGCCTCTACAGCCATTGGAGATTCACGGAGCATCATGGGAATATTATGTGCCTTAGCAAACTCACCATCAATAAAATACCCTGCAGCACCAGATTCGATCAGGGCTGGGGTAGCCACTGAGGAGTTAGCCCAAGAAATAGCCACCTGTAAGATAGGCTTGCTTTGATCCTGATCTGGGGACCGACTCACTCCACCTAGGATCTGTCCCCTCAGAGATCCTAGGTGCGTGCGTTTCCCGGACGTACCAGACAAGCCTGTAACATATGTCCAGCCTTTCCACAATACAGGCATAACCCCTCTCTACAGCGGAAGGACCGCTCCTCCCTGGACAAACGTGTAAAGCCAACCTGCATAGGCTCAACTTTACTGACCTCCGCGCTAGGTGGCAAGGGAGGCGAGGGTGGAAACTCCCAGTTTGGTGCCAAACGTGACTCATGCCTTCGCATGTGGTTCTTATATGTGCACCTGCACCGTGACCTGCACCGACTTACTACTGTTCCAGTTTACAACTGCTGTTGTCGCCTCGGCGACATTCTGATCGCTGCCGCTTGGGTGTCTGTGCTGGTCGATACTGCTACCATTAACTCCTGCTGAGCTGTGTCTCGTGTGCTGAGTCTTCCGATACTATTGCAGAGCTGTAACACCTTAAGCTGAGTCTCCTTGGCACTTGCAGAGCAATTCCTTTAATCACTGAGCCTCCGATTGTACTTGCAGAGCTATATCTTCTACCACTGCTGCCGTTGTTAACTCTTGCAGAGCCGTTGCAGTTATCTGCTGCTCCTGCTGAGCCGGCCGTGTTGTGGGCCTTGGTTAGACAGCGGCTCATATTGTCAACTAAGCAGAGTAGTCGGTCTCCGTTAACACGCCCGTGAGAGGTGCTATTGGCTCTAGCTCCTTCAGAATTCTCTCCCATACGACTCGTTGGGGCAATTGGTTCAAACACTTGCAGCAAGCTAAAGTTCTCGCAGTACTCAGTGTCTGACATTACACTAGGAGGGCTCCTGGCTCACACTCTAGCAGTGCAGGTTGCCTCCTTATACACCTGTGGGGGTTATTTGGCTCAAGCTAACACTGTACATTTGGTCTCCGTTATACGCCCGTGGGGGCTACTGGCTCACGTTCTTGCAGTACAGTATTCTCCGTTCTACTCCCGTGGGGGCTATTGGCTCAAGCTATCACGTTACAGTTGGTCTCCTTTATACGCCCATGGGGGCTATTGGCTCAAGCTATCACGTTACAGTTGGTCTCCGTTAAAAGCCTGTGGGGGCTATCTTCCAATTACCCTGCAGCATTCTGCCTCAGTCTCTGCACTACCTAAGCAGCTCTATACATTTAAGGACTTAAGGTGTTGTGTAATCTAGCACCTCTAGCTGCCTCTTATTCACCTTGGGCGTGCCAAACACCACATATGAGACTGACATTTCCCTGTGATTAACCATTGCTTGCCATCTGCTATTCTTAGCCTGTCCTGTGACAGTATATGTATTATCCTTGTTTCTGTATACTGGTCCCGTGAAGGCATATGTAGCCTATATACTGCTATTTACTGTGTTGCCTGTAGAGGGCGATCCTGTTCTTAATTTTTTTCTTTAATAAAACTGTGTTTTATTCTAATCCTCTGTCTGTGTGTCTGAAAACCGTTACAGATCCCCATCGTATCTTAAAGGAAGTGGAGCGGTACCAGACAACCCTCTATAACTCTCATTCTCCACCTGAGTGGTTGTTACTGATGCCAATACTGAGGAGGCCATCAGTGGTTGCCCAAACTTGTCAAGATGCAAAGTTCGGTCTAGGAGTGTCTGCAACACTGCCGACAACTGATCAAGACGTTGTTCCTGCATATCTATCCTGGACATGATATTAAGCGGCTGCCCACTACTGGTATCTGTACCGTCAGTGTTCATGGCCCTTTCGTACTGTCACAGAGTGACAGAAGAAATAAAGACACTTGACGAGTACAAATAAAATTAAATAAAATTTATTTAAACACAATATTAGCAGCAATGAATAATACACTTTCACGAGACCAGGGAAGAACAGTGTACACACTTTCTTCACCTTTCACTAGGCAAGTGTGATATGACCCACATCTGTACCCTAACGCTAGGGTAAACCCAGGCAACAGGAGCGAGGAACTCCAGAACACTGGAGCAACACTGTAGTGACTAACTCCACCACCTTCTCGAGGCCAGGTGTGAGGACAGTGCAAGACACTTCCTCAACCCTTCACTAGGCACGTGTAGCTAGTATACGAACGGCCCTTGGTAACCTTCACAAGACTCGATAGGAGGACAGTGCACGGCACTTCCACCTGGCAGGTAAAGAATAGTGCAGCTATACCGTACCGCTAGGGTATACCAGAGGCAAGGTAAAACTACACCTAGAATGGTAGATGAGGCACCAACCAACCGGACTTAGACCACAGGAGGTCAGCAACACAGACTGACCGACAAGCACTGCTACAGGGATAGCGAGCTCTGTGAAAACGGTAGGCCCAGGCAACAAGGTTGTCAATAGCTGGTGCTGGATAGCCGAGGCTGGTTGTAACAAGCCGGAGCGCAACCAAGGGAGAATAGTCAGATGAAGCCAGGAGTCAGAGCCGGATTGGGTAGTCGTACAAAGCCAGGTGTCAGAGCCGGATCGGGAAGTCAGATGAAGCCAGGAGTCAGTGCTGGATCGGTAGTCAGATGAAGCCAGGAGTCAGAGCCGGATCTGGTAGTCAGATGAAGCCAGGAGTCAGAGCCAAATCGGGTTGTCAGACAGAGCAGAATAATACAAAGGAACAGCGATGGACCAACACAACACTAGGCTCAGGTACACTATGAAAGGCCACTGGTAACTGGAAATGCTGAGGCCTTTAAGGCCTAGTAGGTGGGCGGAGAGATGACATCACAAACCAGTGACCTATAAGAACAGCGACTTGCATAGAACGACAGCCAGGAAGTAACAAGGTCGCTGTTACAGCAACTAAATACTGGAGGCAATCACGGGCACTGTGATAAAGGCATGTAGGAGGCTGACTGGAGCAGATGGGAATCAAAACTCTGTCCCGGTGTGTGGGGGGTGACATGGGACACAGACCTGGTGGCTGGAGCACAAAATAACATACCCTGGGGGTATGTCAAAGTGCCGTCTGGGTCCATGGACCCACCGGGACCCATGTTAGGGCCGGCCCTGAGCGACATACTCAGAGAAGGGCTACCCTGAAGGCTTAGTACAAAATGCATTTTTAAAAGCTAGAGGTTTAGATCGAACAATTATGCTTAATAATAATTCAAATAATAATTAAAAAGAAAAGATATCAGGTCTGCATCGTAAAGAGCCACATTTAATTACACAATATAATTGTGCACACGAGTCTATTCGTAAAATTTTTAAAAAACATTGGGGAATTTTAAAAAATTACTCTTTTTTTACAGAATGATATTGCGGCCCATCCACAAATCCTATATAATAATTCGCCAAGTTGTGTGTAACGCCCGACATGCGCAGTAGATACTGCTGCGCGTGCGGCAGTCACACGTAGTGGAGACTGCTCGCGCCGCGGCTGATACAGAGCTGGGCGCTCCGAAGGAGCGTCCAGCTCTGTATCAGCCGAGGCGCGGGCAGTCTTCACCGCGTGTGACTGCCCGAGGCTCTGTATCGGCCGAGGCGCGGGCAGTCTCCACTGTGTGACTGCCCCGCGACCGGCTGCCTGAGGCACTGTGGCCCGTGTAACGGGCTGTTCAACTAGTTATATATAAAAGAGCAAGAAATTTGAAAACTATATTAGCACCCAGTCAATTAAAAAACCTAAAATAAATAAACAAAATACTAGTACTTTAATCTATGGTGCTTCAAACCTCTATCTAGCAGTTACAAATGCACTAAATCTAGATGTCAGACTTGTAGTTTCATTTCTAACAGAAGTACTTCATTTAAAGGCGATCTATCACCCCTGTACACGTTGGTCTAAATAGTTAGTTTATGTAGCGACTAGATGTTATAACTTTTTCATTTTTTTAATAAAATCGCTATTTTACTGAAATTAAATTAATAAATATTGCTCTGCTCCCTACTTCCGGACAGACTGCGGCTACCAGCTCTGTAATGCACTCTGTTACTCTTCCTCTGATGATGGAGGCTTTCTGCATGTAAGCTGGAGCGCTCTCTAGCCAATGAGAGCACTCCCGCTTACATGCAGAAAGCCAGTAGGATAGGTGATCAATGCGGTTGACAATTGCCATCATTTTCAGTAGGGCCCATATAACATATGTGGGCTTTCTTATCATGTTTATTGTTACATTTATTGTAAATAAATAGTTTAGACCTTGAGGGGGACATCAGGACCCCTCCTGAAACCCCCTCTAGCATGGATCATCTATCCAGAAGGATATGTGATCCATGGGGCGACAATTGCCGGCTTTTTTGATAAAGCGCATATAACTTATGTGTAACATAGGTTATATGCTCTTTCTTTTAATATACAATGATTTCAGACCTCAAGGGGGTTTCAGGACCCCTCCTGATACCCCCCTAGCATGGATCACCTATCCAGAAGGATAGGTGATCCATGGGGCGACAAGGAAGGCATTTTCTGCGTTCCTTTCTTACTATTGTCATTCAAAAACCGGGTGATTGATTTGTTCATGAAAGCGCAGCAATGAGCTTCTCCTGAATGAACGCGGTGACAGAGTTCACAACAACCGCTTCTACTGGAACCAACTTATGCAGCCGCTCCAGTAGTAAGAAAGGAAGGCAGAAATTGCCTCCTTGTTGTCCCATGGATCACCTATCCTTCTGGATAGGTGATCCATGCAAGGGGGGGATATTAGGAGGGGTCCTGATTCCCCCCCAAGGTCTGAAATAATTGTATATTAAAAGAAAGCGCATATATAAATCTATGTTACACACAGGTTATATGCGCTTTATCAAAAAAGCCAGCAATTGTTGCCCCATGGATCACTATCCTTCTGAATAGGTGATTCATGCTAGGGGGTGTCAGGAGGGGTCCTGATGCCCCCCTTAAGGTCTGAAACTATTTATAATAAATGTAACAATAAACATAATAAGAAAGCCCAAATAAAATATGTTACATATATGTTATATGGGCTTTACTGAAAATACCGGCAATTGTTGCCTGCATTGATCACCTATCCCACTGGATAGGTGATCAATGCTAAGGGGGTGTCAGGAGGGGTCCTGATGCCCCACTTGAGGACTGAATTATTTTTAAAATGGAGAAAGAAGGTCATAGGAGCACTATAAGTCTAATTTCAAAGGGGGATTAATATGTCAAAGGGGGCAATATTTGTCAAATTAAAATGGAGAAAGAAGGTCATAGAAGCAATATATGTCGATTTTCAAAGGAGGGGTTAATATGTTGAAGGGGCACTCTATGCTGGATATTGATAATGTGGGGAACACATTTTGATAATGTGGGGAACACATCTAACACTAAACTTGATCTTTCCTTGGACTTTGACATTTAGTGCATTTTTTTGGCGGTAGTTGAATAGAAGCAGACAACTCCATTTTTGTTAGTATAATGTGCTGTGTACGCTGGTTTTGTTTTACTGTGGCTCTGCAATAGAATACCGGTAAAACACGTTTGTAAAATACACGTTACTTGTTTTTAATTTAATGATGGTTTTGGCACGGGTAATAGTATCGAGCCCTATATGATGTCACAGTTCCCTGAGAAGTTCAGGAGTCAGTACGGTATAGTTAAATGCAATTTATTAATAGTAGTGGTAGGCAAATATATACAATAGGAAGTAGGCAAATATATACAAAGAAACAAGCAGAGGGTACAAGCCAGCACAGTTATCAGAAATAATAGGCTGCCAAGCTTGACCACAATGCTAGAGACTAAGCCTCAGCCACTGGTAGTCTCTACCGGAATCAGGAACAAAACAGGAGCAGGAACTGGGTCAGGAACAGGAACACCGGATCTTGATCCAAAGTAGGGGATGTACCGACGCACGCCTGCCGTCAGTAAGGAGAGAACTCTGACTCAGCCTTTAGTCAGAGAGGGAGTAGATAACTGACTCAAGCCTGCAGTCAGTATCAGAGCTGGTCTACCAGAGCCCCAGGTCAGCAGTAGGTTGGGTGTCTGCTAGGTAAAGGGAGCAACAAAGGGGGTAGTCAGACAAGCCAGGTCATGCACAGTTCAGGTAGTCAGCCAGAGCCACAGGTCTGCACCAGGCTGGATGTCTACTAATAGGAATATGCAAAAGAATAGTCAAACAGAGCCAGAGGTCAGCGCCAGGTTGGATGGAAGACTAGCCAGGTCATACACAGAGGTATGAGAACTGCTAAGCACAACAACACAAGGGCAACCGAGTCAGGACTCAGTCTGCCTTTTTAACCCCTCCACAGGAAGTAGGCAGGAGGAGCAGCTCAGAGGGAGGAAGTAGGTAGGAGGAGACTACAGGAAGCAAACACATAAAACAGAGGCCTGCTGCATGCTTGAAGCCTCACACCTGTAGATGACGCTGAAACTAAGGTAACCTGTAACATATAACTTGTGAGTTAATTTTTGTTATTTATTTGATCACACGCAATTGTGGCTTACAATATGTGGGGCGGACCACTCAACACCTTAGACCCTGTTTTGGACAGCACCTTAGGAACATCAAAAATAAACATCTATTACACGGGCTATCCAAACGCAGCACAAATTACCATAATGCAAATATTAAAGATCTCAAAATAGCTTCCATCAAGAAAATTACAAGTTCAGTTCAATACACTAGGCTTCATAAACTGATAAACAGGGAGTCCTTCTAGATTTTCACACTCCGTACCCTCAAACCAGAGGGACTCAATGAGTGTTTGGAGTCTGTAACTTACGACCCCTTGTGTGTCAGTTTCTCTTTTTCATAATTTTTCTATGTTTTCATATTTTTTTTATTTATTTATTTTATTATTATTATTATTTTATATTATTTTATCAGTTTTCTTCTAGTCCTCCTTAATGACGTGCAGATAAATATGTTTTTGTTTTATTTTTCTAAGGCATATGATCTGTAAGCCATTTTGGATTGTATAGTCCGTTCTAAAGTTCCTTAGAATCTACCTTTGTAGCGATTCTCAACCCAGTTTAAAGCAAAGACTTATAGTCCTTTTTTATTTATATAACATAAGAATGCATCTATAGAGATAGTCCTTTTTTGAGATCTATAATTTATCAACGGGTTACTTCTTAAAGCGATCTACCACTCCAATTAAAGGTATCTTTTTTTGGGATCTTTTTGTGAAAAAGTCCATATATTTGTGGTGATCTTGAAACATCAGATGGAGGTTTGTAGAACACTGAAACCTTTCACCTGAATTTAGAGTCTATTAATTCAGGATATAAGTTCTCATTCTATACAGATATATAAAAGAACCATTTCTTTGACAATTACAGAGCAAACTGAGTAACTGACTGCCAGGTAGAATATGTCATTTCCGAGGTTTTAAAACTTGGCTTCTTGTTTGAGATCTTTGTCGCAACTATTTTGCTTCTGAAGAAATAACTTGTTGAGCTTTTATTATTAGTCAGTTAAATACTGATTTTTTTACTATTATTTAAATTCTGTTTATTTTAGTTTTTTGTTACTTATATTTATTATATTTGAATAAACATATCCTTTTTGCACAACGTGTATATATTATCATTCTTTTCTTCCAATCTGGAGTATGAATCCTTTGAAATACAATCCTTCTGGATCGGACACGTGTTGACCAAGTGCGGGTGGTTTTAAAATCCCCCACACGCTCTCTAAGCCCCGGGAGAATCTTTCCCATGCCAGCACTGAAGTGTGAGTGCCAAGTTTTTTTCTTGTAACCCACTGTGTCCATTTGGAGATCCTGCAGTCTAGTACAGCTGAGTGAGGGCAGCTGAATAAATTACCCCACACGCAACCTAAGATTGACTTGACCATTAGATCGGTCAAGAGTTGTTTCATATCTCACTGTTATAATATCAAGATCAGCAATATTTGACCATTACTACTATCAATAAATCACCTTAAAACTTGTTGGGACATTCTTTATAGTTCACGGAATAGATTTTCTTATGTATTTTTTCTTATGTCATTACTGTTAAAGATGCTTATGTAAAAACAGATCACGCTATGTTTTGTATTTTTGTTTCCTTCAATTTATTTGTTTTGCATTCCTCTTGGGAGTGAAAAACACAAACTCAATACAAAGGCTAGAATTGAGTTCAAGGTGTATAGGTGTGCATAACCCAAAGGAAGGTGTTAGTCTTTCTTTAAAAGCAACATCCATAAGGTCAGGGCTGCTTTAAGAACCCCTGAAGCCTTCGGCAGAATTGTGAATGGTGGTCCCCCAAATATAGGTTTACATTTAGATTCCTTAGGTTTAGTTGTAGCCTTCCTCTTCCTTGTGGTATCCTTTTCAAATTGTGCCACCTACATGGAGAGCATCATTATGGCAGGCTCACAGCATTTGTGGTGTCAAAATGTTGTCTGCAATATGGCAGAAGTTCACCTCTCACCACTATTTTGGTCCGGCTTATTATTATTGTCAAGCAGACCAGCCTACAGATGTAAATGGGGTATAAAGGGGAATATTCCAGGACTACGAAGTCACTGCTGCAGGTTACAGGATGCTCTTACAGGTGGATAGGGCAAGGACTGGCACACACAAAGGGTGTTCAATAAACATAACAGCTTTTTTGGGTTTCCTGGTGAGGTGCTCTGTTCGGTGAGAGAGTGAATGTTTACCTTCTAGTGGAACAAGACCACTAAACCTGACGACACAGCAAGCAGGGGAGTGAACGTGTAGACCAAGTTATTGTAATCAGTGAACATATCACTATATAAAGTGGATATATCCTATCTGTTCATTATCATTTTATATGCATATGGGACTGTGAACAAGTTAAGTGGAACTCGATTATAACAAGTGCTGGACTTTGTTGTTTTGTTTTAAGTGTCTCATGTTAGGGGGTCACCTTTTTCTTTTTTATTATATATGTTTTTAATTTATCTATATAATTTATTGGATTAGATTACCTTTTTCCTTGAAGCCAGAAGTACAGCGTTACCTTTAGGGTTTGTTATAGTTTAGGATTACATTTTAGGGATCTAACATAAAATAAATATAAACAAGAGAAAACTCACAGCGCCAATTCACCATAACCTATCCATATAATAAATAAACTATTTAATGTGAATATAAAGTGTATACATAGATAGCAGCTTGGAATCAAAGGGTTCTCCAGACCCCCAAACTTCAGGCCAAAACCCAAAGTACAAACAAACAGACACAGAAAGAAACCAGTGCTCCTCTATGTTAAGAATTAATGTGTGCCCTGTGTTTGGCATATATAATATTTCTAAATAAAATAAGTGAGATATTATTTTTGACAGATTGGCCAAGTTGTTGGTAAGCTTGCCACCCCGCCAAGGTTTCTCACTGTACGGCAAGTCCTACTCTATACATCTATAATGCCCTATCTAAAAATTAAAATAAAACTTGAAATTCCCTGAAGAGATGTTATTATAAACGCGTTGGAGAGCAATGTGCTCTTTTTATTGCTTCTGGGTCCCAATGTGGTGCATTTAAAAATAGAAGATATACATACTAAATCAAAAGATGTACATAGTGGACTTACCTGATGCAAAAAAGACCCCAATGAATCTGCATTGTGAGAACACGAGGGAGCTGTGGATCCAACAGCTCACTCCATAAATGAGACCTTTATATCAACCCCCACAGGTCATGTGAGGAATAGCTGATATCAAACAAGGAGCATGCAAGCTAGAGAAGGCTTAAGGCCTGCTCTTAAAGGCAAATTGTGTAAAACAAATTTCCCAATTTGGAGCTTTCCGCAGGCGATGTGCCTCCACATTTACCTACCAGTACAATCGAGGATAACAGCCATCACCTGAGCGGGTCCTCACATACGTGGCCAACTTTTGTTTAAGTCCGTTTGAAGTGTCTATCACTGCGGCTGTTTGTGTAAGCCTTTATGTATGTGAATGTGTTGCCCATAATATCAGCTACACATACGCCAGTGCGATCGCTAAACTTCCTTGTGGTTAAGCTGCATTCTAGCCCAACCGATTTCAGTGTGCTTTTAACCCTATATATGATCAATTATCTGTAGGTCAGAGCGTATCTATATCATAGGCTTAGGCAATAGTGCAGCGTAACAGTATAGAAAAGAGACTTTGTATGAGTTTGTCATAGCCCCTGACGAAGATAGTACATAGTTTTACCGTGCTAGAAATCGGATGATATGAACGAGTGTCTGAATAAGTGTGTAATGTCAAAATCAGTACAGCAAGAAATCACACTAATGCTATAAGCCAGCCATTCTAGCAGAGCAAGGGTTAAAAAGTCAGATAACTCAATGCTACAACGAGTGCACTGTGTTTTGATTGCTTCTAGGCAGTTTGCAGACACTCGAGCAGCATAAGGGTTAAAAGATTTGTCAAAAACGATGATCATGCTGTGGCTTTAAGCCAGACACTCGAGCAGCATAAGGGTTGTCAAAAACAATCTTATGGTGTATGAATACCACCACGAATACTGATAACACAGAGAACTTAACTCTACAATAAATGTTCTTCGGCTGTGGTTGCTGCCAGACTGAATTCTCTATGAGCTCATCAAGTAAGAATAGGGCACTACGGTAGCAACGTTTAAAGAGACGACACAAGAACCTCATGCTTTTATGCAGCGCCATGTTCTCATGTAGCTATTTTAAACGTGGCAACATGGTTAATGCTTCTAGCCGCACAACATTTTCCATGCAACATTTCAAAAGGTTACCATCAGAGGTTACCAAGGAGGGGAACTGGTGTGTTTCTTGTAATATTGTTACTGCATTTCAGGCCTATGTGTTGTACATGTAGGTAGTTTGTCCAAGTGGAATAGTCAAGGTTCAGCTTTCTGTATCATATGTAGCCTGAAGAGTATGGATGGGCAGGGGGCATTCACCGCCATTACCACTCTGCAGGAGGGGTAAGAAAGAAGTGACAATGCGTAAATGACTTCTCCAGTGATATCACTTCTGCAATCCCTGTGTTAGTATGTGGAGCCAATGCACTAAGATTTCACAAACTTGGGACATTTTAGTGCATAGGCTCCATAGCATAACATAGTAAAAGGAGAAGTAATCTCCAATACTACTGAATAACCCCCCCCCCATGTTTGCTGTGTGTTTGGTTGTTAGCTTTCCTGGTGTGTGTTTGATTTGTCCCCCAGCTGATTGGGTTGCTGGGTTCCACAGTTCATGTTTGTTAGTGTGCTTGCTGTATCTGTTAGTGTTGCTGACATCATTGGTTGGACTCCATAGTCATTGGTCGTCACTGGTGCATCAATGTGTTCAGAGGCCCTAGTGTGTTTGCTGTTGAGACCTAGGTGTTGTACATGAAGTGGATTTGTATCACTCAAGGTGTGATGGTTCAGTTTTGTTCCCCACATGTATTCTGATGGGGGCAAGTTGGAGCTTATGGGGGGCAATGTGAGTGTAACATGGAGCTGATGGGGGCAAGTTGGAGCTGATGGGGGGCAATGTGAGGGCAATATGGGCAACATGATAACCAAAGCTACACAACTGTAGGTTACTGGATTCAATGTATGGGATCATGTCAAACTCAGCAATCAGTGTTTGTCAAGATTGTAACCAAATACCATCCTGCCACTTAACGGTTCACATGTTAATTTCATAGTCTTGCAGCACTCCTGTCATAGCTTATATCACTAATTACATCAGCATACAAAATGTGAGAATCTTCTGAGGACAAACAACAGCGGTGCCAAGGGAATCCAGCTGCACCCTTCTGACGAGGCCCAACAAAGCCGAAACGTATGTCGGGGGTTAGCTGGTGTTCCCGTGCAGGGGGGACTTGCCTGTCATTTTGGGACTGGACAGCCCTTTTGGGCGGGATTAGTCTAATATGTACATGGAAATTTCTCCTCTGTAATGGCACTAGAGAGCTAAAACGTGATACTTCTGATCGGTGACTAGCTGTAGGACAGGCCATTGTGCTGTTGTTCATCCTCAGAATCCTCTCACATTTTGTATGCCTATCACTAATTACATATCATTTCCCCACACAGCATACATGCATGCGCATGAGGAGGACTCCGGGGAAACCTCCTCTGAGGAGCCCACCACCACCAATGCGCAGGGCTGACTACTGCCATCAGGCCCCACCTCAGCAGCAGCAGCCACAGCAGCCGTTCTATGGCCACCAGGCCCCACCTTAGCAGCAGCTGCTCTATGGCCACCAGGCTCCACCTCAGCAGCCACAGCAGCCTTTCTATGGCCACCAGGCCCCACCTCAGCAGCAGCAGCCATTCTATGGCCACCAGTTGGCCATAGTCGGGGCTGTTGTGCTGTGCCCCTCACTCCTGCATCTCCCACGATGCCAATGGCAAAGCCAGCAGCTAGACCACTCAGACCTACACTTAGTCCAGCACCCAACTGCAGGAAGCTCTTGTATAGTATAGCTCAGGCCTCATGATGACAGTGATGCCAGAGCCACTCCTCTCTGTTCCACAGGCAGCTCCCAACACTCTGAATACGATGGCTGACGAAGCGCCCATGACAGTGAAGAAGGTTTAGTATTCGGAGGGAAATAGTGTCTGTGACGGGATTCAAAGACCCAAGGAACCTCTACAAAGAAAAGCCATGGGGGGAAGGAAGAGAGAGACCAACACGGAGCTACAAGAAGGAGGAGGGGAAGCGGGACTGCATTATGTTCCTGTCACGGCGGCTGTAGTTCTACTCTGTAAGAGGTCGGGCAAGGCTCTGAGGTCTAAATATCTCCGCAGCACAAAATGGCAGCCGGCTCAAATATCATGTTTTTTTAATGACACTGCATTAAAAATAAGAACAACTGGGCTTATTCACTTGCTTTTATTTTTAATGACGCGTCATTAAAAAAAATTGATTTTTCAAATTTTCTCCCCTGGTTCATCATAAGTTACTTCAAGCTGTTGGTAGTCCATGAGCCAAGCTGTTGTTTCTCTATGAATTGATGTTATGCTATATAACACACCAGTAGCACATTGGAGGTATTCACATTATAATGCATTTTGAGAGAGCTTTTCAAAGTGATACAGTAGTAGCCCCAATACTTTCACTGTATAAATAGATAGGCACTTTAAACTGAGGCTTTAAATGGTTTTTGGTTCCACTTTCAGACGTATAATACAAACTTCAACACAGGGCAGACTGTTTCAGATTAGTAAGGTAACATTGTGAATAACTTGGTAAAAACAAAGTATTACTATCCCTTTAACAATTCCATCTAGCTTGGTAGCACACTTTGTAGACCATTCCAGTGAAGTAGTTCTTTTTAAAAGAGGCTCTGCTGAAGAGCCTCCGCCGGTCCTGGGACCAGATTCTCCTGCTCTAAGATAGAGCACTGACGTCAGCGAAAGGGGAGGGAGGGGGGAATTTTAAAATGTTCTGTCTCTCAAACCATAAAGTTTGAGAGATAGGAATGGCATTGACTGGTTTCTTTTTTAATTCTCTACAATAGTACTTTTTACATATATATAGCATTACTATCCCTTTAAGAAAATGGGTTGGAAGTATTGCACCTCTTAGGACCTTTTATGTGGAATAGATGGTTGTATGCTGGGGTAGGGGAAGAGAGGAGAGATATTTTGTGTGTAGTCTTTTTAGTAACTGATACTAAGTTTGCCTGATTACTTATGCAGATTCCACATGTATCAGTATTTTAAAAACAACTACGTATCTGAAATGCTTGACACCTAACACAGTGACACTGGGTGTGCTTGTACAGATAATAGTGTCTGTATACAAATTAAACAATATATACACAGAGGAAGTATAACATGTAGGATAGGTTAAAAGTATTATTTCCCTATAGAAATAGTCCCCTAGGGCCCCACAGCATAAGTCTGTATTGCTGCTTGTCTCAAATGAACCATCAAATTATCTTATGGATTTCAGTTAATTATTCTGTTATAGTCTATGTGACAGGCATTGCTGAGTCACTCCCTGACAGTTTGAATGGTGATGACTTTTTAATAAAACTGACAGCAGTAGGAGAACCCTTGTTTTACTTAGCAGAAACAGCCCTATAACAAATATGTTTTCATTTTAAAAAAAGTTTAGCGTATCTTTAAACACTTCTTTTAAACCTTTTTACCCTTCCCATTCTAAGCATATTTTCACACTTTTGTTGCAGTTTCCAGTCAAAAAAATGTTTTGGTGCTTTTTTAGTGACCAATGCACATCATAACACCGTTTTTTTTTTTTGCTTTTTCAGCAGATCCTGAACTTTTAAAGTATACTATTGGTTTATGGATACCCGCTGACATGACCAAAAAATGTTACCCAGAATGCACACACATGTTTTTTTAATGACTTTTGAATAAAGCAGCTGACAAACAAATCCCCTGGTGTGTATTGTTTCTATGTTCCACTAGAAAATATTTATGGTTCCCTGTTTAGTATTAACCTGCCTTTCTAAAAGTCCAACATTTGTTGTTTTATGCATATGTATTCTTATAAAAATTCCAACTGAATAAAATGTACAGTTCCCATTTTCTCCAATTTGTACCATTCTACAATTCAGGCACAAAACCTGAGAAATAAACCATGTAACCCTACATGGAATATATTTTTTTAATGTACACTAAGTTTCAGGGACTGGAATTTCGGATCATGGGGTGAAGAAAGGGTGGTGATAACTGTAGTTAACAGAGAGGAGATCCTATTAAATTCAGATATAGAAATAATGCAAGTATTGGATAAATACGTAATAACAACAAAATTACTTGTATATTAACGAATGCAAGAAGTATGGTAGGAAAAATGGGAGAGCTGGAAATGCAGTTTTGTGAGTATACTTATTGATAACATTAACAAGACATAACAATGCACTGGACCTAGTGATAACAACATAGACCGACATAGTCCAATATTAAAGTAGGTGAACATTTGGGAAACAGTGATCACAATGGTTTCATTTCAGTCCAGTTTGAGGACACAAAACTTTATAGGTCCAGCCAAGATTCTAATTTTAAATAGGCTAACTTTAAAATATTAACAGTGTCAGTGAAACAAATGGTGGGTTGTGCAGTATGATGTGATAAAGCAGAGATTACTTCCCCAGTGATTTCACTTCTCCAGTTCCTATGTACTAAGTTTCCAAAGTTGACTCCACAGAATAACATTGGAATTGGATACGTGATACCACTGGAGAAGGCACCTCCACTTCATCACCTCTTTATCACCCCTTAGTTCATCTCCCCCATAGAATGGGATGAATTAGTAAGAGGGAAAAATGGTCAGAATTTAAATTTAAGAAAATGGGTTGGAAGTATTGCGCCTCTTAGGACCTCTTATGTGGAATAATAGATGGTTGTTTGCTGGGGTAGGGGAAGAGAGGGAAGATATTTTGTGTGTATTCTTTTTAGTAACTGATACAAAGTTTGTTTTCTTATGCAGATTCCACATGTACCAGTATTTTAAAAACGGCAAGAATCTCAAATGCTTGACAGCTAACACAGTGACACTGAGTATGTTTGTACAGATAATACTGTTTGTATAAACATTAAATAATATATACACAGATGAAGTGTAACATGTGGGATATGTTTAAAGGGATAGTATTACTTCGTTTTATGTTTATTTTATTT
The DNA here is from genome assembly GCA_037306005.1 of Rhinophrynus dorsalis. NCBI lineage: Eukaryota > Metazoa > Chordata > Amphibia > Anura > Rhinophrynidae > Rhinophrynus > Rhinophrynus dorsalis. The sequence goes on from CM074723.1 coordinate 157,310,582, forward strand.
TGTAGACGTTAAAAAAACAGGAAGAACGATGTAAGTCTTATCTCTCAAACCTTTATGGTTTGAGAGATATTCACAAGCAAAGTTTCCCTTCCCACCCCTTTTACCTAGTGTAAGCCATCTCTTCTCAGATGGGGAATCTGGTTGTAAGACCAGACAGATAACAGCATGGGACAATCTTCTTTTGTGAGAACAATGAAAGCCCTGCCCCCCTTGACAAGTTTTTCAGCTTTTTCCCTTATCTTAATTGAAGATTGTCCCTCTCTGCAATCTATCTGGACACCTCCCTTCTGCTCTGGCTGAACAGTGTTACATCAGTAAAAGGGGTGGAAGGGGGATACTTTATCATTGATTTACTCCTGAACTACAACTCTGACAGAATTGAAATAACACTCTCCAAAGTCCAAATACTATGATGATTAATTAGAGCTGCTTTTATTATGAAACATTACTATCCCTTCAAAGTATTCTTTCCCTATAGAAATAGTCCCCTAGGGCCCCACAGCATGTCTTTATTGCTGCTTGTCTCAAATGAACCATCAAACTATCTAATGGATTCACCTCCTTTTAAGAAATATACCATCGATACTCTGTGTAAATAAAAGTGAAATTATCATAAGAGATACTTGTATCAGTAAGAAACTGTATCAGACCCCACCTAGAATATGCTGTTCAATTCTGGGCGCCCTTTCTGAAGAAGGACATTATGGAACTAGAGAAAGTGCAGAGGAGGGCTACAAAACTAGTAAGGGGAATGGAAAGTTTTAGTTATGAAGAGAGGCTAGAAAAGTTAAACTTGTACACACTAGAGAAACGGCGTCTTAGAGGGGATATGATAACACTATATAAATATGTTCAAGGCCCATATAAAGGGCTTTCAAAAGACCTGTTTATTAACAGAACAGTACACAGGACAAGGGGCCACCCGCTTAGACTTGAGGAAAGGAGATTTAATCTACAACAGCGGAAGGGTTTCTTTACAGTAAGGACAATAAAGGTATGGAATGCACTTCCGGAGGAGGTGGTGCTATCAAATACATTAGATGCCTTTAAAAGGGGCCTGGATACTTATTTAAAAGAGCATAATATAGAGGGCTATGTACGTTAGTATAGGGATTAATATTTAGTTAGGGATTGTTGATCCAGGGAGAAATCTGATTGCCATTTGAAGTCAGATGCCTTCTTTTGGGTCAGCGATGGTAAACAGGAATAGGAAAAGGGTTGAACTGGATGGACGCAAGTCTTTTTTCAACCTAAATTACTATGTAACTATGTAGAATCAATCTACAAGTTTCTACTTTTGGTTTAAAACAAGCTATATTCGAAAACACAATTTCTAATTGCATTTAAAATATCTTAAATAAAGTATTATACACAGTATTAAATGTATATTGTAGAAGAAATGTAACAAACTTTGATCCCCTTACATTCACTCTGATTGGCTGCAAAAGTAACTGTCATGGTAGAGGCAACAAACCACAGACAGATTTATATTAAATTAAATACTTTATTAAGAAAAATACAAGAGTATAGTGACACAGATCATACAGAACCTAGCAGAGATCAAAAGTATATACTAGTCCAGCTAAGGAACTGGAGCCAGAGGAGGTAGTCGCTAAGTCAGTTGTCAGAGCCAGAGGAGGTAGTCAGCCCAGCCAAATGTCAGAGCCAAAGGAGGTAGTCAGCCTGGCCAGGTCTCAGAGCCAGATGAGGTAGTCAGCCAAGCCAGGTATCAGAGCCAGAGGAGGTAATCAGACAAGCCAGGTATCAGAGCCAGAGGAGGTAATCAGACAAGCCAGGTCACAGAGCCAGAGGAGGTAGTCAGACAAGCCAGGTCTCAGAGCCAAAGAGGGTACACAACCAAAGCAAGGGGCAAACCAGAGCACAATAATTATACCAGCACTAGCACCACGTAAGGGCGACTAGTGTGAGAAAAGTACAGCACTATATAGCACCTAAGGTGGGAGGAGGAAGGTGATGGACTGCTGCAACAGGCTAAAAGAGATCGTACGCACATCACCATGGAGATGCCATGACGAGCGCATGCTCTTGTGAGATCCCCAGAACCAGATAGACAGCAAGGAGGGCGGATGAGGCCACTTCCAGCAGTGAGGTCTGCATCCTGAAGGTAACTGAGACAGTACCCCTCCCTCAACGACCTCTCTATCCCCGCGGAAGAGGGCCAGGTTTGTGCGGAATGAAAGGTACGGAGGAGAGCGGGAGCATGGACATCATGAGAGGCTACCCAGGAGCATTCCTCCTTGCCATAACCCTTCCAATGGACAAGGTATTGCAACCGACTCCTGGAAAAACGAGAGTCCAAGATGCTCTGAAGCTCATACTCCATGATTACCCACAGTGATCAGACATGGTTTAGGGGCCCTAGAGGTAAACTGATTGCAAATGAGAGGGTTGAGAAGAGAACGTGGAAGACACTGGAAATGTGCATATTAGCCAGGAGGTCTAAAGCATAATCGACTGGATTTACCTTATGGATAATCCATAACGGGCCAACATAGCGAGGGGCCAGTTTGTTGGAAGACACTTGGAGGTGAAGATTACGTGAAGACAACCATACTCTCTCTCCAACCTGGTAGGAGGGTGTGGAGAATCGTTTATGGTCAGCCTGTTGCTTTTCACGTTGCCCAGACCTGACTAGGGATCGATGGACCTGTACCCAAGTGGAACGGAGTTCTCTGAGATGCTCCTCCAGAGCCGGGATATTTGTGCCGTCAAAGACTCAGGCAGGAGCAATGGTTGAAAACCGTAGTTAGCCATAAACGGAGACATCCTAGATGAAGAATTAATGTCACAATTGCAAGCAAACTCCGCCCAAGGTAACAGATCAGCCCAATTATTGTGATGATCTGACATATAGCACAGAAGAAACTGTTCCAAGGCTTGGTTGGGCCATTCTGAAGCACCGTTACTCTGTGTGTGATAGGCGGAGGAGAAAGAGAGATGGATGCCCATTTGTGTACAAAAGACACTCCAAAAATGGGACACAAACTGACTCCCTCGATCGGAGACAATAACCTTAGGAAACCGTGTAGTTGAAATACCTCCCTGGTAAATACCATGCAGATATGAAACTATATAGTTAATCTGGAAAGAAACAGAGCCCATCTGGCCTGTCGAGAAGACAAACGTTTGGCCTCTGAAAGGTACATAAAATTCTTGTGGTCAGTAAGAATGAGGATGGGAACACAAGTCCCCTCAAGTAAGTGTTGCCATTCGCAAAGAGCCAGGATGATGGTCCCCAATCTCATACTGATTCTCAGCAGTGGACAGTTTTTTCTTTAAAAGTACTTCACAGGGAAGCAAAGGTTCCCCTGGAGCCGCACGCTGGGATAAGAGGGCGCCCACACCTGACTCAGATACATCGACCTCCAAAGTGAAGGGTAATGCAGTGTTAGGATGCACTAAGATAGGAGGTGAAGCGAAGGCAGCTTTTAAAGGCTCAAATGCTTGGAGAGCCAATGGAGACCACTTAGAAGGATTGCCCTCCTTACGAGTCATATGAGTCAGGGGTTTCACCAGAGCAGAAAAATTTTGTATAAACTTCCTATAATAGTTGGTGAAACCCAGAAATAGTTGGAGGGATCTGAGACCGATCAGAAGTGGCCAGTGCAGTACAGCAGACAACTTCTCTGGGTCCATAACAAAACCTTCCTTGGAAATCACGTACCCTAAAAAGGTCACCTGAGATTTGTGAAATTCACATTTTTCAAGTTTGCAGAACAGACCATTCTCTCTCAACCGCTGCAATACTCTGATGACATCCCTCTGATGGGTCTCCAGAGTGGGATAGTGAATGAGTATGTCATTGAGGTAGACAATTACGCATAGTTGCAAGAAATCCCTTAGAACATCATTAATAAATTCTTGGAAGACAGCCGGAATGTTGCACAATCCAAACAGCATAACAAAGTATTCATAGTGCCCGCTCCTGGTGTTAAACGCTGTCTTCCATTCATGGCCCTCCTTGATTCTTACGAGATTGTACACCCCTCTGAGATCCAGTTTAGTGAACACTGTCGACCCCTTCAGACGGCCGAAAAGCTCAGTGATCAAAGAAATGGCATAAGCGTTCTTAAAGGGATAGTAATACTTCTATATTATTAACCCCTATTTTGTAGCCTTTAAAAAAAGAACAAAAATGCCCCCAGTGTCACCTCTCAAACCCTTATGGTTTGAGAGATAACCTCTTACAAAATTCGCCCCTGCCTGATGTCAGCTTTCTATCTGACAGCAGGGAAATCCGGTCCCGGGACCATCGGAAGCTCTGCAGCAGAGCCGAGATCAAGTTAATGAAAAATAAATTCTTAATTGAAAAAGGTCTTCTACATGTGCTTGGTTTTCAAGCACATGTAGAAGACCTTTTCAGTGAAGAATTTCTTTTTCATTAACTTGATCTCAGTTCTGCTGCAGAGTTGCCGGCTGGTCCCAGGAGCGATTCCCCTGCTGTCAGCAAGAATGCTGAGATCAGCGGTTATCTCTCAAACCATAAGAGTTTGAGAAATGACACTGGGGGCATTTTTGTTCTTTTTTTAAGGGCTACAAAATTGGGATTAGTAATATTGAAGTATTACTATCCCTTTAATGACCAGCTTGTTTAGCCCTCTGAAATCTATGCATGGTCTCAGCCCCCCATCCTTCTTTTAACAAAAAAAAACCCTGCTCCAGCGGGAGAGGTGGATTTCCGAATGATTCCTCGGCTTAAGGCATCTTTCACATACTCCACCATAGCTTTGTTCTCGGACACGGATAGGGGGTAAACCCAACCCCTTGGAGGTACAGCACCAGGCAACAAGTCAATAGTGCAATCGTAAGACCTGTGGGGAGGTAATGTACCGGCAATGACCTTGTTGAAAACAGCTCTGTACTCCAGATATTCCTCCGGCAAAAATGGTTCTTCCAATAATACATAGATGCACAATGCACATAAAGAGTTTCTGGCATCCAGGGGTTAAATACAATATACATGAAAAAGAAAAAAGTAAAATGAGAAACAGAAAGAATAAAGGGAACAACTTCGGTTCAAACCAATTGCACCGCAGAGGACAAATGGACACTCAGGGCCGAAGTTCCCAATAGGCAGACTAGGCACCTGCCTAGAGTTCCAAATTTTGAGGGGTGCCTCAGCTGTGCTGGCCACATCCACATTCTGAATTGTGGGTGGGGCCAGACCAATCTCTGTATCCATGCAGCAGCTTATACACCCCTTTACAGCCTATTATTTAACCCCTTGGATGCTAGTGAGATCTCCTCAGTGCAATGGAGATCTCTCTAGCAACCAAGGGGTAAAAATGTTTATGTCCTTACTTGTTGTAGGCCAAAGGTATATTCTGTACCAGGAAACAGTGGATGAGACTGGTTGCTTGGTCATGTGGGGTGTGACCATGGGCGGAGCTAAGGGTGCCCAGAGTGCCTTGCCTAGGGGTGCCTGGAATGTAAATCCGGCCCTGAGAACACTTCTGTTGATTTAATTGGGGATTTTATCCATTGAATACTAGAGAGGTGTCCATAGCATTGCAAAGTGTTTCAATCAAATGACTATATGTACAAAAAGTGCAACAATTCTGGGACAAACCAGCTTCAAGATAGGGGGATGAAAAACATTCCCCAAATTCCCATGGGTTTAAATTAGACTTTTGCCCTCTTGATGCCTCACAGTGTAATGGAGATCACTCTAGTATTCAGTTGGACAAAAGCCCCATTTAACTTTATATTATTTGTCCTCTAAGGTGCAGCTGGTTTGCTCAGGAATTACACCAAATTTCTTTAATTCTGGATACGGCACTTACTATTTATTAGTATGAGTGTCCAGCTCAGGAAGGGAACATCTGGCTCGCCAGCTATTGGGAACTACAGTACACATCCTCCCCAGCCAGTTGTTGATTGGTATAGGATGGTGGGATTTGTAGTCCCCAACAGCTGGAGCGCCAAACGTTGCCTATCACCGATCCATCAATATCTCAGTTATTTGCATTTACTTCACAGGCTTGCTGACGAATGTGCAATACCTTGAATAAAAAAGAAAAAGTTACATAAACAAGAACTTTGTCCATAACCCTTGTTCTACTAGACTTCATTCATGGGACCATATGTTTACATTGATTGATTATACTTACCTGTTTTAAAGGGCTCTGGGAGAGTTGTAAAAAACACAGACTAAAGCATTAGAAAATGCCATCTGTATAACATCTTTTATTGCATTTTCTATTTTGTCTAAGGCAGCAATGGGCAAATGACCTTACTTAAGCTTACTTAACAGAATTTAAAACTTCCTATATGTTGTAATAGCCATATGTAATACAAATTATGTTCTCTTAGTCGTTATGGAAAACCGTAACTATGCGGCTTTAGTTGATACCTCTAGGAGGCAGGGCACTTGAAAACCAAGGCGGAGACACCCTCCAAGCGCCGTTTAACCCCTACCCAGCAGCAACAACCTTCAGTTTTAAAAGTGCTGTGCTTCATGAGAGAAATATGGCTGATTCTTCTCTTAAATAGTCTTTAAATTTACAATTATTTTCTCATTTATTGCTCATGGGGTGTTTCATTCCCCCATTAGACTGGCTCTTTATATTTACCTGTTCCTCTTGGATGCAGAGCAGACTGTGAAGCTGACTTTTTTCCTGGTCCTGTATTACACTCTTTACTATTGAATATTTAAATTTGGCCCTTGGTATCGGTCTTTCATACCTATTTGTGGTATAGTACTCCTTTCTCCCATAGTACTGGGAACAGGTGGGCATTTTTGAACTTTCACAGGAGATTTGGTGCATCCCCTGTGAGTTCTAGTAGCCCCATATTCCAGTGGATCCTGAGATTCATTTGGGATATCGGTGGAATTGGAAACGTGGGACCATCCTGGGGTTTATACCCTTAAGGACCCTTGACGGTCCTGGACCCTCATGGAATTCCGGGCTCCCCGCGCGGCTGCACGCCATTCTGGGAGTCCAGAATCGGATCGCATAAAAAACAAAATGCTCCGTGGTCCTTAAGGGACCGCAAAGTACGCGCGCGGCCAGTCCTTAAGGGGTTAAAGAGCACAGGGTGTAGGTGATGGTGTGAAAGTACCAAATATACTACAGTTAGAAGGATTATTCCATGCTGTTGTTTTTTCTTTTTGTTATAACTGCTAAACAAAACATTATGTTGCACACATTTTTTCTCAAACATTAATCACTGGTTTTTCATGTCCCTCACACATATGAATGATTTTACGCAAATAATGCATCAACTTCTTGGTGTTGCATTTACTGTGTTGAGAAGTGTATTCATTTTAGGATTTAGATTGAATTGCTTTATGACTCTGACCAACTGAAGAAGTATTTCTTCATACATCCTTCTCTGACCAGACACGTGGACATTTCTGTGTATAAAAACAAACTCTAATGTAAGTCCTAGATTTGTAGAGCACTGAAGCATGCAGTGTAAGAGGCCCCAAAGTGCACCACATGAATTCAGTACAGTAAAGACATAGTGACTTGTGGGTTGGATTTGCTACCTCATACAAAGGAAGCATTGACAGGGATAATTTGCTGAAAAGCATATGGGATTTTCCATTTAGATTTTAAGCTACTTTAAAGCAGTATCATAAATGTGAAATACTAGAAAATGGCCTGATTCCTATATTGGAATGTAAACAAGGGTCCTGTATACAAGAGTGGAGAGAAGATTAGAAACATCCTGTTTATCAAAGTTCACTTAACCCTTTGCTTGCCAGAGGCTTGGTAGATTTTTTTTTTTTTTTTACCCTGGAGACCAGACACTTTTAAGAATTTTGCTGTCCATGTTGTTAGGTGATTCTGGAAGGTAAATTTCTAGTTATATTATATATAGCAAACTTTTTTCAGAAACAATTCAGCGTTTTTCATGGTTCCTCACAAGACATGAATTATGTTTCTCTTTTGTGCACTGTGGAAAAAAAGAGCCACGGGGTAAAGTATCCCCAGACAGGAGAGCAGGGCACTTGCATAAAAAGATCTTTCTGAAGGCAGAGATTCCCTCCCACCCTACTCCACTTTACCCACACCAGACATGCTCAGTTTTAAAAGTGACCTAAAAGGAGATAGTCAGAGCAGGATTCTCTTAGCTTGCGTTTTGTTTTCTCAACTTATATAGGGTCATGCAATCACCCATTAGGCAGGCTTCTATCCCTGTTCCTCCTAGATGGAAATGGAGCAGGGAGCAGACTTTTAATGGACCTGGGTGTGCTAGAGGATAGCTTTTGAGCTTTAACTTAGTCAATCATCTCTTTCTTCTAGGAACCTAGGTGCACATATCCTGTGAGTATGCTCCTCTGTCCGTCTGTCATGGTGATTTGGCTATTCTGACACACTGGCTCCTTCCTCTTCTATGTCTCTATTACTGTATGTGGACTTTCTCAGTGAAGGACCAGTTAGTGTTAGGGGAAAATTATTGCATAGATTTCAAATCCTTTCCTCCTCATCATTTCTTTATGCCCCTCACAACCAGGTGTAGTGCTTTTTTGTTTTTAAATATATGTATATTAATGGTTCAGACATATGCAGTCATAGAACAAATGGGATGGAACTCATATAACAAAACAGAATGCACCCCAAGGACCCTAAAATGCTATACAAGGGTAAAAGAAAGACATAGAATCGTGAACATACAATGGAGCTAAATGGCTGAATAGTCTCTACTGAATATGAAATTAAGGTAAATAAGCAATGGGAGAGAGCCAAACAGGATCAATGTGGGCTACGCTAAGTTCAAGAAGGAAAGAGAGAATGAGAAGGAGAGAAGAAAGGGAAAAAATAACAACGAGGGAAAGGGGGGAGTGGGAGGAGTCTGGAGGGGTTGTCTAGAGCCAAAAGGTAGCAACAGTACATGGCAACGTAGGTCCATTAACACAATGTCAATTTAGAGAGGTACCACTGGCTGTTCACCTACACCATCCGTCCACGGCAGGCCAGGCCAGAAATGGGACTCAAAGTATGCAAGCCAAGGAGACAAGAGTGAAAGTAAGGATCTACTTTCCACAAAGTAAGGGCATGGATATGCTCTAATGAGTAAAGAAGCTGGACTTTGTTGAGCCACTGAGCCAAAGCAGGTAGTAGCGTTGATTCCCAGTAAAAGCGGGATTATGCGTTTGGCAGCTTTAAGTAATATAAGAAACAGGTTGCTTATGTGAAGATGTGAGGGCCTGTGGGATGTTGATGGAAAAGAGGAAGGAAAAGGGGTCGGGTAGTAACATAAACTGAAAATTAGTGGACAGTGTCGATGCAACGTCAGACCAGAAGAGGAAGATTTGAGGGCAGGACCACCACATATGGAACGAAGTGCCTTGCGGTGCTGCACATTTCCAACAGGCTATTGGCAGGAGGGGATCTAGCTTTGAAAGTGTGGCCGGGGAACGGTACCACCTCTTGAGAAGTTTATAATTACATTCCCTGATGGTGGAGTCCTTGGAAGAGGATCTTATAATCCTGTGGATCATAAGCCACTGAGAGTAGAGTGTGGTAGTTTTTAACTCATACTCCCAGTCCCTCATATAGTATGTCTTAGAGACCAGGGCACAGGATTTTAGGAAAGTGTACATCTTCAAGAGGACTCGCATATGAATGCGAGGGGAAGAAATCAACTTTGCAAAGGGTGTGTCTGGTTGAAAGAAATAGCTGGAGGCTGCCAGTTGAAGTAGGAAATGGAGTGACTGCTTATATCCTGCCAAGACATTCCCTGAGGGAGATGATAGTTCTACAGCAACTCCTCTTGAGAAACGGGGCCCGTATCAGGAAGAAGTTTATCCAAAGTATGGATATTCAAAGAATGTCATGGTATAAAGGCTTCATCCTGAAGTCTGGGGGAAGGCTGGATTGTGGTAAAAGGACATGTGTGGGGAAGGGTAGAGGGCCAACCGAAACTTGGTATTGAGGCGTTTCCAGGAGGTATTAAGGATTGGGTGATCAAAGCATGCTCTGGGAAGGTCTGAAAGATCTATCCAGGGAAGCTGAAAGGGATCAATATGATAAAGAGACAAACTCTAACAATGAACCCACTCTTTTGGATCGGGGCTAATGCATTTGACTAATTGAGATACAGCAATTGCATCATAGTACAAGCCAATATCAGGGAGCTCAAAGCTGCCCGAAGAAGAATGTTGAGAAAGGAGTGTAAAACGCAACCTAAGATGCTTATAATGCCATACAAATGAGTTGAGCAAACTCTGAAGTTTACGAAGATAGGATTGAGGGATAGGAATGGGTAACACTTGCAGAATAAAGAGGATCTTTGGTAAGGAGATCATTTTCACTAGATTCATGCAACCAAACCATCTCATGTATAAAGAGTCCCATTTTTAAGATTGAGGTCGACGGCCAACAAGAGATGGTCAAGATTATCCTTGGCCAGAGAGGAGGTATGTTTGGTGAGGTAAATGCCTAGATATTATATGGGGGAGGATGCCTACTTAAATCTAAAAGAAAGTTGGAGTACCCCTGTGGTCTGCGGTGGGACTTTTAAGTTCAAGATCTCAAATTTCTCATAGTTGATCCTGAATTGAGTAACAAAGCAGAATTCATCAAGAATGTGCAGGTGCACTGCATTTTGTTCTTATAAGTGGTTTCTTCCCTGGTGAACATGCAGGTCTTGGTATCTGCTCCTCCTCAGGAATGCGTCATTGTATTCTATTCCAACCTCTTTGTAGTACCCAGAAAATGACAGCTATTGCCATTCTTTCCTGGATCTTTGCACTAGGTTATCTCCATTATGTTCCCAGGTGAGATTTTTAGCTTCCCTAGACATACAGGATTCTTATTTACATATTGCCATCCATGCATATTACCAGTGCTTCCTTAATTTCACCTTCCAAAGCCTGCATTTTTAATTCAACACCCTTCCTTTTGTGTTTACAAATATTATGGCAGCATTGGCTGCCCACATTCATTCTCTGGGGATTTCTCTTACTCCCTGTATGACTTTTCACTGAAGGCTTCCTTAGGCGAGGCTCTAGTCTTCACCTTCAGGCATGTATCTATATCTGTATATTCCATTACAAGTATTAGTCTTTCTCAGTATGACACTGCAGAAATAGAAAAGAACACAAGGCGCCCAATTGTACAGTATCTTAAATTCAGAATTAAATATAGAAATTCAAAAGAAAATCACAAGTCAAATAGTCAGCACTAGTGTTGAGCGAGCGTGCTCGGCCGATGCTCGGATCGGCTCGAGCATCGCTCTGCTCTGCACATGGCGGTACTCGTACGAGTACCGCCATGTGCTCGCCCGACATGCTCGGGTGAAGAGGATCTGTGCCGGAAGAGGCACAGATCCGAAGACGCTCCGCTGGACCACCAGGGAATGGAGGTACGGGGGCATTGCGGAGATGAAGGGGGCATTGCGGAGATGAAGGGGGACATTATGGAAGAGGGGCATAGACTCTATGCCCCTCTTCCACAATGTCCCCCTTCATCTCCGCTATGCCCGTCTTCCACAATGTGCCCCTTCATCTCCGCTATGCCCCTCTTCCACAATGTCCCCCTTCATCTCCTATGCCATAGAGGAGATGAAGGGGGACATTGTGGAAGAGGGGCATAGCGGAGATGAAGGGGCACATTGTGGAAGAGGGGCATAGAGTCTATGCCCCTCTTCCACAATGTCCCCCTTCATCTCCGCTATGCCCCTCTTCCACAATGTCCCCCTTCATCTCCGCTATGGCATAGGAGATGAAGGGGGACATTGTGGAAGAGGGGCATAGCGGAGATGAAGGGGGACATTGACCAGGCACCCTCCGCTCATCAGAGCAGGGGGTGCCTGGTTTAATGCTCGAGTGCTCCCATTCATTTGAATGGGGCTCGGGTGCTCGGCCGAGCACTCGAGCATCAGGGGGTGCTCGGTCAGAGCACCCGAGCACCCGAGCATCGGGGTGCTCGCTCATCTTTAGTCAGCACCTCTCAGAGCCAACTAACAGGCTTACGGAGAGATCAAATCGGTCTGCACTCAGATGTGGCACCTCCAACGCCTCTTTCGTATATCCTCCAGATAGCACCTATGTTGATGGATTCCCTGTGACCCGACCGGGCACACCCGTCCAAACAGCTTCTTCCCAGCAGCCAAACCACCGATGTCAGCCCGAACTTGAAGATTCGGTCCGCTAACACCTTTCCGCCCAAGGACATCAGACGACACATGATGCTTGAGGAAAAAACAGGAACTCCTTTATTTGGACACACACAGGGTTTATATATGTCTGTGAACACAGTCAACCAGTACCAGATGAGACTCTCAAAACCCCCAATCTTACTGAGACTTAATTACGGTAACACACAATAGAATACAAACACACAGTCCTCTATCAGATCTGCTAAGCTAATTACATTTACATTAGGCAGGACGGAGCACAGACATCTTCCCCTAGTGACGTCTGCATGCCTGTGCTGTCAGTCCTTCCAGACCCGAACAGCTCCTAGCAACGCCTCTGGGACTGACAGCACAGGCGTGCAGACATCATTATGGGAAGATGTCTGCTCTCTGTCCTGCCTGTACGTCCGACAAGAATTGATAATCCTTTTTAACAAGGTAATAAATTCTGGCGACTAGCGCTAGTAAGCAGCCTGTCTCCAGATAGGGAATTATTTAAGATCAAGTTGTTTAGCGGTGGTAGTTCCGCTTTAATGGTAGATTTATTTGAACAGTGAGAGACAGAATAACAACAAAAAAATCCAGAAAAATGCATTTCAAAAAAGTTATAAATTGATTTGCATTTTACTGAGTGAAATAAGTATTTGACCCCTTTGCAAAATATGACTTAGTACTTTGTGGCAAAACCCTTGTTGGCAATCACAGAGGTCAGATGTTTCTTGTAGTTGGCCACCAGGTTTGCACACATCTCAGGAGGGATTTTGTCCCACTCCTCTCTGCAGATCCTCTCCAAGTCATTAAGGTTTCAAGGCTGACGTTTGGCAACTCGAACCTTCAGCTCCCTCCGCAGATTTTCTATGGGATTAAGGTCTTGAGACTGGCTAGGCCACTCCAGGACCTTAATGTGCTTCTTCTTGAGCCACTCATTTGTTGCCTTGGCTGTGTGTTTTGGGTCATTGTCATGCTGGAATACCCATCCACGACCCATTTTCAATGCCCTGGCTGAGGGAAGGAGGTTCTCACCCAAGATTTGACTGTACGTGGCCCCGTCCATCATCCCTTTGATGAAGTGAAGTTGTCCTGTCCCCTTAGCAGAAAAACACCCCCAAAGCATAATGTTTCCACCTCCATGTTTGACAGTGGGGATGGTGTTCTTGTGGTCATAGGCAGTGTAACGGAAGCTGGGAAGGGACCGCGTCGCCTTCCGCCGTCGTTCCTGGGTCTCTCCTTCTCGACGCAGATAAGCGCCGTCAGGTGCACTGGTTGGAGTATTGACGGTCACTGGAAACAGCCACAGGATCGCTGGAAGCAGGGAAGCAGGGAAGAGTCCACGTCGCCGCCTGACAGTCCACGAAGTTAGGTCGCAGGAAACTGGCAGCAGGCGGTCGGCGATTCAGGATACTTGGCGCAGATGGGTATCAGAGTGGATACTTTAGACCATAAGCAATACAAGACTCCAGGACTCCTTGTTCACTCCAAAACAGAACTCATTTTATTGTCACAAACCACAGATATTTATATACAGTACAGTACATTGGATCACATGGGGAAACCTGGTACAATAGGGAACATGATTAAATCAAACACATCAGACAAAAGGCAAGGGCTGACACCATGAGAGCATTCACAGAGGTAATCAACTCACAACATAATACAAAGGGCTGGCAACAGAGTTTCAGGCTATACAATAGGTGACTCACAGACTGAGGGGTGTGAATGGATTAACACACACAGCAGGGGGGTCTCAGGACAGTTCTCACTCCAAGGACTTGAGTGGCCAGAATATTCATTTCCTTAACAATGGCCAGGGGTTGAATAATTAAGCAAAAGGCTTGGGAGTCTGCAATACATAATGAAATAATTAACCCCTCACTGCCTATTCCCTTGGAGTAAACCCTCAACATACTATATACAATAACTAAAACGTTCGCCATACATTAAACATACTATGTGATCCAAAGTCTATGAATTTAAGTCTTTCTCTTAGGGAATAGCTGGCCAGTTTGTACGCCAAGGCACAGCACAGAGTCCAAACAGTAATAAATGTCCATAGTCTTTGAATAAATAGTTTGAGGTCCAGACAAGGGCTCAGTAACGGGTAGGATCCGTTACATTTCTCCCCCTTTTGGTTCCAAGCCAGCGGGTGCGGTAGTAAACGCTGGCTTGGAGCTGTAGGAGGGCATGGAGGTGGTGAGGCACTTGTCTGGACAGTGCACTAGTCCGAAGGCCTTGGTCCTAGGCCAGTTTCTACTGAGGGGCCCCTTGTCCTGGGCCAGTGGTTAAAGCAGTCTTTCTGTTCTGGGCCAGGGGAAAACATGAGCCCTTTGTCTGGGCCAGGTAGGGGGAAACAAGGCCCTGGTCCTGGGCCAGGGAAACAATTGCAAGTCCCTTTGTCCTTAATCCTGGGCCAGAGGGTGAAGCAGTCTTTTTGTCCTGGGCCAGGGGAAAACATGAGCCCTTTGTCTGGGCCCGGTAGCGGTGTACAGGGCCCTTGTCCTGGGCCAGTGAAGAAAATGCCAGTTCCTGTGTCCTTAAACCTGGGCCAGGGGAACTGATGCCTGTTTGTCCTGACAAACATCAAAACAGGTGGCCTCTCCTGGGCCCTTCTCCAGGCAGTGCTGAAGTCAAATCCTTCTGGGTCTGGGGCCAGTGGCTCAGGGTCAAGAGCCAGTCTATAAGGGGGATCTCCCTGGGGCAATTGTGCCTCTGGCTTCTGGGCACCAGAGTTTGGGGATAGAGACCCATCTCCCCCTTTTAGTTGGGCCAGGGCCCCAGAGGGACAGGAGCGGATGCAGCTCCCACGCTCCTGGGTCAAATCAGGTATGGGCCTGATGGGGAATACATTCCCACCCACCAAGCTGGGGTCAACAGGGGACAGGGCAACACAAATGTCCTTGGTGAGGATCCTGGTCCCACTCACCAAGGTGGGAATCTCCAGTGCAGGGAGAATAGCAGGCTCTTTAATGATGACCGTGGCCCCGCGCACTAGGCCAGGGGTCTCAGGGGAAGGCAGAACAGATGCTGGGCTGGGGATGAGGACGGCTGTCCCACTCATCCCAGCCAGGTCTTCACATGACCTGGTGCTCTTGCTCTCCCGCACCAAGTCAGGGGTTACAGGGGGACTGATGGGGCACTCTTCCCCACCCATCAGGTCAAACAATATATCCAGGGGAGTTCCAGCAGCCCTACTTTCTCCCAGTCCGCTGGTGTCCTCCTCTGGTAGGCCATCACGCACAGGCCTTTCTTTTGCCTTGAGGGAGACCGCAGTCCCATCCCTCAAGGCGGCATTACTTGTACTCCTGGGGAGCACGCACGGCTCCGCTCCCAGGCCATCTTCCACCCCCACCAGGGTCAACATTTTGTGGCTGCTGCTGGGTTCTCTCCCACCCAGTACAGCAGGGGTCTCAGGGGGACTGATGGGCTTGCTCCCACCCAGCAGTTTACAGTCCATGTCTTTAGGAGGGCCAGCGGCACTGTTTTCTCCCAGCCCACTGGGGTCCTCCCCTTGCAGGCCATCACACACCGGCCTTTCTTCTCCCTGGAGGGAGACCGCAGTCCCATCCCTCCAGGTGGCATCACTCATAATCCTGGGGAGCACGCACGGCTCCGCTCCCAGGGCATCTTCCACCCCCACCAGGGGCAACATCTTGCGGCTGCTGCTGGGCTCTCTCACACCCACTACAGCAGGGGGCTCAAGGGGACTGATGGGCTCGCTCCCACCCATCAGTTGGGGCACACAATTGCTGCTGGTGGGGACCTGCGTCTCGTCCACCGCAGCTGGGAAAACAGGGAAAGGGGCAACTGGCCTCTCAGGGGAGACGTCCGTCCCATCCCCTGATGCCGAGGCATCTTCTGCACTGAGGGGGAACGAATTCCCACCCCTCAGCTCAGGCAACAGACAGTCTAGGGAAATAGGGGTATCAGGCAGGGCAACAGGGGCACTGGTGAGGAACGTATTCCCACTCACCAGTGTGGAGTGAACAGGGGCAGCTCCATCTAAGTCCTCAGCTCCACTGAAGTCCTCCTCAGATGCGTAACCCCCCCAGTCTTTTTCCTCTCTTTGTATCTCCTGGGCTTCCTCTATCCAGCCCATGTACATTAGCTCCAAGTTCCATTCCTGCTCAACTAAACGGTCTAGGTTCCCCTCCAGGTCTGGAGGAAAGTAACTTCCAAACATGGCCTTTCTTTTCTCCCAAATCTCGCAGTAGCGACTGTAATTCCTCTGGCCGAAAGTAGCATCCTCCTGAAAGGCCATCCATACCAGTTGTTGGAGTTTCAGGCGCAAGTTGAACGGGAAAAAGTTAACCATAACTCCTGTATACTCCTTGTGAAGGCACTTGATCATTTCCCAGTATCCGTCCTGGACTCGGAGCTCCTCTGTGATGCAGGTGGTGACCTCCCGGTAAAACTCCTCGGCTAAATCACCTAGGAAGGTCTCCCATTGACATCCGATGTAGTGGTACCGCATGTCATACACTCCTATGGCCTCCGGTAGCCGCGCTTTCGCCGCCATCTCTTAGCTGGTACACCCAATAAAAGAAGGAGAAATCCCACCGCTATGCCACCAATGTAACGGAAGCTGGGAAGGGACCGCGTCGCCTTCCGCCGTCGTTCCTGGGTCTCTCCTTCTCGACGCAGATAAGCGCCGTCAGGTGCACTGGTTGGAGTATTGACGGTCACTGGAAACAGCCACAGGATCGCTGGAAGCAGGGAAGCAGGGAAGCAGGGAAGAGTCCACGTCGCCGCCTGACAGTCCACGAAGTTAGGTCGCAGGAAACTGGCAGCAGGCGGTCGGCGATTCAGGATACTTGGCGCAGATGGGTATCAGAGTGGATACTTTAGACCATAAGCAATACAAGACTCCAGGACTCCTTGTTCACTCCAAAACAGAACTCATTTTATTGTCACAAACCACAGATATTTATATACAGTACAGTACATTGGATCACATGGGGAAACCTGGTACAATAGGGAACATGATTAAATCAAACACATCAGACAAAAGGCAAGGGCTGACACCATGAGAGCATTCACAGAGGTAATCAACTCACAACATAATACAAAGGGCTGGCAACAGAGTTTCAGGCTATACAATAGGTGACTCACAGACTGAGGGGTGTGAATGGATTAACACACACAGCAGGGGGGTCTCAGGACAGTTCTCACTCCAAGGACTTGAGTGGCCAGAATATTCATTTCCTTAACAATGGCCAGGGGTTGAATAATTAAGCAAAAGGCTTGGGAGTCTGCAATACATAATGAAATAATTAACCCCTCACTGCCTATTCCCTTGGAGTAAACCCTCAACATACTATATACAATAACTAAAACGTTCGCCATACATTAAACATACTATGTGATCCAAAGTCTATGAATTTAAGTCTTTCTCTTAGGGAATAGCTGGCCAGTTTGTACGCCAAGGCACAGCACAGAGTCCAAACAGTAATAAATGTCCATAGTCTTTGAATAAATAGTTTGAGGTCCAGACAAGGGCTCAGTAACGGGTAGGATCCGTTACAGGCAGCATTCCTTCTCCTCCAAACACGGCGAGTTGAGCTGATGCCAAAGAGCTCGATTTTGGTCTCATCTTGTAGCCCATGCCAGCCTGGTGTAGGCCTACAATCTTGTCCCGGACATCCTTGGTCAGCTCTTTGCTCTTGGCCATGGTGGAGAGTTTGGAATCTGATTGATTGATTGCTTCTGTGGACAGGTGTCTTTTATACAGGTAACAACCTGAGATTAGAAGCACTCCCTTTATGAGAGTGCTCCTAATTTCAGCTTGTTACCTGTATAAAAGACACCTGGGAGCCAGAAATCTTGCTTATTGATACGGGGTCAAATACTTATTTCACTCAGTAAAATGCAAATCAATTTATAACTTTTTTGAAATGCGTTTTTTCTGGACTTTTTTTGTTGTTATTCTGTCTCTCACTGTTCAGATAAACCTACCATTAAAATTATAGACTGGGCAAACGTACAAAATCAGCAGGGGATCAAATATTTTTTCCCTAACTGTATTTAATTGTTGTTGTCTATTATGATTTTTACCGGACGTGATATGCTCAATTGGGACAATTTTCATACTTCTAGGGTTACTTTTATGGTGCTGTTTAAAATGTCTTGAAACACTGTGAGAATCCAACCCATTTAAAATATTCCTTTTGTGTTGGCCACATTCATCCTTAAAGTTTCAGTGGTACGGCCAACGTACTGCAATACGCACTCACATGACAACAAATAAACAACAAATGATGACAAACAATTCATCATGCTGCTAATTGGGAAGGACTCGCACGTAACATTTGAAGTAAAGTGATCCACCTTATCCAGAATAAAAGGACAGGCCAAGCACCTTGAAGACAAACTTCTGAACGAGCCCTTCATTACCTTGCCAGCATCCAATGATCGTCCTCTTTCAAATGACAGTGCACGCTGTTGTAACCTATCTGTCCCATTAGTCAATCCATTATTATTATTAAAAGCACTTGGGGCCACAGAATTCCTAAGGGTCTTTGCCCCTCCTATATATTACCCGAGGCTTAGAAGGAAGGCTAGCTTTAAGGAGCGGGTCATTCAAAAGAATAGGCCAATGCTTCTGCATGATTTTATTAATCTCTTTAGTGGAGGTATTATATCCTGTAATGAACAGAGGACAATTCTCAAAATCTCCACTGGTCTGTTTCTTGGTCCCTTCTCTACTGTGGTCTCTTGCTCTTTTATAATCATCTTCAACAAGCGCTTGTGGATATGATTTAACCAAAAATTGTTCTCTCAAACTGGGTGATTAATTTAAAAATATCCTCTCTGATTCCATTCCAGGTCTTAGTTTTTCTCAGTATGACACTATACAGGAATGGGTTTTTCTATTGTAGGACATTATTCAGTCAGTGTTTTGATTGGTGTTACAGGCCTTACTTTTATCCATCAGCAAAGGTGTAGAAATAAATGAAGGTATCTGGTCTCTGCCTTAGAGGCAGTCCCCTTTGCCTAATTCCACACTCAGGAGATTGTCCAGACAGCAGTGTCTCCTCTCCTGTGTCATGTCCCTCTCCACTCTCTTCTCCACTAGCTTTCTGCTGTTCACATTCCAGGGGTACACAAGGTTGTCATGGATTTTCTCAGCCATCAATATCTGGACCTCGAGAATTAGGAACTGAACCAGTTTTTGACTCCTTAGTTCAAATGTGGAGTCTCTCAGCTGTGGATCTTATGACATCTTGCCCCAATTCCAAGGTTATTCTGTTTTGTTCCAGGTCCTTTGACCCTCTCTCCCTCTTAGTGGATGTGAGGGGCATTATGTGTCAGTTTCACCTGGTATATCTGTTTCATCCCTTCACTTTGATTCCCAGGGTGTGGAGGAAGGTCATGATGGAGTAGGTACATATCATTTTGATTGCTCCTTACTGGCCTCACCTAGCATGGGTCTTGGATCTTCTCAATCTATCCATTACACAGAATCAATTCATCTTTCACTCATTCTGGACCTCTTGACTGAGTGTCCTTTGCGTCATACGGAAGTGGAGAAGTTTGTTTTTTAGCTCTTGAAGCCAACATTCTGAGGAAGAAAGGTTTCTCTAATGTTGTCATCACTACTGTGATGAAGGCCTGAAAGCTGGTCTCATCCCAGGAATAACATATGGTACTTATTTTACATGCGGTGTGCAGATCAGATGTAGTGGCAATATTTCTTTAGTTTTGCAACAATTTTGGCTTTTTTTATGAAGGGCTTCGAAAAACTGAGGCTAAGTTCTATTAATGCCCAAATTTCAGCTTTATCTGTGATTTTTCAGAGGCATATTGCCTTATTGCCGGATGTGCAAACCTTTGTACAGGGGGTGACTCATATCACATATCTGAATTTTACATTAACCAAAAAATCATCCTTCCTTCTTTTTGTCTGCCTCTGTATAACAGATGGGAGCAGGAGATTCTCTGTTTGGACATAGTGTGGTGCTTGAACTACTACATTCATCGCACAGAGCATTTTCAAAAGTTGGACTCACTTGTTGTCATACCTGGATGCCTTTGTGCGGGCCAAGCTGCATCTATGTTGACAGAGACTTCTTGGATCAAGGAGACCATTCAACAAGCCTGTGCCCTTTAGGGTCCTGAGTCTAAAAGAATCAGACCTCTGTGGAACAGTTGTGAAAGGAGGTGAAGTGGTCTTCTCTTCAAGCTAAACACTACAGTGTTAGTGTTTAGGCTTCAGCTGAATCCAGTTTTGGGCAGAATAATCCACAGGTCATTATGCCTGGGTAGCTGTCCTGCACATCTTCTCTTCCAGTAACCCCTTTACTGATAGTTGGTTTGGTGTGTAGGTGTAACCCACCATATAATGAGGAGTCAAATGTATAGCTGTTTCCCAAAGATGGCTTTAAGTGGAAAAGTAATTTTTTTTACATTTTCACACTTTCAAAGGTACTGAAATCTCCTAGTGTATTTATGAGGTGTGCATGCCATACCCCCCTTTCCCCAAATCCTGCTTCTCCCCCCAAAAAACCAAACCACAACCACCTCCAATACACACCGACATCCTGCCTGACTTAAACTTTTTACATTCAATGAAATAAAGACACGACACAGTAACTGTGGGATAAATGGAGGTCACGGTTTATTTAAGGCCTAATTAACTAATTAAACCCTTGAACCCACCCGCATAATGTGAAGCTCCTGGACCATGCTGTCCTGGCATGGGATCGGCCTTGCACGCACCCCAGCCAGGGCAGCTACCTAGATGGGAAGGCTTTACCAGACATTTTTAATCCCACCTCCTCACCCTCCACGGCAGCTCAACACTTCGTGCCCTTGGTGTTGGTACTTGGCAAAACCTTTTCCCCTCAGGCCACACCAGCCGCACATCTGGTATCCTGACTTAAACGGAACCTTCAGGTATGCCCCACCAACACAGTGCCCAGGAGAGACACACTATTGGGCCTTTGTAATCTACATCTCCGGGTATGCTTCTTATGACCTATCCGCGACCTCCGCCTAACGATGGATTTTTCTTGTCATTTAGCCTGGGTGGGTGGGAGGAAAAGAAAAACAGTTAATGCTTAAAGGTAACATTGGCCTCCTTTTTAAACACATATCCCCCGCCCCTTTTCAAACCTTTACCTGGGGGAGGTGAGGGGATAACCCTCACCTCTCCCAGATCAAATTAAATCTGGCTGGACTGGAGTGGCCAGTCCTCATTGTCTAGGGGCTGACCACGCCAGCCCAGCAGTGGGGGGAATGCACATTATCCTGTGACAGGGGGGAGGGCAGCCGCCTCATTGAGCTACATGTGGACAAGCCGCCCTCCGCCCTTAATTTAGTGTCTGAACTTCCAAGAAACATGACAACCTATTGGTATACTCTAACATACTCTACTGGGTACTGGAAGCATAAAACTATGCCAGCTACAATTTCTCATTTTACAGACTTGCCTGTACTAAAATGGGTTTAACAACTACAGAAATTAAACATATAATTTTGGAAAGCAAACAACCAGCCAAAGGAGCACTTGCCTTTCTATTACTAGACTAGTGTATATAACTGTTTTATGAATAAGGAAAAACACTTTCTCTTTCATCCTCTGTGAAACACTGGAACCAAGTAGTTTCCTGTAGGAGGTAGATCACATACAAAACAGGGCTCTCAGGAGGCAGAGACTCTCTCCCAGCTCCACTTTAACCCCACTGAACAGAAGCAGCCTCGGTTTCAAAGTGGTCTGTGAAGGAGAAACAGCAGGGTGAAGATTCTAGGTATATTTTCCTAACTTACATGAGGTGCTCCTCCCCCATTATTTGAGCTCCTATCCCCCTTTCCTTTTACTCAAGACTGGACCATGGTGCAGACTTTACAGAGACATTGGGTCTGCAGGGGAGGTGGCTAAAGGTTTTAATAGCCACTTTCCCTGTTTTTCTCTTTCTTTCTTTCTTTCTTTCTTTCTTTCTTTCTTTCTTTCTTTCTTTCTTTCTTTCTTTCTTCCTTCCTTCCTTCCTTCCTTCCTTCCATGGGAGTCTGAAGACAGGAGAGGATCCAAAGTGGTAGAGTACACAGGTTCTGTATGTGCAGCCACAATCCGAGGTCTGTGGGCTTACAGCAGTATTCTGCACTCTGGTCACTTTATTTATTGTTCAGTATTTATTTGTATATCCTTGTCCCTCTGATGAGGATAAGGATTTCTTTTTGCGGGACATACTTTTTATTTTATGTCGCCAAGGCATCTTTGAGGGCTGGCTTCTGCAGAAGCCGGTTGGGCTCTGGACTGTGGGAGTTTCTTCACTATGCTGGGGCTTCACCATTCTTGTTCTGAACCCATCGGTCAGGATCCATAACCGTATTTTCAGTACATGGCTCTAGCTGTAAGTACATGATATTTAAAACTATATCAACCTATTTTATTTTTGGTGTTAATGTTTCTTTAGTGCTATACATTAAAGCAGGCATAGAGGAAACAACATGATTTAATGCAATTTCATGTGCATTCCATGAGGCAGATGCTTGCTGGCATTAAAGTTCTGGCAGTGGTGGAGGGTGTCTGTCGATATACAGTACAGAGCTCATACACTATAATGCACTGCATATCTCCTAGTGCAGTCACTGGCTTTAGAGGCTAACTCCACTGGAGCTGCTCTGCTGCACTAGCAAATTCCTATATCTACCCTGTTCTCTTGAACCAAGGAGCAAAAGAAAAATAAGTAGGTGTACAGGGCCAGATTTACAGCCCAACTGCTCCTAGGCAAGGCACTCTAGGCACCCTCAGTTCACTCCATAGCCACACCTTCATTTGTCACATGACCCTGCCTCCAGTCCCATTCTGGCACAGAAAATATCCTTGGCCTCTAACAAGAAAGGACAAAAATACACTTTAACCCTTTGGTTGCTAGTGAGATCTCCAACACCTTGCAAAGTAAGAAGTTGGAGATCTCTTCAGCATCCAAGTGGTTTAATAATAGCCTATAAAGGGTTATAAAACCGGTGCAGGTATATTACTCTGACCACACCCACAATTCAGAATGTGGGCATGGCCAGCATAGATGAGGCGACCTTCAAAATGTGGAGCTCTATGCAGTTGCCTACTCTGCCTATTGGAAAATCTGGTCCTGTAGGGGCCATTAGGATTTTCTGACCATAGTAGAATACATAGGAGTTATTAGTAGGAGGTGTTAATTCGCCTTTAACTACATGGAGGATAGAGGTTTCTCCAGAATATTGCAAAGCAATGCCCCGGACACCTTAATTTGAAGTAATGATGTGACTGTAACAACTTTACCTCTTCTGTGCCAGATAGGCATTTATCCATATAAGAATTCACTTTATGGCGGTGTGACATATTTCTCAGTGTAAGCTATGCTACAAAATGCATCTATAGCAAAATCATATTGCTAAGTGGGAGCTATGCTAGAACATGCATCTACAGCTTGTATACGTCAAAGTCCAACATGTATTTCAGCAGAAAGAGTGATTTCTGTTATGTGTCATTAAGTAATAAACAAATAGAGTAAAATAGTTGTTGGGATTGCAGGATATTTCATCAAATGATTACAAAATCAGCCTGCACACATGCTTAT
This sequence comes from Rhinophrynus dorsalis, assembly GCA_037306005.1. NCBI lineage: Eukaryota > Metazoa > Chordata > Amphibia > Anura > Rhinophrynidae > Rhinophrynus > Rhinophrynus dorsalis. The sequence continues at coordinate 157,334,248 of CM074723.1, forward strand.
CTTGAATTAACACTCCTCCTAATAATAATCCCCAACTTATCTTGCTATGGACAAAAAAATCACCCTGTGAATGATGTCCTTGTGCCTTTGTTGAAGAGTTAATCAGTCCTGGATGTCATGTCCATGGAGGAAGACATGACAGTTGGTATCAGGATAACAGGACCTCAAACTATGACCACTACACATGATAATCTTCTGCCTGCTTCTTTTTTTCCCTTCTGAGCAGAGGAAGAAGTTCCAGTGAGAAAATTTGAGATCCAGGAGTCTAATACCTCCCAAGTGTCCTTCTTTGAGACCCAAATCATCTGTCCCTCTATTGGTGTCCCTCTTTTTAAGAGATCAGTGTGGTGTTTATATTAGTGCATCACATTACTCCACTGCAATAACTTTTACATTAATCTTTGTCTATATAGAACAGAGACAGCACCACCCTACATTAAATAATATGACAAATAAAAATAGGGTGTGTCATTCAAGAGAGGGGCTCCATCACTCCCAAAGACAAAAATAGTCTAACATAACAATGATGATTTTGCACCACTTATCATAAAAAAATATAAATTATAATTTATTAAGTACAGAATAGAGATAGCTGTGCATGACTATCCCTCCTATCACCAAAACAACAACATGACAACCATCCTCTATCCCCAATATGTAAAGGACACATAAAACACATCTATATATATACAGTCACCATAAATGTCCAAAAGGACCACTGTTACCACTTGAACATGGGCATCTGAAGGGGGCAAGAAGGAGCACTCCCCCTACATTTACCTTTTCCACATAAACATAGAGACTGGGTGGGCTATACTGAGGGTTATATTATGGCTTTGGCCCCACACCAACCCCAGACAAAGTTCTGAAGACGCCCATGCACTTGAACATTGATACCTGTATGTCCAAATGGAATCCAAATCTGGGGGGGGCTGCATTTATAAAACTTCAGTATATGTGTTTATAAATTAGTCTTTATTTAAATACTTTACATGAGCATTCAACGTACGTCCCATGGGCCAAATAGGGCCGTCATGACTTCAGCATGCAGCCCACTTAAGATTTAAAAAAATATATATTATTTACTTAATTAACTAACATACTAGAACTAGTAAGCCTCTAAGACATAATTCCATGCCTGCCAGCACCGTACAGTTCAAGAATAGATATGTTAAGGACTACGCGGTCTGGGGCTGGGACACTCTAGAGAACCACGGCACTTTTTTATTTTTCATGGCTGTGTTCTGTGATCACAGAGTGGAGGGCAGCCGCTCTGCAATCACAAGCATCCATGATGCTCCAGGTCCATCACCTTTCCTTAACTCCCAGAATAGCCTTGGCGGTCCTGGCACATCATTGGGCATTAAGGGGTTTAATATCAGTGTTGTCATTGACGTGATCAATAAATAAATTCATATCCTTGCATAGATGACAGGCTATAGTTCACCATTGTTATCAATAAAAAAAGAAGTAACACCCCTTACATTTACAGCTTTCTGATGATGTGGACCATGGTTGAAAAAATGTGGCAGCCCCTGCTCTAAATCAGTTATTCAGTTAGACAAAGATGTGTTAATAGTTCAAGAAATAACTAAACATTCTCAATAATACTTCACCCACAGTAACACCACCTAAATCAAAGGTGTCCTTCTTTGGCCATTTGAAATTTTGGGAGGTATGTAGTCGATAGAAACATGTCCTCATTTTAAGTAGGATCCTGCCCTCTAGAACTAAACAATTAACCCAAGGAGCATAATGTACATTTCCTAGACTAGACACACTGATCCCTAAAAAGAATTTGGAATATAAAGAGCAAGAAAAGTGAATAGGGACCTATCCAGTGCACTTAGTCAAATTCCAACAATGACCACTTGAATTGAAAAAATAGAAATGTATTTAAAGCTAAACAATATAAATAATCCACATGTGATTTGAATACATATGGAATGAAGTAGCCCCAACATATCCTCTCCGCCATCTAATGCTCTTCACCTATACACACTAAATCTAACCTAACCAAATGAAATAAACAAAAATAACCTAAAGCAATAAAAAACACAGATAAATCCAGCCAAAATGCTAATATTGGCACCAGTATGTAAAACAAAAAACATATAGTGTCCAACATTTCCACATATAGAGCAGATTTCAGTGATAAACATCTCCAGAGCTATATAAGTCACTCATTCATGAACTGATGGCATATGAAAATGAGCAGATGAATTATGAAATGAATTATGGCTTAATGAGAAACACATACATCACTGGCGTTTCAAGCATCTGGGTCTGGTCAAGACGTAAAATCGTCTCTGTATTTGGAATGGTTGGAGGCTATATATTTTTGGTTTATATACTGGCACCAGTATTAGCATTTTGGCTGGATTTATCTGTGTGTTTTTTTTTTTTATTGCTTTAGGTAATTTTGTTTATTTCATTTGGTTAGGTTACATTTAGTATGTGTGGGTGGGAATGCATTAGATGGCGGAGAGGATATGCTGGGGCTCCATCATTCCATATGTATTGTAATTACATGTGGATTATTTATATTTTTTAGCTTTAAATACATTTCTATTTTTTTATTTCAAGTGGTCATTGTTGAAATTTGACTGAGTGCACTGGATAGGTCCCTACTCCCTTTTCTTGCTCTTTATATTCCAGGATAATGCCCTCTGCCTGCTTCTGTTTGAAAAAACCACCAGCAACTGTCATGTCTGCCTCCATGACCATGTCATCCAGGGCTGATTGAAGATGTATCCTTTGAACAGAGGCAAATATATATGGGCCAGTAGAAGTTTCAGGATACAATAAGGCAAGTGTGTGTGTGTGTGTGTGGGAGGGGGTTTAATATGAGGAGGTATTATTTCTCCTTTTATAAAAAAAAAATATGGCAAATATATTCAGAAACGTTGCATGGTTTAAAAAAAAAAAAAAAAAAAAAAAAATATATATATATATATATTAACCCTTTGGAGACATATCTGGCATCTAACTGGGTTAAACTCATCACCAGCATTAACCTGTGTATTTTGACCTCCACTTTATTCCATCTCGTCATTGTTAGTTTTAGACACGTAACACCTAGTTTTATTTCACAAGCTGTATTTCTACATCTCTATATCCACTCTATGTAACAGACATTTATTTGAATAGTGGCAAAGTCTGGAAGCTTTTTTTATATTGAAATTTGTATTAGCAAACAGAGTTTACAGAAGTTCAAATCAAGCCACTAATTTGAATTATATGAACTGTAGCTTTTATTAAGGTATCCTGATAAAATATTTGTATTCTGACATGTGTGCCCTTGTCCTCAGTGAAAGGCAAAGAGGACAATATAAGTCGGTGTTCTAAACCAGGTTGCTGTAGCACTTGATACACCATGTATAACCATTAAGGCTGCACCCGTTTCTCCATAAAGACTTTGACAAAAGTTTGAATGTTTTTTAAATGTAAATGTATGTAATTTAATATGAACAATATTTGTATTATTTTGATTGTGAGAGCTTAGAATAACTACATTTACATTTACACTACCTGTAATCTTCATTTCACCATTGGCAAATGACATATAATATTTTAAGGGTGCCCTCACTGTGTATTGGGGGGCATTGAGCAAAAAAATATTGAGAGCCACCTGGGCCTAGATACACTAAAGGTCGAAGAGGGCTATGAATGCCGATGTTCTGTCCTAGCAGTGGCGTAGGCACATCCTCAGTATTCACAGTGTCTACAACATCACTTCACAACAACGCTGACAAAAAAAAACCCATATTGACATCAGTCTGACATGCCTTCATTATGTCTACAAATTTGTATTCTTCGAATCGGCAATTGCTTATTTCCATATGGAAATTAAGCATATAAGATACATTCGTATGCAAGGGGGTGTGTTGATATTACAATGTGACACTTTGACTCATTCAGTAAACTCTGATAGCATCCTCTGCTGTCGGAGTTCACAGTCTCCACTTCACCTGCCTCAGGCTGTCATAGCTGGGATCTCCCCTGTACTCTAAACGCTGCATTCACTGAATGAACCCTGTCACTGGGTTCATTGCTAGGAAGCAGTCCTGCTCTATGATCATTTAATCAGTCACCTGGTTTGAACCCAGTGACTGATTTAATGCTATGACTGCAAAGCTCCCTTCTTGGTGCTGCGGATGGATGTAAAGCCGGCAGCATCAAGAAGGCTGTAAATGCATTTGGGGTCAGCCCATGGATCAGCTATCCTTTAACGCACACAGACATATATACAGGCAAGGTATGCAGTCCGTACCTTGCCTATTAACACTTTGGGTACCAGAGGGGTAGGAAGCACATGCCATGCAATGCTTTCCTACCTCTCTGGTACTCAAAAGGGGTTAAGTGTTGAATAAAAGACAGGTTCGGCTACTACATGGCAGTCTCTGAGGTGAATGTCAGATGGAATTAGTATGTTGAATATATGCAATATATGTCTACATACTAAAGGGGGGGGATCTCGAAGGTGGGGACATTGTGTAGTGCTTGGTGTACTATTTATGTTTATTGTAACCCTTTGAATGCCACAGGGGTGTGCAATGCACATTCCTATGGCATTCATTGCTGTCCATGGTGCTGAAAGCCTTCTCTGTGTTCCCCTATTGGCTAGGTAGGGAAGCACAGAGAATGCTGTTCAGAATTGTCGCAGTGTTGGTGATGTACAAGGGGAGGAGATCCCTTCCACACCAACAGCACTTCAGAAATCCTGTATGCTAATAGGGACCTTCTCCAACCCTCCCCTTTCATCCAAAAATTTTTGTGACTATGTTGATGTGTGTGCAGATTGAATTGTCGGAGTGAATCAAACACATTGACAATATCATTCCAACACCACATCGACATTTAGTGCATCTAGGCCCTGGGATGCTTTAAACAATAGACAAAGTTGGGGAATAGAGCTAGTGGAGGTTTGGCCAGGGGCACAGAGGGGCAATTGCCTCCTGGGCCAATCATATGTCTGGCTGGTGGGCCACTGCCTCACTCAGTCTCACGTTTGCTGCTGTAAATGGGGCTACATAAGTGATAACACAGAGCTACGATTCAAGCTAAATGGTGTCAAATGCCTCACTTAACAACATTAATATTAATTTTAAAATTAACAAAAGGGGATAGATGGAGACAGTGGGCTGAAGCTACATTGTAAATGGGCCACTTGATTGTATTAGTCCCCCAGGCTACACAAGTTCCCAGCTCTCCTCTGGACAGAGTAGACAGGTAGAGACAGTCTGGACTGTTCTGGGCAATTCTGGTGGGCCCATAAGCAGTTGAAAGCTAGTCCCAAAGTCTTTTTCAGTCTCTATGCTCTTGCTGCCACTAAATGTCACCCTCAGATTTTCAGTATCAGTTTGAAAAAGAGAGGAGAGCGGCAAAGAAAGGAGCAAAATAAAGTTTTTTCCTTTCCTGCTCAGGGCAGGCCAGATGACAGGATGCATTTCTACCATATGACCTGCCAAAGTCTCATGTTCCACAGCAGGCTGCATCAGACATTGCCAGAAGACTGGTCATATTTCCATCTACAGACAGGTAGGCACAGACTGCACTGCGGTATGGGTAGGGGGCATTTAACTGGATTTTTTGACAATTCAAATTGGAGCATAGCTCCTACAATGAAACTGAGTGTGTCAAATCTATCTTTTAGTAGTAAGGTAGCTTTGAGTCACTGTTTGAAACTATTACATTGCATTTTGTGTGGTATTTTGTGAAGGCTTTTTTTTTCACAAATGGGATTGCAAGGGGAGAGGGGAACTAGCGTGAGCTTTGACCAGGGCCCCCTGAGAACCACTGATGGAAGTAGCTAGGAGCAGACCTGTCAGTAGCTACTTCTAGGGTTTCCAGGCACTGTGGGCCATATGTACAGACACAAAAGTGGAGAAATATTGGCGAAAATCAGTTGCACCACAGGGAGAAAAACAATTCCCATTGATTTAAATCGGGTTTTTACTGTCTTAAATGCTAAACAGGTCTTTCATGTATTCCCCTTAATCAAGGAATCAATAGCCCCATTAAAACCAATTAAATTAATGGATCTTGTAATTTGTCCCTTATGATGGATTCAGTTTGCCTAAGGATTGCTCCTTTGTTGTCTTTGTGGTTATGGCCTGTAGCGCTGGTGGGGAACACCATGTTTACAACCATGGGTGTCCGGGGGGGGCACTTGCCTCTTCCCAATAAACATAGGGGCTGGGCAGACTGGCCTGGGGGTCATATTATGCCCCATCCCCCCAAAAATGTATGCAGACGTCAATTACAGCTATATCACTGTAAAAATCAAAAGTAATGATGTCAGATTTATAGTCAGGGTTTAGTTTTCCATTATCCAAGTTATAAGCAAACAACATTGCCAGCTAATTTATCATGACGGCTGCTAGATTTCCACCCACTGAAATCAATGGGATAGCATGTTTCATTTGCAGTTCTGTTGTATGCATTCACTGCTAACGCATGTTAACATGGTACAATTTCTGCTGGCAATTCTGTAACTACAACAATAATGTCTACACTGCCCAATGAATCCTAAAAGCCACCGTCACACAACAGAAGGCTGCACAAAACACAGTCACACATGCACCCATAGGCATTTCCCAAGAATCAACACACAAACCAAACACACAATTGCCCTGTCACAGACAGTCAAAGGTGTTCCAAGACCCCCTACAGCACAGGCATAGCTAACCTGAAGCCTCCCTACCCACACAATACCCAAGGGTGCCCTCTGTAACCGAAACAAACAGATTAACCTATTCCGTGCACTGGATCCCAACCCCCTAGCTTCAGACAGGTACACTTCAGCCCCCCCCAATGTGCCAGATGGATGCCCCCATGTGTTACTCACAAATATGATGGTCAGGAAATGATAACCTGACAGAAATACAGGCAGAAAATATAACCCTTCTCTGCTCAGGACACTCTGGTATCCACTTGGTATATCCACAAGTCTGTTCATTCAAACATTCATAAGTTCCAATGGATGTGTAGAAATAAATGTAAAAAGTGGTTACTATATCAATAATGGTAAAACATTTATCGGTAATGAGGTATATAAAAATTATGACACAATGTGCTGGAATGCAAGATAACTTATTTTGTGGTGTAAGCCCACTGTGTTATCAAAGATAAAAATAAAAATACACATCCATTGAAAAGTAAGAGTGTTTGAACGAACAGACCTACGGACATAGCAAGTAGATACCAGAGTGGAGAACGGTTATATTCTCCGCCTACGCTTTTGTCAGGTTGTCATTCCCTGACCATCATATTTGTGAGTAACATATATCTTAATTTCAATTTTAATATTGCTAATTGCACAGCTGCACTACTGGGCACCCTCTGTTTCTTTTGTGTACTATAGATTTCCAGCTCTTTTGTGTTATGTTGGTCACTATGGATTGCAACCTCCTTCTCGTTTGGCTCGCTATAGATATATGCTTGATGCAAATATTTATGTTCTCTGTTTTACTGCTTTTGCAGAATTAGAGAAGTGCCTGTCTTTAATAATAATAATAATAATAATAATAGTTCCTTTTAACTTGAACTAAGTATTTTTATTTGTTTGGTGCATGGTGGGGTGGTGTTTGCCATACATGTGCAGAGGTGGAGGGGTGGCGAACCTTAATTTTTTGCACAGGTACCAGTTAGATTATGGATGGCCCTGTTCCTTTTGAAATGTTGCCATCTACTGGCTGACATACAAAAGGGCGAGTTTAAAAAAATCACCTCAATCAAAACAGCAATATCAGAATGTTGCCTGAATGAAAACAGCAACATTCTGATGTATGGTTAAAGGTCATGATGCTCACATCCCACCCTACCTTCCACCACTCCGGCTCCTCTTACGTCCCTTGCACCGTGTGTAAGGTCATGATGCCCACATCCCACCCTACCTTCCACACTTTGTATTGCCCAGTGTTCAGTAAAGTCTGATGAAATTTCAGTAATCACCTCCTGAGCCTGTGCAGGACAAACTGGTGCAGTATCATGATCATCAGGACAGGGTAAACCTTCCCATCCCACTTGTTATACTCACACTGTAGATATGTAAGAATTGCTTATCTCAAACAGATTGTGGATATATCAGCTGACTCAAGAAGTCCTGATGATACTGCAATAGTATTGCCTATTTCTTTAAGGAATTCCCATTGATGGGTTCTGAGTGAATCTATTTGATGGATGTGCCAGAATATTGCTATACCTAGCTATTACTTGATACTGGAGTAGAGACGTGCTGTCAACACACGCAGAACAGTGAACTTGGTATTGTGCGAGAAGAACATCTTTCCGAATAGATGATCTCTGATTGATTCCAGTCTCACCTAAGTATATCATTACATTGGAAGGAGGATACAGTATCAACTTCATGGGGATTTTGGACTTGTTGAACTACTTAAAGTATAGTGAGTACTGTTTTTTATACCAACAGAGGAACCGCTTTGGCAGCTAAGTCTATCCCTTCTAGGCATGCTTTTCTGTACATTTGTTATATATGCTGTAGTCCCTATTTAGAAAAACGGACTCTATTCATTATTTGAGGATTTGATATATAATTTGTTGCTACCCATATATCAAGGTATAAGGACTTTTTGTATTCCGACACCGTGGTGGTTGACTGATGATCGTGGTCGATGTTCACCAATACTCCAGGGATCAACTGAAGTTTGTGTCCCATGAGTTCCAGCACTCTGGTGATCAAATGAAGGGAGAGGTTGATGAACTCCGACACCTCACTCCTCGACTGAAGGACCTGGTCGATGTACTCTGACACTCCAGAGATTACAGGTCGAAGTCGGAAGTACAGCAAGCTGGATGGCTGGGATGAATCCGACCAGCAATCATGAAGCAGCTTGCTGTAGTCAGAGATCTACCTGCCTGGTGAGGCGGGGACCAGTTCTGCAGACCATTGAGAGCAAGGCTGGAGGCTGAGATCTAGCCAATCAGCTGAATAGTAGTTGCTAGGCCCAGTCGGAGTTCAACCTGCTGGGTAAACCTGGGATCAATCCCGCAGGCCGTCAGAAGAAGTAAGGCCCTACACAAGATCAACCTACCTCAAGCAGAAGCAGAATCCGTCCGACTCACCTGTAGTTGGCAACTGGCTGAGTCAGTGATCCATCAGAGTCTTTAGGTGAAAGAGAAGCAAAGTAGTCAGAGATGGTGCTGAGCTCAAGCCGGGTGGACGGAATAAGAAGTAGGGTCTGCAGACAAGCCGGGTCACAATGGGAAATCAAATCAACTCTGGGGTAAGACAAAGATGGAAATCGTTAATCAGCTCAGAATTAGCAGAAAACAGTGGTGCCCTGGTATGCCCATCTACTGTCCGGAGAAGTCACGGAAGATTTGCAGCCAAAAATCCATACCTCCGACGCGGAAACAAGGCCAAGCGATTCAACTATGCACGAAAACACAAGAACTGGGGTACAGAAAAATGGCAGCAGGTGCTCTGGACTCATGAGTCAAAATTTGAAATATTTGGCTGTAGTAGAAGGCAGTTTGTTCGCCTAAAGCTGGGGAGCGGTACAAGAATGAGTATCTGCAGGCAACAGTGAAGCATGGTGGAGGTTCCTTGCAAGTTTGGGGCTGCAATTCTGCAAATGGAGTTGGGGATTTGGTCAGAATTAATGGTATCATCAGTGCTGAGAAGTACAGGCAGATACTTATCCATCATGCAATACCATCAAGGAGGCATCTGATTTGATCCAAATTTATTCTGCAGTATGACAACAACCCAAAACATACAGCCAAAGTCATTAAGAACTATCTTCAGCATAAAGAAGAACAAAGAGTCCTGAAAGTGATGGCATGGCCCCCACAGACTCCTGATCTCAACATCATCGAGTCTGTCTGGGATTACATGAAGAGAGAGAAGCAACTGAGGCTGTCTAAATCCCCAGAAGAACTGTGGTTAGTTCTTCAAGATGTTTGGAACAACCTACCTGGTGAGTTCCTTAAAAAAAACTGTGTGCACGTGTACCTAGAAGAACTGATGCTGTTTTGATGGCAAAGGAGGGTTTGAAGTATGCCTAAACAAAGTAAAATCTGCTTGTTTTTCAGGTACAATTCCCCTTTAACCCTTTGAATTCCAAATGAGTATGCAACACTTTGCTTTGCAATGCATTGCACTGCACACCCCTCTGGAGGGTAAAATAACAGGAGAATCTGAGATGAGTTCGCAGATTTGACAAGTGAAAGTGGAGTAGCCTGTTTATAAACAGAATACAAAACTAATTTCTGTGGCGCTCTCTATCACCTATGTAATTGCAACCTGAGTTGCACTGGTTCATACAACGGGGGTAAGAATCTAATTATTGGATCCCTGCAGTTCAAAGGTGAGAAAAAATCATTAGAAAATCAAAAAAAGCAATAAAGTGATCTTATCACATAAAATCACTACTATCCAACAACACCAAGATGCTGCTACAGGCCACTGGAATTATGCAGCTTCCATCCCAAGTACAACAGCCTCCGTTCCAAATATAGCAATCTGTAGCCAAAGCAAATAACAGGAGAGTATTCCTATAAGTGTAGAAGAAAATCTATTTAATGGAATAAAATCCAATTATCAAACTCCCTTAGAAATACACTCACAAAAAAGGTAGGAATAAGTGGTACTTCTCTCCCGGCATCCAGTTAACATCACAAAAATCCCTGTTCTTTGTTGTATAGGTCTTTGTGCCAGATTCCTCTTAGCTGGATAAGGCCATGCATGGGCAGAGTCCACTTTCAAATATAAGTTATGACTTCACCCTACACATTTCCCTGAGGAAGTAGCTAAACGCTACTAAATGCATAGGTTGACATATTAATTGATATATTAAAGTAGACTCTCCCTGGAGTCTCCATAGACCCTGTTTTTTGGGCTTCCAACATGTCGCTGGACAGGAGACTGAATTGCAATGCTTCCATCTAACAGTTCATTCTCCTCCAGCATGACCAACCAGGAAACATTGAGGGGCTGTTTTCAGAACCCATTCTGCTCTCCCTTTGGTCACTAGGGCTCACTAGCAGCACATGTTTCATTGGCAGATCTCCCAGGGGAGCAGATCTGCATATAAGACATTATCCAACTGATAGTTGCAATTTATTTGTGGCTTTTACATTTTTTGTTTTTGATTTTGCCCCTTGAATACTAGAGAGGTGTTAGTTCCCCTACAAAGAGCCTTTCTAGCATTCTATATATTAAAAGTCCAATTTACATCAATGTGAATTTCTCTTTGCCACTGTAGTGCAATTGGTTTGCCCAACAATTATTCGAGTTACACTTAGTACATCATCTTCAGTGAGTGTTTTCGTTGACTGAAAATAGCAAAACCTTCAGAAGTTTGCTTAGCAGAGTATTCGCTCAAAGCAGGCTGACTGAGTCAAACCTACTTATAAGGGACCAGCAAATTCTATTAATTTCTTAAAGAAATTATAATATCCACTCTCAGTTCAGCTTCTGTTGTGATGCTCCAACGAATTGGGTTCCATTCGATTTCAACCCTCTTCAATGTGCAATCTCGCTGAACATGTATTTATGTATGTATATCTTTATTTATATGGCGCCACACAGTGTAAGCAGCGCCTTACAATAGACATGTGTTACAATAAATGAGAGGGGATGAAATAAGTCGACATTCATAGAAACAATGGGAGAGAGGTCCCTGCCCCAAGGAGCTTACAGTCTAAATGTGTGAAAGGAGACATACAATGGGGTAAGAGGGTGTTATCCAGAGAAACTAAGCAGGATATCAAGCACTTTATATGTGAGTGGATATATTTATTAGTATAAGGAGTGAGCGATTGTGATGTTGAGTTTTGCATTTCTGTGCATTACTATTAATATCCCCTGGGAATCAGGAGTTGTTTGGACCAACGTGGAGGACGGACACCAAGCACGATAATTGAACAGGAGTGACCATGTACTCGAAGGGTCCTTGGTCCTGATCTTTCACCTCAAATCCAGCTGCAAATTTCAGACTGCCTTTTGGCCATTTCCTCCTGGATGGCACAATGTCAGCTGAAGATAAACATGGCCAAAACTGAACTGCTAATCTTCCCACCAAGACCTTGCCCAACACCTAGCTTCACCATTACAGTTGATGGAATTGATATTGATCCGGTCAGCTCAGCACGCTGCCTTGGGACCATATTTGATTCCTCTCTTTCCTTCTCCCCTCACATTAACTCCATGGCTAGATCATCTCGCTTCTTTCTCCGCAACATTGCTAAAATCCGCCCGTTCCTCTCCCAACAAACTACTAAAACTCTTATGCATGCCCTCATTCTGTCTGAAATTGAGATTACAAGTGCTGAGTTTGGCCAAAGGCAGTGCATGGTCCTAGTGCTCCAGAAGATAAGATATCAGGGTAGACTTAAAGACAGAGGGGGATTTTTCAAGACGTAGGGAGAGGGGTATGGAGTTCCATAGGTATAGAGCAGAAAGCGAGAAAGGTTTGAGACGGGAGAGGGCAGAGGATGTGGATGGTGCAACAAGAAGTGAATTGTGTGCTGAGCGAAGGAAGTGGCCAGGAACATAAGAGGAGATGAGGGAAGAGATGAAAGGAGGGGTAGCAGTGTGGAGAGCATTAAAGGTAAGAAGAAGGACTTTGTAATTGATGCTCGACAGACCCAAAAAACCAAAAAACACACGCAGGGGGCGCCAATAGTGCCTTATATCAAACAGTACATATAATAGATGCAATAGAAAGATATGCACTTACATAATACAGTGGCTGCATAGATATAACAATACAGCTAAATACACTTGTCAGGGTAATATACCGTCCCTAAAAAATATTGCAAAAATACGTCCGTTCCTCTGCCTATCAGCAGCTAAAACACTATCTCAGGCACTTGTTCTCTCTAGACTTGACTACTGCAACATTCTACTCTCTGGTCTTCCTGCTTCTCATCTCTCTCCACTTCAATCTGTTATCAATTCAGCCGCAAGAATCACCACATTTGCTCCCAGATACCTTCCATCTCCTCTCTTCCTGAAATCCCTCAATTGGCTACCTATAAAGTATCATATTTCTTACAAGATTCTCCTCCTCTCCTGTAAGTCACTCTGTTCTTCAGCACCCTCTTACATTTCTGCCCTTATCTCCCGCTGCACCCCTTCCCGTCCCCTACGGTCTTCTCAAGGGTTCTTCCTGTCCTCTCCCTACACAACTCGAGCCATCTCTCGACTACAATCTTTCTCACTGGCTGCTCCTCGACTCTGGAATGCCCTCCCCATCACCGTTCGCCAATCATCCACAATCACCACTTTCAAGCAACTCCTCAAAACCCACCTGCTCAGGGAGGCATCTCAATAGCAATGTCCTCCTTCTGCACACTGACAGTCACATCAGAATCCTTCTGCACTTCTTTCACCACACCTTGTACCTGCACTTATAATACTCCTCCTAGTGTCTCTGTTTGTCAATATGAATTCAGCCTAGATTGTAAGCTCCTTGGGGCAGGGTCCCTTTCCTAGTGTATGATTCCCTTGCTGCACTTTCCCTCACAAATAATGTAATGATTGTACTTAACCTTAATGCTCTTAACCCCAGTTCTGTCATTTTTGTATTGTATTATTTCAACTTCTGTTAAGCGCTGTGTACATGTATGGCGCTATATAAATAAAGATACATACATACATACATACGGTGGTATGCTCAAGTCTCCTCCTCACTCCTTGGGTACCGATCTCCTCTCACTGCTGAATAAAATCTCTTCCAAAGAAAAACGCCGCTCCAACAGCAATCTCCAAAAGGGAATTTATTACAAATAAAAACAATCAAACATCCAACATAGTTCCCACAATGCTACGCGTTTCGTAACAGTTAAACGTTACTTTCTCAAGTCGTGCGGGTAATCCTAATGGATACATAATGTGGAGCGGCTATTTAAAAGTTTCCATTCACCTCCCTATTGGATGATGGACAGTCATTAACGTGAGTTAACTCATCATCTTCCAATGACGGATCCACTATACGGCTCTCTATAAAAACCGTCCATCAAACCAACAGACTGGTCAATCAACATTGACATACCAATATATAACGTTCCCATCTACCTCTCTAAAAATACTAATAGTAATAATAGGGAGACCCTACATCTAATATAATCAAAAAAGCAAAATGTAGAAAACATCAACAATTATACAAAGAAAAATATATAATAATAGATAAAAGATCGATCCATCCCTCTAGAAACATCACCGTACCTATACAAAATCTATAGAACAGCATGCGCTATTGGACGGATCGATCTAAGACCATTGTAATACATAAAAATATATAGTTAAAAACAACCATGAATATTAACCCCTTGCACCTATCCCACACTCGTATACAGTCCCTTACCTGCAAACAAGGACTACATACTTCTCAACTACCCACCAATAATCTCGAATTGAGTAATAATAATATCGTATAGGATATAATCCTCTCATAAAAATGAAAATGAACCCTACCTAAGTGTCTCCTATCCCCTATACTAAAACCTTACTAATGTGTGACAAAAGTCATAACTCTCATAAACTTACATAAACTTAAACCTATCTCACCTAACATGAAAGTGCTCATATATTAAATCAATAGAAATAAAAGAAACACTAACCTCCAAATAGAAAAAAAAACAACAACACAGAAATCCCTATCTCCTATATATTACCACTGACTCTCTACCACCTCATTGAGGCCTTGTGGATAAAGAGATTGAATTCTAAAAATCCAAAAGGCCTCCCTACTAGATAGATATTCACTCCGATTTTTCTTATCTGGCGGTACATATTCAATCGGTATAACTTGTAAACCCGAGGGGTCCTTATTATGACACTCTACAAAGTGTCGAGACACACTATGCAGCATAAAACTTGAAGTCATATTTCGCCTGTGTTGTCCCTGTCTAGTCCTTAATTTTTGAATAGTGTGGCCCACATACTGTAGGCCGCATGGACAAGTCATCAAATAGACCACAAAATCAGTACCACAATCCATATACAATTTAATCTTAAAATTTTCTTTAGTTGAAAATGATGTAAATGTACTGACTTCGTGGCCCATATAAGCACACGTTAAACATCTCGGTTTTCCACAACTGAAAGATCCTGTTAACCCAACCTTTCTTTCATCCTCTACATGTCCAAAACCACGCTTTCCCAAACCTTTTCCTTTCCTCGTTGGAGCTAACATATTTTTAAGCGTTGGGGCTCTACCATATATGATCTTTGGATATTTGGGAATAACCGGAGCCAAGAGTGTATCTTTACCTAAGAGTCTCCAATGATTATTTAAGATACATTTAATTTCTCCACTCTTATTACTATATTGGGTAACAAAGAATGGAAAGTTACTCATCACTTCATCATTCTTATTCCTTGATGGTTTCAAAAACTTCTTTGTTCCCAGATCAGCCTCATGTATCTTTCTGTTCCAAATCTATTTCTAGCTCTACCACATGCATCCAAAACCAACAATTTTGGATAACCTTTCCTCAAAAAACGATCTACCAAAATTTTTGACTGATCATTATAATCCTCCAACCTGGAACAATTTCTCGCAATTCTACAGAATTGTCCATAAGGGACATTCCGAAGCCACTTTTTATGGTGGCAACTCTTATAATTCAAATAATTATTTACATCCACATCTTTAAAGAATGTTTTAGTCAGAATTGTCTGACCATTCACTCCCCAAAGAGTTAGATCTAGAAATTCAATTTCATAATCCCTCACAGTACTAGTAAATTGTAAACCCCATTTATTTGCATTTAAATATTCGACAAAATCACCAATCTGGTCTTTAGGTCCCTTCCAAATAATCAAAATATCATCAATAAACCGCTTATACACCACAAGGTTCGCGCCCAGCCATTTTGACCCCCATACCAACGATCTCTCAAGGTATCCCATAAAGAGATTCGCGTAGCTGGGCGCGAACCTGGTACCCATTTCGGTACCTTTCTTTTGCAAGTAAATCTCCCCCTCATACTCAAAATGATTATGTGTTAATATGAATTCAATTGATTTCAAAATGAATTCAATTTGTCTAGAGGGCATCAGTAGATCTTCCTGTAGAAACTCTCTACAAGCCTCAAGGCCACCTTCATGGGGGATATTAGAATAGAGTCCTACCACATCAAGTGTAACCCAACAGTAATCATCATACCATATTACATCACGTAACAAATCGATAATATGTGTCGTGTCCCTAGTAAATGCAGGAAAAAGCCAGCACCAATTTTTGTAAATGGTAATCTATATAGGCCGATAGATTACAAGTCAGGGAATCAATCCCTGATATGATGGGCCTGCCAGGAGGATCCAAAAGGGTCTTATGGATCTTAGGTAAATGATAATACCTAGCCAACTGTGGCTCCGGTATACATATAAAATACCTTTCGGATCGTCCCAACAGGCCCAACATAAAAGCCTCCTCAACCATCTCAAATATTTCCTTCTTATACCCCTCACTCGGGTCAGATTGTAATTTACTGTAATAGTCTGCATCTGAAAGAATTCTCATAGCTTCTCTCCCATAATCTTCCAAAGTTTGAACAACTACCGCCTCCCCTTATCAGTGGGTTTGATCACTATATCAGTACGTTGTTGCAAACTTTTTAGACCTCGTTGTTCCTCCTTGGTGAGATTATTATCTAAACATATTAGATAAAAATATGTTAGCTCCAACGAGGAGAGGAAAAGGTTTGGGAAAACGTGGTTTTGGACATGTAGAGGATGAAAGAAAGGTTGGGTTAATAGGATCTTTCAGTTGTGGAAAACCGAAATGTTTAACGTGTGCTTATATGGGCCACAAAGTCAGTACATTTACATCATTTTCAACTAAAGAAAATTTTAAGATTAAATCGTATATGGATTGTGGTACTGATTTTGTGGTCTATTTGATGACTTGTCCATGCGGCCTACAGTATGTGGGCCGCACTATTCAAAAATTGAGGACTAGACAGGGACAACACAGGCGAAACATGACTTCAGGTTTTATGCTGCATAGTGTGTCTCGACACTTTGTAGAGTGTCATAATAAGGACCCCTCGGGTTTACAAGTTATACCGATTGAATATGTACCGCCAGATAAGAAAAATCGGAGTGAATATCTATCTAGTAGGGAGGCCTTTTGGATTTTTAGAATTCAATCTCTTTATCCACAAGGCCTCAATGAGGTGGTAGAGAGTCAGTGGTAATATATAGGAGATAGGGATTTCTGTGTTTTTTTTTTTCTATTTGGAGGTTAGTGTTTCTTTTATTTCTATTGATTTAATATATGAGCACTTTCATGTTAGGTGAGATAGGTTTAAGTTTATGTAAGTTTATGAGAGTTATGATTTTTGTCACACATTAGTAAGGTTTTAGTATAGGGGACAGGAGACACTTAGGTAGGGTTCATTTTTATGAGAGGATTATATCATATACGATATTATTATTACTCGATTTGAGATTATTGGTGGGTAGTTGAGAAGAATGTAGTCCTTGTTAGCAGGTAAGGGACTGTATACGAGTGTGGGATAGGTGCAAGGGGTTAATATGCATGGTTGTTTTTCACTATATATTTTTATGTATTACAATGGTCTTAGATCGATCCGTCCAATAGCGCATGCTGTTCTATAGATTTTGTATAGGTACGGTGATGTTTCTAGAGGGATGGATCGATCTTTTATCTATTATTATATATTTTTCTTTGTATAATTGTTGATGTTTTCTACATTTTGCTTTTTTGATTATATTAGATGTAGGGTCTATTAGTATTTTTAGAGAGGTAGATGGGAACGTTATATATTGGTATGTCAATGTTGATTGACCAGTCTGTTGGTTTGATGGACGGTTTTTATAGAGAGCCGTATAGTGGATCCGTCATTGGAAGATGACGAGTTAACTCACGTTAATGACTGTCCATCATCCAATAGGGAGGTGAATGGAAACTTTTAAATAGCCGCTCCACATTATATATGCATTAGGATTACCCGCACGACTTGAGAAAGTAACGTTTAACTGTTACGAAACGCGTAGCATTGTGGGAACTATGTTGGATGTTTGATTGTTTTTATTTGTAATAAATTCCCTTTTGGAGATTGCTGTTGGAGCGGCGTTTTTCTTTGGAAGAGATTTTATTCAGCAGTGAGAGGAGATAGGTACCCAAGGAGTGAGGAGGAGATGTGAGCATACCACCGTAGAGGGACGATATATTACCCTGACAAGTGTATTTAGCTGTATTGTTATATCTATACAGCCACTGTATTATGTAAGTGCATATCTTTCTATTGCATCTATTATATGTACTGTTTGATATAAGGCACTATTGGCGCCCCCTGTGTGTGTTTTTTGTTTTTTTGGGTCTGTCGAGCATCAATTACAAAGTCCTTCTTCTTACCTTTAATGCTCTCCACACTGCTACCCCTCCTTTCATCTCTTCCCTCATCTCGTCTTATGTTCCTGGCCACTTCCTTCGCTCAGCACACAACACACTTCTTGTTGCACCATCCACACCCTCTGCCCTCTCCCGTCTCAAACCTTTCTCGCTTTCTGCTCCATACCTATGGAACTCCATACCCCTCTCCCTACGTCTTGAAAAATCCCCCTCTGTCTTTAAGTCTACCCTGATATCTTATCTTCTGGAGCACTAGGACCATGCACTGCCTTTGGCCAAACTCAGCACTTGTAATCTCAATTTCAGACAGAATGAGGGCATGTATAAGAGTTTTAGTAGTTTGTTGGGAGAGGAACAGGCGGATTTTAGCAATATTGCGGAGAAAGAAGCGAGATGATCTAGCCATGGAGTTAATGTGAGGGGAGAAGGAAAGAGAGGAATCAAATATGGCCCCAAGGCAGCGTGCTGAGCTGACCGGATCAATATCAATTCCATCAACTGTAATGGTGAAGCTAGGTGTTGGGCAAGGTCTTGGTGGGAAGATTAGCAGTTCAGTTTTGGCCATGTTTATCTTCAGCTGACGTTGTGCCATCCAGGAGGAAATGGCCAAAAGGCAGTCTGAAATTTGCAGCTGGATTTGAGGTGAAAGATCAGGACCAAGGACCCTTCGAGTACATGGTCACTCCTGTTCAATTATCGTGCTTGGTCTCCGTCCTACACTTTGGTCCAAACAACTCCTGATTCCCAGTGGATATTAACAGTAATGCACAGAAATACAAAACTCAATATCACAATCGCTCACTCCTTATACTAATAAATATATCCACTCACATATAAAGTGCTTGATATCCTGCGTAGTTTCTCTGGATAACACCCTTTAACTGCCGGTCAGCTGTCTTTATACCATAATAACTCTGTCCATATATCTAAGTGTGCACACTTATAGACTGAGAGGTACATCACTCAAAATAGAAAGTATTTATTAAAAAACACATATATAGGGCGCCGTGATCACACATTGTGGTAAGTGTATATATATATATATGTATATATATGTGTGTGTATAGAGAGAGAGAGAGAGATAGATAGATATGCAAAGGAAGAAGGGAAGTGAGTGACAGCACAACAGGTGTACGCTAAGTGTAATATTTATTGAAACAAGTATGAATGACACTCAGATATAATGAGATTAAAAAAAAATAATAATTATATCTGTGTGTCACTCATACTTGTTTCAATAAATACTACACTTAGAGCTGTTGCGCTGTCCCTCCCTTTACCTCTTCCTTGATTAAAGAGAACATTTTTTAAACAGTTCCTGCTTGGAGGTGGACATGATAATTGCTAACAAGACTGTAGAACACAAACTCCACCCACTGCACATGATAATCTTAAACCTTTAAGGACCAGACACCCTCTGGTCCTAAACCACTTCACTGCTAAGGACGTGGTTGTCAACATCTTTAGCAACAATCCTATAACTGCTAAGGATGTGGATGGCCATATCCTCTGTGCCCGCAGCAAAAGGGTTACCAATGGGGACTGAATCAGACCTTGTTTGTAGGCGTCAGATTCTTGTACTGTTGCTAATTTTGGTATTGCCTTTGGATAAAGAACATCATCATGTGTGAATGTGATAACATAATTAAAGCAATGGGAAACAGTAGAGAGGGCGGGCTCTACAAGAGCCTGTATCTCAGCCCCCTTGATCCAATCTGCAAACAACCATCCTTTCAAACAAGAATAAACTTGAAGGTTACCCAACACTGTAAATTTAAATTAAAAAAAAATCTGTGGTAGGGACGGAGTTCTAAAAGAGTTATAATCTAAGGGGAGTCCTCTCTTTCAAACAAGCGTAGTTTCCAATAAGTGTGTCGGGTGATCACAAATCATCTGACATAAACACACATTGACAAAATGGATCAATGCATGCAATGTGTGAGCATAGGGATGCTTGGTACATATATATATGTACCTATTGAGTCTTTCTCAGTAGACCCTCTGTATAGGGCTTGAAAGCTGACACAGCAAGTTTAGGTGGAATGAATATGCAACCCAGGAGTTTGTGGGGGAGATTCACAGACTTCTGGGTTACATTCCAGCCAAGGATTTCTGACCCCCCCCCCCAACAGCTGTAGAAGTTAGGGTTGCCACCTTTTACTCTTGCCAAAACCAAACAGAAGCCCAATGCTTTGTGCTAAAGCTAGTGTAATACCGCACATTTTTGGTGGTCAATTTCTAACTTTATAATTCTTTCCAATGTGAGGCTTAATTTATACCCTGCAGGCCTGTCTAAAGCAAGTAATGTGTTGGGGACCTCATTGGCATTAAAAGGGTTAACAGCCCCTTTTACATCAACAGTCATTTGCATGACCAGCCAATTAGAATTAGAGCTCTAACCAATGAGAGCACAAGAAAAGGCTAATAGTGTCTTGTTACTCAGCAACAATAACAAAGCTAAAATAGATAAAAATCCACTCAAATTTAGATGTTGCTGTTAAACAGGCTTATGCCCTAAAGAAGCAAATCAGAGCTTTGGGCTCTCCAGGTCTCCACTCCACTGTTTTTTTGTTTTTTTTTATTAAGCCATTTACTTGATGAAGCAGCGTGTATTGCTACAAATGCATAGTTATGGCAATACGTTTAACTTCTACCATTTTTTGAATAAAAAAGTTTATTTTTAATATGGAGGAACAGCGTATTTACTGTTGGTGGAACTAGTGGAGCGGAGAGAACGCGAACAGAGAAGGGGTAAATTTCTATGCACGTCTGATTTGCTGCTATGGGGCATACGCCTGTTCAGCAGCCACATCTAAATGTGAGTGGATTTTTATATATTTTATCTTTAAAATGTTGCTGAGTGATAAGGCACTATTGGTGCTCCTGAGCCGTTCTTTTTTGTTTCCTATACATATCTTGCTCCGTTGGTGGAGATTTTTTGGGTGAGCAGCCAAAAGAATTTCTGGAGAGAGATCTCACTGTTTGTTAGGGGGTAAGAGCGAATATTCCCCACGCCTTAGAGCTGGAATGCATACATAGATATTATTCCAGTGTATATTTTTGTGATTAATGTTCCCTTTGGTGATAGTGGGTTGATTGCCACATTATGTATTGAGGATACTGCACCAGGAACACCTTCTTTTCTTTTTTGTGTTCTTGAAACTTAATCTATTAAGGTTTCAAAACCCCTGAAAACCTGACAGTGCTGACAAAACTGGACAGGGGAGCCCAAAACCAGACTGTCCTGTTGAAAACCAGTCAGGTTGCGACCTTTAATTGGAGCCATTGTTGGGCTGTACAGTGCAGCCCCAGGCTTTTTACTAAGTCTACTCTTCCAGGATCAGGCTTAGTGAAATATGAAAATTGCCCTTAAAGGGATAGTAATACTTCGTTTTAACTTTATTTTATTTTGTAGGCATTAAAAAAACATGAAGAATGATATAAGTCTTATCTCTCAAACCTTTATGGTTTATGAGATATTCACAAGCAAAGTTCCCCTCCCCGCCCCTTTTACCTAGTGTAAGCCATCTCTTCTCAAATGTGAGTCTGGTTGTATGACAGGACAGATAACAGAAGGGGACAATTTTCTTTGTATGAAAACAATGAAAGCCCTTCCCCCCTTGACAAGTTTTTCAGCTTTTTCCCTTATCTTAATTGAAGATTGTCCCTCTCTGCAGTCTACCTGGGCATCTCTCTTCTGATCTGGTTGAACAGGGAAGGGATACTTTGTTTGTGAATATCTCTTAAACCATAAAGGTTTCAGAGATAAGACATATCATTCTTCATGTTTTTTTAATGCCTACAAAATAAAATAAAGTTAAAACGAAGTATTACTATCCCTTTAAAGAGATAGTAATGTTTCAGAACAACAGCATTTCCAATTAATCTTCATAGTATTTGGTCCATGAAGAGTGTCATTTCAATACTGTCAGAGCTGTAGTTCAAGAGTAATTGAATAATAAAATATCCCTTTCCAGCCCCTTTTACCTAGTGTAAGCCACATCCCCTCAGATGTGCAATATGGTCCCTAAATCATACAGATCACAGCAAGGGACAGTCTTACTGTGAGCATAAGGAAAACCCTGCATCTCTTGACAGATTTTTCCTTATGCTCACTGAAGATTGTCCCTCTCTGTGATCCATCCAGACAATCTTACTGCTCAGTGTTACATCAGTAAAATGTATGCCTACATCTGTGCCTATTCATTTTCTTAATGCTGTCTGCTTATAAGTGACAATAAATAATAATTCCCAATTTTTGTTGCAAAAGAAGGACCAAATTATCAGATTGTCATGGTTACTAGACAAAATAAAGACTCTGACAGGTACAGATAAATCAACACCACTTTATTGATAGATATATATAATTAATAGCAATTTAGCACTTCCCCAACTTTCCCCAGGGTCAGGCGTGGAGACAGTGCTACAGTCCACTACCCAGGAGCTGACACTGAACCTTATCCTGAATACTGGAACCAGGAACATGGCAGAGAACCTAGCCTACAGTTCTGGGTACCACCTGAGATGTAAGAGGGTGGTAAGTGGTCAGTCTCACCCTAGGACGCTAGGGTTAGCAGTGGTGCGATGCCCTAGAACGCTAGAGCAAGAGACACAATACCCTAGAACGATAGGGTTCCGGCGGGATCCTAGGTAGACCAGAGCGATAGAAGTCCAAATGGGAAGACAGAATCCGGAGTAGTACGGTGGCAACGACCAGGCCTCGGGGCCTGCATGGAATGGGAGCCAGGTCCAAGTATAGCGAAAGTGGAGTCAGACAAAGCCAAGGTAAAGCACGTAACGGGTAGTCAGACAAAGCCAGAGTACTTAACATGAAGCGGGTAATCAGCCAGGCCAGGGGTCATACACGGATTGGGTAGTCAGATGAGCCAGAGATCGAGCACGGAACGGGTGGTCAGGCAAGGCCAGAGGTTCAGGCACAAATCGGGTAGTCAGAAGGAGCCAAGGGTCATACACAGATCGAAATCAGCAGCCAAGAACGTGTCACAACAAGGAATACAAGCAATGCTCAGATACACCACAAAATGGCACTGAAGCAATGTTGGAGGCTGCATATAAGGCCTCTAGGAGAGGTGAAGCATAGATCAGTCAATTAGGCAGAAACTACAAAATAGCAACGTGCTGAGTGACGTGCGATGCAAACAAGAAGTCAGGCAGTAAACAGATATGCCACCAAGTACCAGTGGAGAAGTCAGGTGATCTCACAGAGAAGATCACGGGCACCGTGATACAGAAATTTACTTGAAGCAAAAATCCCAATTGTTCAGCACATCAGTCTAGCTTTAATATATATATCATGGACTCTGAGAATCATGTCTCATACAGACGCTGATATCAGAATAGTGCCAAACCACCATGTATAAGTGATACAATCACTATAGAGTACCTTTGATTTATTTGAATCATAAACCTCATGAGTATGAGTATTGCATAGCAGACCTCTGTGAAGGTCACACAACAACTTGTCAAGTAATAGTTCTTATTTATTGCTAGCAATGTATTTTATATTTAAATAATTGTTATTGGTGTAACTTCGGGGCCCATTTAAGCTTACCTCTTTGGCACTGAAAGGGTTAAGCCCAAAGTAACTTCAGCACTGGCATTACTGGGGGTCCCCCCATTCCTGAGAAGATGCAATGGGTCAGATCTGTACATGGATCAGTTATGCAATTAGCACTGGTGGGGACATCAGGGGCATGGTTGTGCAGATACACATATCTCAGGACATGCTGTGATCATGGTGGACAGACTGTAAATAACTGCTCCAGGAATGGAGCAGTCAGCTCCACCCGTTCCCCAGTGGTTCCACACATGTGATCTCTGCTACAGTGATCACATGTGCCAAAGGAGCCACATGACAAAGGCAATCCAAGTAAACATTGCATTTGTCACTATTCTCTATCTCTCTCCCTCACTGTAATCGTGGGGCAGAGAACACAGCTGCTGACTCTGCAAATGGCCAAAGAAGGGGGCTCTTGTTTTGCTGGGGGCAGGACTGGAAGTTACAGCAGTAAAAAAAATATATTTTATTTCATGACCTATTGACACCTCTGACTGTAACTTAATAAATGATTTGGAGAAAGACAAAAGTATTTTATTTACACAGACTAATTAATAAACACATATACTGAAGTTTAAAGAAACATTAAAGCGGATGTATCACCTTCTAAAAATGTATTACCATATGTTTTGTTATTAAATGTAATAGCAGGAAAGCTGTGCTTTTTTTTAAAATCTAAGTACTTACAAAGATATTTTATCTTCTGTGCTGTGCACTTCCGCATTATGTGCACAGCACAGCTCTTCTGCATGTCCTATTTCTCCTCCCACCTCCCTCCCAGCTGCCCCAGGGAGCGCATTCACGCTTCCCTTCGGTGTGCGAATGTCTTCTAGCATTACATCCCGCTACAATTAGCATTAGACTGAGTTGCAACCTCAGTATAATGCTAACCGTAGCACAATATAACGCTAGAAGACATTCACAGCACCCCAAAGGGAAGCGTGAATGGGCTCCCTGGGTAGGGTGACCATATATCCAATCTGCCATTCCAGGACAAGTGGTCACCCTACAGAGGGGTACTCAATGCATTGCAAGTGTTGCGTGCCCCTCTGGCACTCAAAGGGTTAACACTGCCACATTTCACCAAAAAAAAGAATGGCAAACCATGTAAGTATTCGGAGCTGATGCTTACATATTTTATCAGATTACATGACAGACAGTCCTACGTTCACTAATTACTCACACACCTGCATTATATGCTGTTCCTTCCTTCCATGACTTCTCTTCCAGAGTTAACACTGACTCGCTACGTGCAGAGCAGACATAAGGTGACTGATGAGAGCTCTGCATCTAGATCTGATACAGAGGTGGCAGCCTGCACGGGGAAACAAACTGAAGCCGGACGGCTCTCTTACTTTGTTTGCTGGCATTCAGCAGCATAGTTTATGAGCACTGCAGGCTACAGCTTCATTCCAGGACCATTAATTGTTCCGATGGAGGGGGGTGAGCCGGGACACAGGACTGAGACACAAATTAAGGGACTGTCCCGGGCATTCCGGGACATGTGGTCACCCTATCCCTGGGGCAGCTGGAAGGGAGGTGGGAGGAGAAATAGGACATGCAGAAAAGCTTTGCCGAAGAATCAGTGTGTCCTATAATGCTGACCGGCAAAGCTTGAACATGTAATATCTTTGTAAGTACTTAGATTAAATAAAAAAAACAGCTTTCCTGTTATTATGTTTATTAACAAAACATATGGTAATATGTTTTTATAAGTTGATACGTCCCCTTTAATGTGAGTTTTATTGCTGTGGATCAATGTGATACACTTAAACACACATCTCACACAATCTGATCTCCTAAAAGAAGGACACCATAGTAGGAAAGAGGGATGTATTAATTTCTGTCTCAGAGGGACAATACCTCCTAAAAATGGACACTTGAGAGGTACGAAATAATGTTTATCCAGTCCCTGTTAGAAAATGCACAACTGAACACAAATCATCACAGGAACACATAGAAAAATGTTTTTTCTTTTTTTCACTTTTTATATTATTATTGAACTAAATGATGGGTTATTCATAACAGAAAGCCCTACTTAGTCTTAAAAATGGTATATAATTTGCTCTTGTCCTCGTGTAAAAAAGCCATCGACACCAAGGGGGTTAAAGGCTTAATAATGTTAACAACAGAGACAAATTTGTCATTAGGCAGAATAGTAAGTCATTTAGGATGACAAATTCTATGGGGCCTGTCAGCTTAACACCTACTGCGCTTAGTTGTGAATATGACTAATACAATTTAATCCCCTGCTCCAAAGATGCATTACTGGTTCATAGTAGCTGGTTTATTTAGCAGTTCATTTATTGCTGTAATGCCCAATTTATTAATTAATTTCACCAGTTTATATTTTCCTGTTATTTAAAGGGATAGTAATACTTTGTTTTATCTTTATTTTATTTTGTAGGTGTTAAAAAACATGAAGAACAATATAAATCTTATCTCTCAAACCATTATGGTTTGAGAGATATTCACAAGTAAAGTTTCCCCTCCTGCCCCTTTTAGCTAGTGTAAGCCATCTCTTCTCAGATGTGAAATGCAGTCCGTAGACCAGACAGATAACAGCAGGGGACAATATTCTTCCTATGAGAACAATGAAAGCCCTGCCCCCCTTGACAAGTTTTTCAGGTTTTTCCCTTATCTTAATTGAAGATTGTCCCTCTCTGCAGTCTACCTGGGCACTTCCCTTCTGCTCTGGCTGAGCAGTGTTACATCAGTAAAAGGGGAGGGAGGGGGGATACTTTGTCATTGAATTACTCTTGAACTACAACTCTGACAGAATTGAAATAACACTCTCCAAAGTCCAAATACTATGATGATTAATTGTAGCTGCTTTTATTATGAAACATTACTATCCCTTTAAAGGAGTAGTAAACTTTGTTTAAAATAAAACTTCTTTCAAATGTTCTGTTCCTTCAAGAGTTTTTTTTCTCTGTTATGTTTGGGAGTGGCTATAGGTGGGGCTAGTGGCACCCATCCCTAGATACCAGGCAGCTGCAGACAGAGGCCACACCCAAGGGGCACTCATTTTTTCAACAAGGTTGTAAAGTCTTGCTATTCACCCAAAATCTACATCAGAATCTTCCTTCAGTCACACAGAGCAAAGATAATTTTTTCATTTACTTATTTAAAGGGAAAGTAATACTTAAAATGTAAAAAAAATGGTGTAGGGTTTATCCTCCTGAGTAAAACAATATTACTCCCACTGCTGAAAGGTGTTTTATTCAAAAGTTATTACAGCTCAAATTTGAATTTTTTAGGTGCAATATCACAGTGGCCTCAAATTATACAGTGCACTGTTGCTACAGCATTCTATGGACATTTATGGTCTACGGACCAGAGCTGTCCATAGGATGCTGTAACTGCAGCGCCACTGTACAATTTCAGGTCACTGTGATTTTGCGCCTTAGAAATTCAACTTTGAGCTGTAATAACTTTTGAATAAAACACCTTTCAGCAGTGAGAGTACCCTTTTTTACTCAGGGGGATAAAACTACATTATATATATTTTACATATTAAGTATTACTATCCCTTTAAGTAGGAATTGTTGTGCCACCCTGTTTCATGTTGCCTTTCTCAAACCATATTTATTGGATAATTATGGGGTAAAACTGCTGGGCATCCAGTACAAATAAATGTGAACATGACCTTTTATTAATTTATAGCATTTTACTTTATAAATGGCGCCTTTGTTTGCATACTGAAGTTGAAGAATTACAGTAGGTAATTGAATGATTTCCACTGGATCCATAGAAACATAAATTAAAAAAATGTTTTACATGTTTTTTTCACATTTTCAATTCACCCAGAAATGCTGTATATGTGCACTTTCAACTCAAGGTGCAAGGGCATTTTAACTTGTGGGCACACAGGATATTTATGGGGACCCTCCAATTTCACACTGTCTTAATATAAGTTCCCAATTTAATCATACGATCAGAGAGTAGAGTGGCTGTCCTTGTTACACAACAAACCATTTTGTCTGCTTTTTTCACAGATAATAATGGACCTAAGGAAGGCCACCACGAAACTTAAATTCATTCTAATTGTATGTCTATATTTGGGGCCTCCATTTGCAATTTCACCTGGGGCCTGAACAGTTCTGACTGAAAGATGACTGAAGGGAGACATCTAAATTTGCTTATTTAACCAATCTATAGGCATACACAGATGGTGAAGAGCATGAAGGTATAGAATAAGTTCTCTGCCTCCTTCCCCACAGAGAGCATATTTTAATTGAAACACTATTAGGGTCAGTTATCAGTGGGCCAGTTTGATGTTTTTGTGTGTGTTT
Source organism: Rhinophrynus dorsalis (assembly GCA_037306005.1). NCBI lineage: Eukaryota > Metazoa > Chordata > Amphibia > Anura > Rhinophrynidae > Rhinophrynus > Rhinophrynus dorsalis. The sequence continues at coordinate 157,362,477 of CM074723.1, forward strand.
ACACTATGGTTTAATATGCCTGGTGGACTCTGAAAACTTCAGGACCATCCAATGCTTCACTGAGCCATGAAGAAATGCCACAGAGGAGGAGTAAACATTTTCATTGATCTTGGTTGTGGGGACACCTGCTGGATTCCTGTTGCACATCACTGATAAAGTGAGGAGATGTAGAGATAACAGCAGAAAAAAAAGGGATCAGCAAGTTTAAAGGTATGTCCTAAGTCTACTCAAACTGATCGCAGACTTAACATTTTCTTATGGGCAACATATCTGTCAGATCTTGTATGGATAGATTAGAAATACAAAAAATAAAAAATAGGTACATATGTGTATAATTCATGTTGTTCTAGCTCTGCAAATTTTTCTTCATTGTTGTTCTTCTCACAACTTGGACATCTTATACACCCCGCTCATTTAACGCCTGGCAGGACAAAACTCTACATTTGGAGGCTCTCCAAACCACATCCAAAGATTAAAAATGGATATATTAAATCATGTTACACCATTTCAGCATATCTTTCTTAACTGGTGGTCTGGCTGGGAATTCAGTGAGGTGGATGGGCGGGGGGACAAAAGACAGATCACCTTGTTCACTGTCTTGTTTTTGTTTCTATGCTATTCTTGTTTCTTTTCATTTTCATCTTCTTTTCTTATATAAAATAGGATGCTGTTTCCACAACTGAGCTTCTGGGACTGACCACTAGGGTACAGTTGGGTATCTAATCAAAACACTGCCAGTGGACTACATCTTCCTGACCATGGGCAATTGTATTGTACTTTCTGTTGTATACTTAATTTATTCTTCAATGTCCCCAACTGTACTCATGTTGATTATTGTCTGTGAATGGTTTCCTGTTTTATTTACCTAATGTCTAAACAACAATATAAAACAGTTTATAAAAAAATAATAATACTAGTGAACAAAGATTTTTATATATGTTTACTTTTTGGGGGGGTCAGATAACCAATACATTTCTGGAAGGCTGTCTTCTGCTTATCAGCTGAACAAATCATGGCATTCAGCCACCATCCAACATGTAAATGGATATTGCCATCTAGTGAGAACCAAAAGGAACTGAGGAGAAGAATTCAGGACAGTAACTCAACAAAAATGCTTACTTTTGTTTATGTATTAATTTATTTCAGATCACCCCTGAATGCATCAAAGCTCACTCAAAATGTGGTCCTTTTTCAGTAAACTGACATATAAAAATTACTTGTATTCTAGCATGTGCTTTCTAGACATATAAAATCTTTGGGGCCTTTGTACATTTATTATATATTGAGTGATGATTTGGGCTGTAGGGGACAGCCTTTTTTGTATCATTACACTTAAGAAGTCCTAAAAAGGATTGTATATTTTACTTATAGTCACCTTTTACTCACCGAAGGCACATACTGAGGACAAACAACACATCAACTGCTAGTAACTGTTTATCCATCCAAGTCAGTTCTTTTTAGAACTGATTTAATATACCTCTCAGTTTCTCTGTTGTTAAATGAGGCCTAGCCTTGTTTTAAAATGCAAGATTGTACTTCCTTCTGTTTCCTTACTCAACCCAGCCTTAACCCTTTCAGTGACAGAAGGGTACACAACACATTAATTTGCAATGCGTGTGCCCTCTGGCACTGAAAAGCTTAATGTATCTCAACAAATGCATAAGCACTCCTTAACAAAATTACTTTTTATCTAAATAGTTGTCAAGAGAAATATAATAATCTATTATACGTTTACTCAGGCATCTATGTGAACAGTCGGATCTGTCCTCCAGGACTTTACTGCCTAGTTAACCTAAAGGGCTGCTATAGAATCCCGATACTGCATGATATGCAGAAGTCTCAGTCTGAAATGAAGTGCATCAGAGTTTGGCATTTTACAATATATGTAGTTTTATATTCCTTTTCGTTAATTCATCACCCACAAGTACCTAGAAGAGTAGTTTCCTTCTACAACACAAATTAGTTAATTTTAGAGGGACATCTACTAGACAGTTATTATCATTTCTAACTGTTCAGTGGTGCCATGGTACTCAAAGGTTATGGTATTTTGGAAGAGGTAAGATAGCTTCAGATCGCTAATGAATTGACGGATCTCACTCAGAATCATGGACAGGATTGACTGCATTTCCCTCCTCATTATTTTCTTTCCTGTATTGATACGTGTTTGCGGAAGGATGCAGAATTTCTCTGACAATGTAAACTTGAGCTTCCCAATTTACATCTATTTTATTAATATATTGAGTTTTCTTCACAATGATATTTTGTTACATGTAGTAGCATAGCTTGTGCAACTCATTTCTTAATTGTAATAGGATGATAATACTTTTACATTTTTTTCTTCATCTACAAATTCTGGGATGCACTTCCACCCATTTTAGTTAATTTCAATTTCCTTTTTGTTGGTCAAAATTCACCTTCAGCACCTCACTAGCAAATAGTCTCAGATGTGTGGAAAACAAGGGGTGGTAAGTTGTGCACACTACTACTATGGTCTGAAATGCTGGTGTTGTAGAGATAAATCAATACAGACAGCATAATATGCCATTTTCTCATTTCTTCTAGGGTAGAGCTCTTAATATGTTCAGTAAAATTAAATTCATTTTTTTTTGCAAAGTACGTTATTCCAAGGATGAGGTAGTTACTAGCTTCTGGCAAGCATAACTTTCAGTTTGCTGTTAGAAAATATTTGTTTCGAAGTCTATCTTGTGACAGAACCTAGTTTCTTCCAGGTTGAAGATACCAGGCATCACCTCCCCCAGTTATTGTGTTGCCCAGATCTGCCTCACCTCGGCCAACTGGATCACCACTACTTGCTAATAAACAGAGCTACTAACCAGTGGACGTGGCAGAGCTAGTGATTAAGCTGCAGAAACCATAGTGAGATTCCCTGGGTCTGTCCTCCATTAGACTGGTGAAGCAAGTAATTTGTAAATCTGAATTGCTGAGAACCCACAAAAGAGTGACTGCTTGTAAGCAGGGCCAGATTTACATCAAAGGAGCCTGTAGGCACAGAAATCTGAAGCTCCCCCCCATTGGCCATCTCCACTGGACACCTCCACAATGCTCCTAATCTCCACATTGCCCCCCATCAGCTCCATATTGCCTCTGTCATCTCCACATTGCCCCAATCATCTCCATATACCATACTGCCCTCACATTGCCCCCCCATCAGCTCCATATTGCCCCCATCATCTCCATATACCATACTGCCCTCACATTGCCCCCATCAACCTAATATTGCTCCCATCATCTCCATATACCATATTGCCCTCACATTGCCCCCCATCAGCTCCATATTGCCCCCATCATCTCCACATTGCCCCATCATCTCCATTTACCATATTGCCCTCACATTGCCCCCCATCAACCCAATATTGCCCCATCATCTCCATATACCATATTGCCCTCACATTGTCCCCATCAGCTCCATATTGCCCCCATCATCTCCACATTGACCCCATTATCTCCATATACCATATTGCCCTGACATTGCACCCCATCAACCCAATATTGCCCCCATCATCTCCACATTGCCCCCATCAGCTCCTTCTGCACAGACCTGGAGCTGCTGGAGCTCCCTCTCTGTCTTATCTTCAGTAATGCAGAGCGCTGGGAGATGATGTCATCTCCCAGCGTCTGTATTACTACAGAACCGATGAAAGAGCTCAGCAGCTACAGATCTGTGCCGAAGAAGGCACAGACCTGTCTTCACCATGTTGCGGTGCCGGGCACAGGGGAGGAATATTAAAAAAAAAAAAAAAAACACACAACATGATGCCAATGATAGGCACCCCTCTGTGGGGTGCGCCTGTAGGCAGATGCCTACTCTGCCTAATTATAAATCCGGCCCTGCTTGTAAGTGGTGCTAGGGTTCATGACTAATGGACGTGGGCTACTTCCTACTCTACTCCGTACTGGCCCTTGCTGCAGCAAGGGCTGAATAAAGTTCTCAGTTGCAAGGCCAGATTGTAACCTCCAGTGGAGCTAGATAATACACAGGATGGCCTCAGCAGGAGTAGTGCAAGCTATCCTGTGGGGCAGAGTGAGGGCTACAGTTCGTCGCTGGGGAGAATACCACCCAAAAGGATAGATACCTCTTCAGAAAACAAAAAAGAAAGGGTATACCAGTACCCAGCAGCAGGTGGAGGTAGAGGTGTAGCTGAGCAGACTGGACTGGGAACTGCACAAGGGTAACGGGATATCCAAGTTTCCAGATGACTGGAGAAAGTCACAGAGAGCAAGGAGGAGAGAACTAAACAAGAAGATCTCCTACAGGTATCAGAGGACCAGGAACAGTATAGGTAAGGGCAAGCAAATGGATAGTTAGGAACTAGCAGGGCCAGGAACAGATATCAAGAGAGACAAAATCAGCTGGCAAACATATAGTCAAGAACTTACCATGGTGACCAACAAAGATATCATGAGAGGTAAAATAGACAGGTGAAAGTATAGTTAGGAATGTAGCAGAGTCAGCAACTGGGATAACAGAGACTAGGAACACAACTTGACTGGAGACTAATGGAACAACAGAGCTCACGTAAGTAACAAGGAAGAGGAGGTATATAAAGGCTGCAATGATGACAGCGCTCAGAAAGAAGCAGTTAAAGGGGATAACTGACATAATTTAGCTGTTGCAGAGGCTACTGTAAGATTCCTCAGCCAAGTTCCCTCCAGTAAAAGAGCCACGACTTGCATTAAAGAAGGTACACCAGAAATCAACTTTATTGCTGAAGATGTTTAGCCAAGCAAAATATTTTAAAGATGTGTTCTCACAGCAAGAGCCAATTAGCATTCCAGCTACTTTTTTGTTGTTGCTCCACAGGGTGGTATTCCTGGCCAAACATATGATGAAACTGATACCTGAGCACCAGCATACTATATACATAGTAAAATACATAATAGTTACATGGGGTAACCCTAGATTGCAAGCTAAACTGGAGAAATCACATTGAGACGACACAACAGAAAGAATCAACCAAACTGGCAGCACTGTACCCCCTCTAAAGACCAGGACCACGCCTATCCAGAGCAAAGTCACCTTGATCAAGGCAATTATCAGACCCCCACTGACATAATCCTTACCTATGTGGAGCAGTTGCCAGGGATGATAGCGTGTATCTCTACAAAAGGTACAGAACAAGGCCCTGAGGATAGCATCTGGCATGCCACTATACACAAGGACAGCAGACCTTCACAGGGAGCTTGGCATTGAGATGCTGGCCGAAAATCTGAAGAAGCTCAACAACTGGTTTTACAGTTGGACCAAAACACAAACCCAATGATCAAGAGACTTGCAGTGATCTCTGAAAATCCATTTGACAGCTACCCATCAAAGAACTAACCCTATGAAATAAATTCAGCTACAGATCAAGAAGCTCTCAACACAGAGACTACATACTCAACCAGAGAACTTGACGTTATGAGGCTCAAAGCTTCAATATCCAAAGTCATCACTGATGGATTGAAACTGTCATCCTGAAAAAGGGCACAAGAGAAAGGGAGAGAGTGTACATTCTCAGTCCTCATCTGATTTCCCTGATGACTGATCCAGGGATACTGGTAACCATAGCCAGGGATAGGGACTGAGCTCCCGGCAGACATTCTTTATTAGCACTAATCTAGCTAACATCTCCTCCCTAGCTGCGTTTCATAATCTGGGGGAGAGAAGCCAGTAGTGGCTAGGGTATCTAGTTCATAATTCCATTGGGACTCCAGCTCATGACAGGGTAAGTCCAAGGGATTTCTAGAGGGAATAGGGAACAATGTTTTGGTAGCCCAGGGCCCAAGCATGGATATCCCAGGCATCCTGTTACATTTCTCCACCCCCAAAAGGAACAAAGATATGGGGTCTAACTATGACTGGGTTGGCAATAAGTTCAGTTGAGTACCAGGCACCAACCAGCTCTGTACCTCCCATCCTCTGAATCCTTGGTGAGCAAAGAGTTGGAGAAATCTCAGTGCATTGGTTCCATAGAATAACATAGGAACTGGAGAAATGATATCACTGGAGAAGTCTTCTCCACTTTATCACGCCTTAGAGTATAACCTCAAAGGACTGTTATCCCACATTTTGTCACATCGTCTGGGACTCCACGAGTGAAAAGGGAGAAAGATGAGACTCCTCCAACAAGGGATAGAGGAGCAAGATGTTGGGGAGTGACTCTTGGGTGCTATGCCCGGGTACGTGGGTTGTCCTAAGGGGACTGTGCTGCGGCCAAGCCGGATAAAGGTGCTAGCTGCAAAGCTAGATTGGCCCCTCTGGTTGAGCCGCAGGGTTCCCCAGATAACCTTCACAGAACAAATGCTACAACCCCTATCCCCAGGGAGAAACTGGCTCCAACAGTAACAAATACTCACTCGGGAGCAGGACACTGAAGAACGGTCTAGTCAAAGGCTGCGTCATGCACGGCAGATCACAGAGGAAGGTACCAAATCAGCAGGCAAGGACAAGGTCAGGACAGGTCGGGTCATACACAGGAAGGCACAGAAGCTGGAACAGTGGCGGCAGGCAAGATCAGGTCAGGGTCAGGCCAGGTCATACCCGGGTAATCCAGGACAAGAATCTGCAGGCAAGAGACTAGGTCAGGAACTGCAAGGGTCAACACGGAAATCTCAGTACTGGAATCAGCAAACTAAGGCTATGTCTGGAACAGCAAAGGTCATACACAGGAAATACTAGATATAAACTGGCTTCAACACTACTAAGGACGCTATACTAAAGTGTCAGTAGTGTGCAGCCACTGCCCCTTTAAGGCTATGCGCCAGAAACCACTCCTGCGCATGTCCAGAAAAAAGTCCCCAGATACAGCGGCCGTCAGCAGTAGAGCTAACAGAAAAGAGGCAGAAAGGAAGCAAGAGATACGGTGCCAGAAGGAGAGCAAAACGGGAGCTAAGGAGGGACAGAACAGTACCTGGAGAAGGTGCAAGGACAGCCAACACAAGGAACAAAAGCAGAGACAGACTGCAGCACCAAAAAGGGTCATGAAGGACCGGAGTGGTGGCGAGACACCGGTAAGGACGTGACACATTCTTTGTATTGTAAGTAATGCTGGGGACTTGGATCACTTACCCAAAGTTACTAAAGGTTTGGCCCCTGCAGTGGATCAAGGTCTCATGTCCCAGCTCTGAACTCACTAGGGTAGCACTAGGGATGGGTCTCTTCTAAACTGCATCTTAGAGTACTACTGGGGATGGGTTTTTCTGCCTTGCTTCCCTTATTCGCAGGAACCTGCTGTGGATGGTGCTCCTCTCCTCACATACCTCCTATCTCAGACTGATTATCGGCGGTTTCTAAGGAAACTCTTGAGCCAGCCTCTGGGGCTTAGATTTCACTTCCCCATTCTCTTCCTCTGGAAACTGCTTATGTGAATGTGTTATGGGCTACTGGTATAGCAGGTGTGGCCTTGCTGCTGCTTCCATCTGTGTTTGAGGTGCCAGACGCAAACCCGAATACCCAGGAAAAGTTGAGCAGGAAACTGGTACTGGATGACAGTACCTATTTATTAGCAGCTAGGCAACCCAGGTGAGTAGACACCAGAAGAACAGTGAAGACACAAGTACAAAAGGCAGGCCGAAGTTAGGGGCAGGCAGCACAGGTTCAAATCCAAAAGTCAAGCAGGGGTCAAATCTAAGGAGGTGCAGCAGAAGAATAAATGGTAGGGAGAAAATAACAGAACATGCAACAAATCACCAAGGTGTCAGTACAACTGAGCACTGAGCAGACTGGGCCATGGTTCTTTCTAAGAACTACAGACACCAACTCCTCCGATGGAACGACTGCATGCACTTTAGTGTTTGTACTCACATATGCACACAAAAGCGGAAATCTGTGCCGAAGGATATAGGAATAAATGCGCAAATCTCGTAAGAGAGGCATCTGCACAGGAATGATGTAACCACTGAACATGGGAACAAGGCAGAGTTGTCAGGGTTATGATGATATGGCTCTTACACCTCTGCAACTCTGACTGCCACTAGAGATAGGGCTTTTTTGCCTCACATCCTGGAATCTTGAACTGCTACTAGGGATAAGGCTCTTCCTCCTCATATCCCTACACCTTGAGAAACTGCTGCTGTGGATGGTTCTCCTCTGCCTCACATCCTGACATCTCAGGCTGCCTCTGGGGTGTGAAACATCTGGACAAATTCTGGAACAACCAGAGCAAGCTTGATTGCCTCACACCTGGAACCAGGAGCTGCAGGTGTGGATGTAGTCCTTCCACCTCACATCTGTACCCCTAGGGAATCTGCTGCTGTGGATGGGACACTTCCATCCTGAATCCATAAAGCTGTGGAAGAGGCTCTACCACCTTGTAATCAGGCATATTGGATTGCTGCTGGGGATGTTGCTTTTCCTCTCCATGTCCCTGACCTCCCAGAGCCAGCCTGTGGAACTATGGGTTGGCTGTCTCTTCTCCTGGCTTTTAGAAGTGGTACTGGAGATGAGGCTCTTTCAAATCACACCCCTGTTGTTTTGGATGGGGCTCTGCCATCTCTGACTGCAGCTAGGAATGGGCCTCTTCCACTTGGCATCTCCAACTGCTGCCAGGGATGGGCTTCTTTCCTTCATTCCTGAACTTTGGAGCTCAGACTTAACTGCCTCTCCCCTTTCCCTGGGAACTGCTGTCGGGGACGCCAGCCATCTAACCCTGATCCAGTCTACTGTAATAGCAGTGGGAATCTGAGCTTCTCTGCCCTACTCACCTTCTTTTTTTGCCTTCTCTTTTTAGAAGCCAGAGTCTCAAGCAAGAGGTTGGCCACTTCTCCCCCTGACTTCCATAACTGATGCTGAGACTTAAGGACCACTATATTGCAGTCTGGAAGCAGGCAATGCAGGTGAATTTTCTTTCATAGGTCCATGTAGGCAATCTCTGTTAGTACATGCCTCCCAAACTAATTTTTTCAATGTTGGCCATAACTCTGAGATTTGAGCACCAGGAGGCTCCTCAGTTCCCAGTAATAAGTGTTGGCACTACTTCCAAAGTCCTTATCATAGCAGAGGGGGTATCTCACCAAACCAGGGCGGCCATAGACATTAGGTGGGAAGTAGACCTTTGGCATACCATGGTACTCCTACAAAACCCAGGAATGCAGTGACTGGTACCAATCAGCCAGCTTTATCAGTTCACCTGTGTAACTTTCCAGCACTGTCCATCGTCAGGGGAAAGAACACCCAGGAACTGCCACCTCAGCTCCACTATGATGGCAAAGCACTGTTGGTTGACAACCAGCTGGTTAGCCCTGGGCAAATTGTCAGCTCTCCAAACTACAGGAGTCAGATACAATTGCTCACTCTACCTGGACTGCCTTCTGCTTCCACTGCTCCCTTACTTGAACCACAATCCTGTCAATATGTTCCACATATGAATTTTCTTTATACAGCGAGCTGGTATTGTACTTCTCGGGTAAATGCTACGGACTTACAAAACCTACCTGTCCAATAAAACAGACTTCTTATGGTTGCTCCATTTTCACTTGAAAATAGCATGACTAATTGTGCTGTACCTCCAGTTTCGGTTGCTTTCTTTGTGCATTATCAATTGGAAAATATATGTAGTACTATTTTGATTTGAACTTGTTATGTTATTTTTCAACTTTGTCAAAGGGGTTTAATTAGTGCAAATTCAGTATACATATGTTCTTTAGTCAGTTCCATTGTTTCCTATATATATTTCTTTCATAACATTGCTGTTTTCTTAAATTTCCATTCACATATTGTTAAGTTCTATTTCTTCTTGAAATTCAGTCATTCCTGAAGGGAAATATAGTGCATCGGTGCCCTATACTGCTTGTACCATTCTTTCTTCTTTTTCTTCAAAGTGCTTGACTAGTATCTCAGGCAGCACATCAACACTTACTTTCAAATTGCCAGACCAGCATTTCATTTCAAACTGGTAATTAGCAATTCCAATTAAAGGGATAGTAATACTTAAAATGTAAAAAAAAATATGTTGTAGACTTTATCCCTCTGAGTAAAACAAGGGCACTCCCACTGCTGAAAGGTGTTTCATTCAAAAGTTATTAATTTTCAAAGTTGAATTTTTCAGGTGCAATATCACAGTGGCCTGAAATTGTACAGTGGCGCTGTTGCTACACCATCCTATGGAGATTTATGGTCAACTGACCAGAGCTGTCCATAGGATCGTGTAGCAACAGCGCCACTGTACAATTTCAGGCCACTGTGATATTGCACCTAAAAAACTCAACTTTGAAAATTAATAACTTTTGAATGAAACACCTTTCAGCAGTGGGAGTACCCTTGTTTTACTAAGGGGGATAAACCCTACAACATATTTTTTTTTACATTTTAAGTATTACTATCCCTTTAAGCAGTTCCAATGGTTTTGGTTTAGCAGAATGTACATGTTCTAGTAGATTGTTATCTGTATAAGTTGCAAAAGTAGTAATTGCCAAACAGGTTTTAAGTTTTCAGAAAGAACAATGGCTAAGAATTCTAATTTGAAAGAACTGTAAGGTTCATCATTTCGCTCTGAATTCCATAAACCTCTGTGAAATAGGCTGACTAGACCACATCTTTAATTGTGGACTAGTGGCATAACTAGTCACTGGAGGGCCCCAGTGAAAACATTATTTAGGATCCCCAAACGAAGAAATAGTCTCTCAAGGGATTAACTAAAACCTATTTGGCCCTGGGACCAATGAGGCCCCTTGGATGCTTGACCCAGTCACAAATGCACCCCCTATACTTTAGCCCCTACAGAGGGCATATTAACCCTTTGAGTGCCAGAGGGGTACGGAACACATTGCAATGCTTTCCGTACCCCTCTGGCACTCAGAGGGTTAAAATGCATACACTGGATTGCTCTGATTTAATTGCAGAGCTGAAATATACACATTTCCTGCACCCAGATAAAGCTGAGTTCTGGCCAACTTATTCTAACCGCCTCTATGAATTTTGTCTCTCTCTGTGCCTTGTTCAAAGGTATAACAGATGCTATGTCCATGGAGGTAGACAAGGCAATTGTCAGTTTTTTCCAGCTAATGGGAGTGCATGAGCCCGCTAAATCCTTTCAGTGTCAGTGAGGTAGCCAATGTGTTGGATGTCTGTCTGGCACTCAAATGAATACATACCTCCCAACATTTCTAATGTCCAAAGAGGGACACTTTTGTTTTAGGTGGTGTTGCTGTGGGCATGTCTGGTGGGCAGGGCATTACCGATAATTTTTATGTTATTTCCTGACCTACTGACACCTCTTTGGGTATCTGAATAAGTGATTTAGAGCAAGACCAAAGTATTTTAATGACACAGATTAATTTTTAAACACATATGCTGACGTTACACAAATATGAATGTGACTACTACCGCTGTGAAACAATGTGATTCACTTACGTATACACCAGTTTGATCTTCTAGAATTTAGAAAGAGGGACACCAGGGTGCTAAAGAGGGACACTTTGGAGGTTTGTGATTGTGAATATGTACCAGAAGCGTGCGCAACATATTGTGAAGCAGGTTATTGTACATAACTGCGGTCCTAAACCCTTTGGGTGCAAGAGGGTACGTAACATTGTGAACCCCTCTGGCACTCAAAGAGTTAAACCTTTGAGTGCCGGAAACGCGCTCAACACATTGCAAAACGATGGCTTTCAATTACTTTCAAAGAGTTAAGATTCCTCCACGCGTTTGGTAGAGCGCTAACCCAATTACAGTTAGAAAGAAACCAATTGCTCGAACCGGCACAATACAACATCCAATAGCTATGGTCACGTGCCTTCATTGGGCAGCGTTGTCATTCTGCGTTTGATTGCTTTCCCCTTTACCCGGGGTGCTTTGCGAGTACGATTCCATTACTCCTGTCTGTCTGGCCTCCTGTACTGACAGGCAGTAGCTTGCGGTAATCAGATTCATTAGGGGTACAATGTTCCTGTGTGCGCGACTGAGAGCCGGGATCTCGAGCTCGGTAAGACGGGTTTGCACAGTGGCGTGTAGCCTAAGCCAATAAAAGAGTAGGAGCGCATCAAGGGTAGTGAGTCCGGATATATCCCACACGACCTTCACATACCCGTCTTGTTGTGGCCACGATCTCAGATATTGGGGTTGAGTGAACGTGTAATTTCTGTTGCTGGACTACAACTTCCACTATCGACTGAGGATATAAGGCAAACAGCTGGAGAGGCACTAGTTGTCCGCCTCTGCCTTATATGTGAGGGTGACAGTTCAGCATTCACTGAGTTCGTAATTGAGGGCACAGAAGGACAATCTATATGTGTGGCCGGTTTACCTTCATTTCCCCTTTAAGGATGAGAAGGGTGTGCGATGAATTACTTCCTCTGGTCCTTAGACGGTTAATGTATAGAGATTTAGCCCATATTTATGAAAGCAAACTTGGTTTATTCTGGATTAAACCAACTGCACCATAGGGGACAAATAAACATTCCTAAATGTTGCTGTTCAGTACATTGGGGACCCCTCTATCATTTAAGGGGTTCAAAAACTCAATTTAACACGAATGGTTATTTGTCCCATATTGTGCAGTTGGTGTACACCAGAATAACTCAAGTTTGCTTTTATAAATATATGGCTTAGCTTTAAAAGAAAAGTTCAGGATTTCTGGGCAAACCAACTGCATCATAGGGGACAAATAAAAACAACCACAGTCCTTTGACTTAAATTAGGCGTTTAACCACTTGAGTGCTAAAGATTTACTCCAGGCTTGCTTCACTTCTTGTTTGTACATAAATCTAATCAGTTACATTATGTTAAAACCATCTCTAAATGCCTTATTTATTGCTCTGTTCTCAGTTGCCTTAGGTTTCCAGGATATTCCTGCCTGAGCATAGGTGAACTGAACCAGTCAAAACACATCTGTTCAGACTGTGTATTTCTAAAGTGGAAGTGACCCCCTATGACAACTTAAAGGGGATGTATCACCTTATAAAAAGTGTTACCATCTGCTTTCTTAAAGTGTTAGTAATGTCTAAAAAAAACTTTTTTGCATTTAGAAGAGCTTAAAAAGCTGATCTAAATGCAAAAAAACATATCTCTCAAACCGCTGTGGTTTAAGAGATACAGGCGTTTAAAGTTTGATTTCTCCTACTGACGGTGGGGCTTGAGAAGTGCCGAGATCTCGTTACTTACACGGGATCCCTTCATTGGAATGGTCTAAAACGTGTGCCTGAACACTAGGCACATGTTTTAGACCATTCCAATGAAGGGATTCCGTGTAAGTAACGAGATCTCGGCACTTCTCAAGCGCCTCAGTGTCGACCGACACACATCTCCTGCTGACAGCTTTACAGCTGTCAGTAGGAGAAATCAAACTTTAAACGCCTGTATCTCTTAAACCATAGCGGTTTGAGAGTTACGTTTTTTTGCATTTAGATCAGCTTTTTAAATGCATAAAAGTTTTTTTAGACATTACTAACACTTTAATAAAAGTTATTGTAGGAAAGCTATGTTTTTTTTTTAAAAAAAAATCTAACTACTTGTAAAGATATTCCCTCTTCAATCGCAGAAGAGCTTTGCCGAAGAATCAGCATATCCCATTATGCTGATCGCAAAGCTCTTCTGCATGTCCTATTTCTCCTCCCACCTCCCTCCCAGCTGCCTCAGGGAGCGCGTTTATGCTTCCCTTCAGTGTACTGTGAACGGCTTCTGGCATTACAAAAAGCTCCAGTAAGTATTATACTGACGTTGCAACCTCAGTATAATGCTAATTGCAGCTTGCTTCACTTGTGGGAAATCTAGAAGGAAATCTAGCACAGAGCCTGATTATAATGTAATGTTCTTTTGTTTCAGGTGACACGACATTTGCACAATACATCAAGATGCAGTGGGGCTGGGGGTGCTTCATTTGTGGTAAGTGTCTTGATCTTTTTTCCATTGTACTTTGCTTCAAAAAAGGCTTGGGGGGGTTCCTATTCACTACATGTCACTGTTTTACCACATGTTAGTGTTATAGATAGTAATGTTTAACTTTAACTAAACATATTATTCAGTTGCAGCTTATGAAAAGTGAAAGCTCTGTACTTCATTTTTTTCTGTTTTAACATTTTTTGATCCTTTTATTGTGCCCCTCTAAACTTCTCTCTATAGATGTTTCTAGAGCCTTGGCTCTCATCCTGTACACTTAGAACCCACTAACAATTTAGCACTTCCCTGCTTGAGTACACGTGAGTCAGAGGCTGTCATTTTAATTAACTCTACTGTACACAAGCAGAAAAGTCCTCAAGATCTGCCCTCTACTGGTCTCTGAGGGCATGGGTTGAGCTCCACTGATGGTATCCTACTGAAATGTTGCCCTGTAGTTTTCAACCATCAAAAGGGTGAGATCACAATGTCGCCCACGTCAACAGGTTGACCTTCTGATGTTGCATGCTTAAGGGTCACCCACTAGATGGCGACATTACAACAGGCAATGTGCAGGACACAATAGAAAATGTAATCAAAATATCCAATCAGAGAAAAAGTGGGAATACCTCATAACATTATCTATAGTGCAAAGCAAATAGGTCTGAAGTGGTGCAGCATACAATGTGTGTGTGTGTGTGTGTGGGGGGGTGCTAATCTGATGGAACACACACAGTATGAATAGACAGACCATTGATTGCCACGAGTCTCAGTCCGGGGCTGTCCGCCACTATGTAGCTTCTTCCACACCTCTGAATCACTCAGCTCACATTGACACTTAACCCGTTGAGTGACACAGGGGTACGCAGTGCATTGCTTTGAAACACGTTGCTTACTCATCCAGCACTCAAAGGGTTAAGTGACCAAAGTGGTACCTTCTGTGGAAGGCAGAGACAGTCGGTGGTGTCCGGAACGCGTTACCAGTCGCAGTAGTGTCAGGTCTGCCTTTCAGTCTTTTCTCTCTGAGCTGCTTGCCTTGTGTTGAAAGGAGACTGAGAGGCAGACCTGATACTACAGTGGCTGGTAAAGTGTTCCAGACACCACTGACTGCCTTTACCTGCCACAAAAGGTACTGCGTCAATCACTTAACCCTTTGAGTGCCAGAGGGGTAAGCAAAGCAATGCGTTTATTCCTGTGCCACTCAGAGGGTTACGTGTCAGTGTGAGCTGAATGATTCGGAGGCGTGGAACAAGCTACCTAGAGGCAGAGAGCCCCAGACTGGAACTTGTAGCTATCAATGGTCTGTCTATTCATCCTGTGAATGTACCAGTTGATTAACCCCTTGTATGCTGCACTACTTCAGACTTATTGGCTTTGCACTCTGTACTATAGATAATTTTATGAGGTATTACTCTTTACTTTTTATTTGGATATTTTTATTACATTTACTATTGTGTCCTGCACATTGCCTGTTATAATGTTGCCCTCTAGTAGGCGACCCTTAAGCATACAACATCAGAATGTCGCCCTTTTGATGCTGGGGATATTCTGATGTTACCCTTTTGATTCAGGTGACATTATGATCTCAGCCTTTTGATGGTCGCCAACTAGAGGGCGACATTTCAATAGTAAACCATTCCTGCTAAATTAAAGATGAAGGGGAGTGCTTAGGAAGCCTGCTCGATCCAGTAATTTAGTCAGTCATAAGTTTACTGCATTATACAGGAACTCAACCCTTGCGTTTTTGCCCATTTTAATAGTTTTTGGTTTTCCTAAGGGAGTTTCTCTTCTTATGTGCTCCCAATGTATATTTGTTGAGGTGCTCTACCTCATGGTACCTTTTTAATACGCACAGCTCGGCTCTTTTCAGATATTTTTTTTTCTGTATTGTAGGAGGGTGTTGCATGCCCCAGAGCTCCAGTGAGGCTGAATCACTGCCAGGGAAGAGAGCAGTGATGTAATACAGACATGCTATGACAGCAAATCCACAAGCTGCTTCTATTAAGAAGTACTAGCGAGGCTGAGCACCTCAACCTGTATGAATGAGGAGAGCATAGTAATTACAGGAATTCCCCGGGGAACCACAGTACTTAAAAAATCTTTCTAGATTTACATCTTACCAATTAGCATTGTGCACCTGGGCAAATGAGGCACTTTAAATATATATGTGATTTGACTTAATATTCTCAGCAAATGCATAATATGTAAAGTCAAAATTAAACATCACTACCTCTTTAAGTGAGTCACTGGATATTTTACTGCTCATTTCACTAAACGTGTCTAAAACATGTTGTCTTGGAAATAATAAAAAGTTCATTTATTATGGCATGCATTTTTTTTTTTTCTTCTATGTCCCCTCCATGGCTTAAAATGGTTAATATTTCCACCTTCCAGCTGGCAGGACGCATACAAAGTGCCATCCTCCCATTATACTTCCAGTTTTTTTGTCCTGCACAGCTAGGGGACAGATCTGTAAACACCTCCTTCTACAAACTATAGTTGCAGCTAAGTTTATTATTTTTTACGAGTACTCTACAGCACTTGGTGTGAGAGTACAGGAGAGATATTTATGGCACGTAAATTTTCTTCATACCCCTCTCCAAATAGGGGTTGCATGTAGGGAGTAAATATACTTACTTACTGGTTGAGTTGGTCCTGGCTTGATCTGCCCACGTGCATTGCCTCATTGGGAATCATGGAGCTGCTGGAAGTACGTCTGAGACCATCTCTTTCAACCGGAAGTTCAAGCATGTGTTCCAGAGGTGGAATGCATGCTAGGAATCGCACCAGAAGCACTGCAAATGAGAGGCAAACAGTATAAAATGGCACAGTTTAGCAATGTAAGTCCCTTTTAGGTCCTTTGATATGTTATTTTGGCTAGTTGTGCGTTCTATAAAATCAAATTGGCTTCTAAGGCTCAAGGGGACAAACAGAAATCTTGTGCTGGTTGTGAGGCAAAGTTAAATAAAGCTGATCCTGCAAAACTTTGCCAATAATGCATTAAAAAAAGCTGCTGTTGGGGATGTGCCATCCCAGTTTGAGGAATTTCTGGGATGGCTGAAGGCTTCCATCCAGGAAACCTTCACTGTAATGTAAGAGTCAGCAAGGAAGAGGCACAGGCAATCAGACCCAGAAGAGGGTACACCTTCCATGATTTACGACGATGAAGAGGGCAGCTTCATGGATGTCTACCTGGTTGATGAGGTAGATGCCGCAGTGGTGCGGATTTCCTGCCTTACTACCATTTTGCCTGAAGACGGCACCGCACGTAAAGTGATAATAATGCCTGCTGTTAATAACCTTTAATATTGTATACATTAAAAATATAAATTCAATGATGTATGCGTTTTCTCTCAAACATGTATAGTTTGAGAGATATAAGGTTTTAAAGTTCCCCCCTCCCTCCCCTTTCACTGATGTCTGCTTTAGAGCTGACAGAAGGAGATTTGGGTTGTGTGCCCAGACAGTGGCTTTTTAGCAGAGCCAAAATAGCACCATCTAAAAAGAAATACTTAATTGGAACAGTCTAAAAAGTGTGCTTGCAAACCAGGCACACTTTGTAGACCATTCCAGACCATTCCAATGAAGTATTTCTTTAGATAATGCTATTTTGGCTCTGCTGAAGGGCTGCCGTCCGGTCGCATGACCCAAATTTCCTTCTGTCAGCTCTAATGCTGAAGTCACTAAACAGGCTTCTTTATACAGGAGGCACGTTATTCGGAGATCAGCTAAAAGAAATCATTAAACGCTCCTCAGGAGGAAAGAGTTCTTTTCTCCTACAAGAAAGGTATAACAGAGGCCAGTCTCCATCTACGTCATCTTCTTTTCAGAATTGCAGTCAGACCTTTCAAGAAGCCAGGAGATACCTCCCTGGGAGGCAATACAATCAACAGAGAGAAGTGATGGCTTTTTCCTCCAGAGATGGCTCTAGGAAAGACTTTCCTACGTGACCCTTTCGGAAAACCACACAATGAGAAGGGGGCAGCCTCATCTATAGTTCCAGTGGGGGCAGGCTGGAATGTTTCCTGCCCACATGGAAACAAGCTAATGCAAACAATTGGATTCTTCAAACGGTGGACAAAGTGCATACCCTGGAATTCAACTCTGTCCCACAGAAGATTGAAGTCAAGTTTTCCTGTCTCAAGAAACAATTGAAACTAAGGAAAGAAATACAATTAATGCTACTGAACAAAGTAATAGAACCTGTTTCAGAAGAATTTTGGAACAAAGGGATGTATTCCACTCTGTTCCCATACCAAAACCATCAAGGAAGACCAGGTTTATTCTAGACCTGAAGTGGCTAAATGCATACATTCGAAACAAACCTTTAAAGATGGAATAGGTTTTGTCCGTAATAAAAACCTGTCTACAGGGGTGCCTATCTGACAAGTGTTTGATTTTTTTTTTTTTTTTTTTTTTTTTTTTTGTACGTTTGTCATTAGTTTCTCAGATCCCACATAGACCACAATCAGTTCCAGTTTAGGGTACTACTATTTGACCTAGCGTCAGCCCCTAGGGTTTTTTAACGGTCCTGGAGACATCCATGGCAGTCTTATTAAAGCAAGGGATAACGATGATACCATATTTGGACAACATTCTGCTAGTAGAAACGTCAAAGGAAAAGTCAGACTTCAACAGAAGACTTTGTCTGTGAACTCTAAAAAAAAAAAAAAAAAAAAAAAAAAAAAAAATATGGGTTGGTTGATCAACCTTCAAAAAAGTGAATTAAAGCCCACACAGGAGAGGTATTCTATTGAAATGTCATCCACTAGTTGGAGGCCATCAAAAGGGCAACATCAGAATGTTGCCTGCATCAACAGGGCTACATTCTGATGTCGCATGCGTAAGGGTCACCAGCTAGAGAGCAACATTTCAATAGTAAACCATGTAAAAATGTAACTTTATTATTTTTTTTCCTGCACACTTAACCCTATGGGTGCCAGAGAGGTATCTAACGTATTGCAATGCATTGGATACCTCTATGGCACTCAAAGGTTTAAGGGTCGCCCTGCACGAAAACTCAATGGCACTATCTTAAAGTGACAGTAATACTTAAATAAATTTTATATTGTAGCCATGAAAAAAACATTAAAAACGATATAAGTCTTATCTCTCAAAACTTTCTGGTTTGAGAGATATTCTCAAGTAAAGTTCCCCCCAAGTGACATCAGCGTTCTAGCTGACAGATTTGGAATCCGGTCCGCAGGCTGGCTGCGGCTTTTCAGCAGAGCTGAGATGGCAAGATATAAAAATAAGAACTTAATTGGAATAGTCTACAAAGTGTGCCTGGTTTGCAAGCACACTTTGTAGACCATTCCAATTAAATAGTTATTTTTATATCTTGCGATCTCAGCTCTGCTGAAGAGCTGCCGGCTGATCTGTGGACCGGATTCCAAGTCTGTCAGCTAGATGGCAGACTTGGCTGAAACAGCCAGTGAGTGGGAAACTTTACTTGCCAAAATCTCTCAAACCATATAGAAGACTTATATCATTCTTAATGTTTTTTTCATGGCTACAATATAAAATAAAATGTAATTTTAAGTATTACTAACACATTAAATAGACTAAATCACTGTGATGAGAAAAACATATGTAAGTAACAGAACATAATTTCACAATAAATAAATGACCTGAGGCTTGCATAGAATTTAAACAAGACATAACATTTTAAATTTAGCTAAGAAGTGAGTATAGCCGTATGAAAATGTCTTGTTTTCGTCTCATCTGGGATGCTCCGAAATACTACGGAGACTTGGAGTGAACTTATGGTATTGAGTTGGTATATAGTGACCTTTATCCCTTTGAGTTCCAGAGGGGTACTGAACACATTGCAAAGCACTCCTCTGGCACTCAAAGGGTTATATACATGAGGAAACAAAACTAGCTTACTCACTAGTGGCCATACAGCTCTGTGCCACAGTTCTCTCTAAATAGAGCAGAAGGAGAATGAGTGAGCTGTGCCAGAGGGAATGAGGGAGGAGAGCAAGTAATTTAGCCTATTTAAGATAGTGGCATTGCGGTGTAGTGCAGGGCGACCCTTGAAGGGATAGTAATAGGTTTTAACATATGCCAATATTGTAGATATAAAAAAAAAAGAAAAAAAAAAAAAAAAAAGAAATATAATAATGTACCTGCTGTCTCTCAAACCTTTATCGTTTGAGAGATCAAAGCATCTAAATTCCCCCCCTCCCTCCCCTTTCATAGACATCAGTGCTCTGTGAGACAGAAGCAGATCCTGGTCATCTGGCCGTCTGTCTGCTTCTGTACCATAGAGAGCTGATGTCTATGAAAGGGGCGGGAGGGGGAACTTTAGATGGTTCAATCTCTCAAACTGTAAAGGTTTGAGATGCAGGAGGTACGTTATTATATTTATTTTTTGAAGATCTACAATATTGGCATATGTTTAAAAAAAAAAACAAAAAAAACTTACTATCCCTTTAACCTTTTGAATGGCAGAGAGGTATCCAATACATTGCATTGCAATACGTTGACAACCTCTCTGGCACCCATAGGGTTAAGCATGCTGAAAAAAAAAAAAAAATAACATTTTTACATGGTTTACTATTGAAATGTCATCCTCTAGTCGGCAACCCTTAAGTGCGAATTCAGAATGTCGTCCTGTTGATGTGGGCAACATTCTGATGTTGCCCTTCTGATTCGGGCAACATTATGATCTTACCCTTTTGATGGTCGCCAGCTACAGGGTGACATTTCAATAGTAAACCCACAGGAGAAACTGTTTCTAGGAATGCAGTTCAACACCTTTAAAGCAGAACTTTCAGATAATAGCCAGTCGCCATGCATTCATTAAATGCATGGCGACTAGCTTGAAAATAGATGATTTACCATAAAAAAAAACATGTCTAAAGGAATCCGTCCCGTTTCGGGACTGACGGGCAGGTTAGTGTGGTCTGTGAACCTGTTCCTTCCACTAACCATATGGTGCAAAGCAGTCTGCTCTGTGGAGACCGGGACTGACGGTGCATGCACACAGACAAGATGTCTGCGTTCTAGCCTCAGTTCCGGTCTCCAAACGGGAAGGATTCTTTTAGACACACGTATTTTTTTTATGGTAAGATCAATTTTCAAGCTAGTCGCCATGCATTTAATGAATGCATGGTGACTTGCTATTATCTGAACGTTCCGCTTTAAAAAGGCACAGAACAACTATCCAAAGACAGAGTAACAACCTTGTGGCCCAGAATAAGGACGTTTTGGAAATACACACTCCAGACAGCGAGAGAATTTGCAAAGATCCTGGGAACACAATCCTCCACAGTGCAGATCATACCACAGGCAAAATTTAATTTGAAAAAGACACAACACAATTTTCTCAGATTGTGGAAGAAGGATTCCTCCAACTATGGCAGAAAATCCCATTACTGGATTCCAGGAGAGGGGAACTGGCATGGTGGCTCAATCTCAAGCATGTGGGGTGTGGCAGGCCTCTGGAAGAACCAGTATGGGAGATCATCTGGACGGATGCCAGTCTCTTCACCTGGGGAGGAGTATGCAGAACCAAGCCAGTTCAGGGGAGATGGTCCAAACATGGGACATCCCTACATATCAGTGTCATAGAATTAAAAGCTGTAGAAGCAAGCTTCTCCGCAGATACATGGAACGAATCCTCAAATACCTGTCAAACCTAACTGCCTCTCACATTTCGGGATCCTTAAGCAACCAACCAGGTTTTCTAACCAGGGAAACACTGGATGCAGGAGAGTGGTCACTAAATCAACAGATATTCAACTTCATAGCCCAACAGTGGGGAACCCCAGTAGTGGATCTGATTGCCACGGAACTCAATTCAAAATGCAAAAATTTTGTATCAAGACAGAACAACAAAAATGCCCCAAAAAAAGGATGCTCTATGAATCCTTTGGGATTTTGGCCTAATGTATCTGTTTCCTCCCTCCTCTTCCAGTCATCCTAGACATAGGAAGATTTGGAGGAAAGAAGTGGATGTCATCCTAATTGCACCTTATTGGCCAAGGAAGATTTGGTTCTTGAAATTGGTGAAAATGTCTCTTTTTGCCAGTCTTGCTTCCACCAGATCCAGATCTCCTGTGTCAGGGACCAGTGTTCCACTCAAATCTAGCCGTCTGGTGGCTGAGAGGAACAAACTTCTAAAATTAGTATTTGCTTCTTCTGAAAAAACTCCTTTTATATCTGCACCCAAAGCTTTCTCTTGAAAAATGTATAGCAGATTCTGGTCAATTTTTTCAAAACTGTGCAAGGATCACAGATTCCAGGCATATGATTTCTATTTGAAACATTTTGGACTTCCTGCAAGAAGGGTTCAAGAAAGGCCTAAAGCCATCTTCAATAATGGTACATATGTCTTCCTTATCAGCTGTTCTGGTCAGGCCCCTGGCAAATAATTTTGTGGCATGAAGAGTTGTTCAAGCAATTTCAAAAATTAAGCCAACAATACTTGAAGTATATTACATTGGATGATTTGCAGGTGAAGGTACAATTGATCTTATGGTGTAACTGGGTGTTTGGAATGGGTATCTTGTCCACGGTATAAATGTGTGTGCACAGGTTTCACGCAGCCTCCCTTACTCTCCTTCAGACAGCCTCACAATTTAAAACAACTGACGGTAAGGAGTGCCCTGAATCAAAATACAAAAAATGGCACATCTCCCTTCCTACAAAAGAGGTGTGAAACCTGTGCACACATTTATACCATGGACAAGATACCCATTCCAAACATCCACTTACACCATAAGATCAATGGTACCATCACCTGCAAATCATACTTCATCATGTGTGCAAAATGTCCAACAGCTTTTTATGTGGGTGAAACGACAGCTGTTGCATAAAATATTTAATTCCCACAGATCCAGTGTTAACAACAAAAAGACAGACACCAGTGGAAGAACATTTTTGCCAAAATGGACACAGTGTCAGGGACATTAAGTTAACTGTATTGATGGGACTGTTCCGCACTTGGACAGAAAAGTATGGGAGGTTAAGTTAATGTTGAAGTTTAATGCTATAAATTATGGTTTGAAAAAAGACAGAGAATTCCTGTTACATTATCACATTATGAATTAACCTTTCCAACAGTCCCACTGCGATTGTAAATACCTCTAACGCCTCAGAGGAAGACTGCAATTTACCATTGACTGACCAAAGTATCTGGGTCTGGAGTGAGTTTTCTTATCTGATTTCCATTCTAAACAATGCAATGTGTACTTGTATTTAAGAGAGATGTATTCATATTTATCTGTATAACATGCCTGAGAAAGAGACCTAAGGTCTTGAAAGCTTGCATACTAAATCTGCTTAGTTAGCCAATAAAGGTATCCACATCTATATTTCACTCTTGTTTAGCAGTGTCCTTAAAGGGGATCTCTCACCTATAGATATATAATGCTCATTAGTTAGAGCATTTATCAAAGAGATTGAAAACGTTGTTCATTTTGGGAAAAAAAAAAGTTATATGGCCAAAAATTAACTTTTAAAAAGTGTCTGGCAGCCTTCTTCCTGCTTGCTGCACAGAGGCTGCTCCCGTCCCACTACCCAGCATCCTCCGATGATGGAGGCTTTCTTTCTCTAAGCTGGAGCGATCTCATTGGCAGAGATCGATATTTAGCCAATGAGATCGCTCCAGCTTAGTGACAGACAGCCTCCGTCATAGGAGGATGATGGGTAGTGGGACGGGAGCTGCCTCCGGGCGGCAAGGTTCAGCAATCCAGAAGTAGGCTGCTGGATACTTTTTAAAAGTTAATTTTTGCGCATATAACTGTTTTTTCGTCCAAAATGAACAACGCTTTCAATCTCTTTGATAAATGCTCTAACTAATGAGCATTATATATCTATAGGTGAGAGATCCCCTTTAACCTATAGAGGTAATGTAGGACTAAGACAGGTAGTGCCTATCTATATATTTTTGCTTTTGTAGCTGCAGTTTCCGGTGTATAGTGATATCTGAAGTCTGTTTTTTTTTTTTGTTTTTTTGTTTGTTTTTTATTATCACACCTCCTCATAACAAACCATAGATTTCTGTAGGCCTGAATTTCTCTAGGGTCACTTGCCTTCAAAAGATTGGAAACTTCAACAGCAGTGGACTAAAAGGATTCAAAATAAACTATATAGAAGTGCCCCACTGCTATGTGAAGAACACTTATCTAAGTTAATCATTCTGTTAAACATTTTAAGAACAACATTACTCCTAGGGTTTAATTCTTCTTAAATGTTTTGGCACTGTACGTTAAAATCCAAATGTCACTGTTCATTTGTGTGCTGTGCAGTCATTTCTACATGAAATGTTGATGTGAAGGCCAGTAAACAGCTAACCCCTTTGTACTCTAGAAAGGCTTCCTTCCCACAAAATGCAAAAGTGTGGTGGGCACAACACAATAAATTACTGAATATTATGTAAGCAGTGATGAGGTCTAGGATATGTTCTTTTCTGTTGTGTGTAAGTATAAATAACTTTTTCACACTGAGGTTTATAGCACTTTTTTTTTTTTAAACTGAATAATGTTGATGTGTCTTTAATGCAGGGGTACTCAACCCTGGTCCTAGAGCTACTGACAGTGCATGTTTTCAGGATCTCCATTACTGAGAACACGTAGACTAATGTCACTAATTTTAGTCTCCCTATGTTTATTCATGGAAAACCTGAAAACATGCTCTGTTTATAGCTCTTAAAGATAAGGGCTGGCTACCACTGCTTTGTTGTGACTGGTGTAGCAAGCTTTTCCCAGCATACCATTCTTTTCATATGAAAATGTGACAATCACACGATAGCAGCTACCTGCAATTCTGCTACAATTTGTGTGATTTCATTGCACTCCATTTTTTTGGATTCTGTTTGTGTAACTTTGCATTGTAAACATTCTCCAGGACACTTGAAAAGGAAAGAAATGTCATTGTATTCTTCCTGGTAAAGCATTTTCTAAATAAGTAAAATTGTCAATGCAATTATCACCAATGTGAAATGCCCATAGCACACACTTGATAAATCCTCCCCCCCCCCCAATATGTTGCTGTCACTGAGACAACGTCCTTGTGTAAAAAGCACCAAAATATAACTTTTTACATTAATCCTTCTATAGTTATCAGTTTCTAGCTATTGATTTGCAATTCTCATTTTTCTGTTGTTTTCCATTTCATTTTAGCATAGAGATACCCCTGAGAACAATGCAGACACTCCCTTTGACTTCACGGCAGAAAATTACAAGGTATAGTGTGTACTAACATACAAGATTATTTATGTTGTGTAACCTTTGGCCTTTTGTATAATGTGTTGTGATTTGTGTTTTCTTTTTTTCCTGTAGACTTTTACCAGTAGAATGTTTGTTTGTTAATAGATGTATAACTATCATCTCTAGCTCTAACTTTTTACTTTTTTTTTCTTTACTTTAAGAGAATAGAGGCTATAGTTGGAAACTACCCAGAAGGCCACAAAGCAGCAGCTGTAATCCCAGTGCTTGACTTGGCTCAGAGGCAGAATGGATGGCTTCCTATCTCTGCTATGAACAAAGTAGGATTACTCTTACAGATAGTAATACTGTATTTTCAAATAAGGTTTCTATAACAGCCTGTTTCGCAAACTCGAACTGAATGTTCAGCTGGCAAAATCAAAAAGTAACCACATCCTGGGAATAAGTAGCTTTCATGTACATAGTGATCACTATTGAAATCTGCCTCTAGGTCACACCTCACAACAGTAACAACAAACTGGCTTCAATAGACCAAAAATTACTAGAATAATTTACCTTTCTCTGTCATCCAATACAGGTTACTGGTAACTTTGGGTAGGCGAACCATCCCTGTAACTAGGCAGGAACATTTCTAGAATTGAATGCAGGTGGTGGAGCCTACCTTCCCTTCTTGGCTGCAGCTAGCCAATCGGCTTCAGTAAAACTTTATCCTAAGACTAGAGACCTCCGGTCTACATTGCAACTCTTTCCATCCCATTTACAGGGGGTCTTCCACTCCTGGTAGACCCCTTCTTCCGTCAGATCTTCCCAGCCGAAACCGCAGGGAGTACGTGATGTATCAGATTCCTCTGAGGAGGAACTGTTGGTGGATTCGGATGTTGAGGAATGTTCTGCTGTGAGCTCCTCTCAGTTTTTTTGGGGAGCCCTTTGAGGCTGATCCTGATCCCTCGGCTGAGGGCTTGATCAGAGCTGTCTTAACTACCATAAACATTCCCTTAGTTCAGGAGGTTTCTTTGGATCCCTCTGATGTATTTCAGGAACCTAAAAAGCCCTATACTTGTTTTCCACCTAACCTCACTCTTGACCGTATTGTGTCTGAGTGGAAGTCTCTAGACAGGAAACCTTCTGTTTCCAAGAAATTTGCCAAGCTTTACCCTTTCTCTGAGGCGGCGCTTGCTCAGTGGGTTCATCCCCCAAAGTGGATGCTCCTGTCTCCAGGCTATCTAAGTCCACTGCCTTGCCAGTTGCTGATGCGTCCTCTCTGAAAGACTGGACTGACAAGAAACTTGAGGTCTTCCTCAAGTCCATTTTTGTCAAAGCTCACTGTTAGAGTACTTTTTCTGGGAAAACTACATTTCCCATGAGTGATTGCTTAACGAGCTCGTTTGATTGGCTCCCGCCGCAGCCATTTTGTGCCTTTTCCTGAACGAGTATCCTATGCAGGGCTTGGACTCTTCTTCTCTCCTCTGCTGATTAACCGTTTTGCCTGCCAGATAAGTGCATTTTAGCGATTTCTGGGGTGAAATTTTAATCTTACACACTGTATTGGGCGATTCTGCTACCTTATTTGATGCCATCCATTTGGTGGCAAGGGTTTCCACCATGTCAGTGGTTGCCAGATGAGCTCTTTGGCTCAAGATCTGGTCTGCTGACACTGCTTCCAAGAAAGCTTTGCTCTTATTGCCTTTTCGAGGCACCTCTTTGTTTGGGCCAGATCTTAAGGATCTGATTAGTGAGTCCACAGGGGGCAAAAGTACCCTGCTGCCTATGGTCCCCAGGAAGGAGACTCGTCTCAAACGTAATCTGCTTTTTCGTTCCTTCCAGACTGAGACACTCCGGCGAACCAGGCGGTTCCTTCGGCTCCGTGTTCCTCTTCCAAGCCCAAACAGCAATGGAAGCCCAAGGTCTCCTCCAAGTCTAAGGCTTCCAAGCCTCCTTCTGCATGACTCTCCGAACCCAGTTCCCCACTCGGCTGTGGGTGGCCGTCTGCGTCACTACCACAGCATCTGTGAGGATTCAGTGGTGGACCCCTGGGTTTTACAGGTGGTGGAGGAAGGTTACAGGATTCCTTTCACTTCTCTTCCTCCCTTTTGGGTTTTCCCTTCTCATATGCCCCAGGGCGTAGAGAAACGCAGTCTGTTCAATGGCGCTATCCAGGCCCTTCTGGACAAGGATGTTCTGGACCCTGTTCCAATTTGGGACAGAGGTATGGGTTTTTACTCAAACCTCTTTGTGGTCTCCATGAAGGATGGCGGGTGTTGTCCCATTTTGGATTTAAAAGATCTCAATTCCTTTGTGATCAAGACTCATTATCACCAGGCGTCCCTAAGGACGGTGATTGCTGCTATGTCACCGGGGGAATTCCTTGCCTCTCTGGATCTTCAGGACGCGTATCTACATATCACCATTCATCCAGAGAGTCGGCAGTATCTCAGATTTGCCTGCGACCAAGGGCACTTTCAGTTTTCAGCTCTTCCCTCTGGTCTGACTACAGATCCTGAAGTCTTCAACAGTGTCTTGGGAGCTTTAGTATCCGTCCTCCACCGGGACTGCATCAGTCACTCCATACATGGACGACCTGCTTCTGAAAGCCCCCTCTGCGGAACCTCTTCATCAGCAGGTTCAGGACTGCATTCATACTCTCATCCATCACGGGTGGATCATGAACATGGACAAGTCAGATCTTGTTCCATCCCAGAGTCTGGTCTTCCTGGGCCTTCTCTTCAACACTCAGCAGAGCATGGTGTTTCTCATGGACGAGGTGGCTCACCAGATCGCCCACAGAGTTTCTGCTGTTCTGACTCACGATCCAGTTCCAGCCAAGAAGCTGTCCTCTAGTGGGGAAATTCATCTCCACCATAGAAGAGGTCCCATTTGCCATGGCTCACACCAGGGAACTCCAGAGGTTTTGTGATTCAGGTGTGCAGGGGTCAGATGGACCTTCTGAAGATGTCAGTATCCCTTCCTCTTCATGTGGAACTGAGTTTGTCGTGGTGGCTCGACCTCTCCAATCTGCTGAAGGGCAAGTCCTTCCTGGTATCCTTCTGGACCACGGTGACAACGGATGCCAGCCTCTCCAGCTGGGGAGTGGTCCTGGGTCACCTAAGTGCTCAGGGTCTGTGGTCTCCGTAGGAATCTCTCCTTCCCATCAACGTGTTGGAGCTTAGGGCGATATTTCATGCCCTTCACCATCGGACACCCCAGCTGGAAGAATGCCCAGTCAGACAATGCCACAGCCGTGGCTTTACATCTACAAGCCGGGCGGAACAAGAAGTCTCGCCACTTGGTTAGAGGTCAAGGGTATTTTGTCCTGCCATATCCGCAGTATGCATTCCTGACGTAGACAACATCATGGCAGACTTCCTCAGTCGACAAACGGTGGACAGCGGAGAGTGGGAACTGCACCAAGAGGTGTTCACCCTCATTGTTCAGAAGTGGGGTCTTTCTTGCATCGACCTGATGGCGACAAGACACAACCGGAAGGTTCCAAGATTCTGCTCTCGCTGGAGGGATCCTCTAGCTCTAGCGGTGTATGCCATGTCCATTCCTTGGTTATTTCCTCTGGCTTACATGTTTCCTTCCCTCCCCATGTTTCACAGGATGTTACAGAAATTGAGACTGGAGTACTGTCCAGTCATTCTGATTGTTCCATACTGGCCTCGACAGGCTTGGTTCCCAGAGCTTCTCAGATCTGTCAGTGGCGGAGCCATTCCGGCTCCCTTGCCACCCAGATCTTCTTCTACAGGGTTGCCTGTGGAAGGAGGATGTTCACCGGCTAGCTTTGACTGCTTCAAAATTGAATCCTCAATACTGAGGAAGAAAGGTTGTTTTTTTTTTTTTTCCTCTTCTGGTGTGGTGGCTACTATGCTTAGTGCCTGCAAACCTGTTTCTTCTAAGGCCTACCATTGTGTCGGTTCGACTTTTCTATCTTGGTGTGTTGATAGGGACCTTTCTCAGGTTTTTGATCTGCCTACGGTCCGGGCTCTCTTGTAGGACGGTGTGGATAAGGGCCTCAGTTTGAGCTCCCCTAAGGTTCAGACGTCTGCTCTCTGTTTTCTTTCAGAGGCGCATTGCTATTCTCCTGTTTTGAAGACGCCTGCTTCTCAGTGGGATCGTAATTTGGTTTTGGGTGTCCTTCAGCACCCCCCCCCCCCCCCCCCCCGGCTACTATTCCTCTACACCTGCTGAAGTGGAAAATGGCCTTTCTCCTGGCGATCATGTCTGTTCGCCGTGTCTCGAAGGTACATGCTCTGTCTTGCACACCACCCTTTTTGGTGTTTCACAAAGGCAAGATGGTACTTCTTAGGAGTTTCTCCCGAAAGTGGTACCTGAGTTCCACAATAATCAGGAGATTGTGGGAAGGTAGGCTCCACCCGCTGCATTCACTTCTAGAATTGTTCCTGCCTAGTTAAAGAGGTGGATCGCCTACCCAAAGTTACCAGTAACTAAGAGAAAAGGATTTAACAGGTAAGACTAAAATCCTCTCTTTTTTCACAGGGTGATTTAGTTGTGGGTTCACAGTCCCTAATTTTGTATCCTGTGATACTTTCAGACACCACAGCATCTGCTAAATACATTGTAGGTTGGTTCAGACCAGGGTGCAGATAAGCCTGTTTTTGTAAATTAAATCAAGGAGACCAGAAGAAAGGGGAGATATATATATATAGATATAGATATTTTTTTTTAATTTACTAAATAATAAATCCTTTTATCTTACATCATGTAGAACACAGGAATCATGGGATAAAGTATCCTCCCACTGGAGAGCAGGGCATTTCCATAAAATGGGTCTCTGGAGGCAGATTCCGCGTCCCTACTCCACTTTACACCCCACCTGACATGCTCCATTTAACATATAGCAAAGATTGAAACTTGCCAGGAACTCGAACAACTCATTTTTCTCTGGAAGGGAAGTTCAGTGTTCGCCATGGATTAAGATAGGATTCATTGATTATTATACAAACTCGGATGCTCTTTTGTCCAGTGAAGAACACAGGAACTAAAGCTATCCACCGAGACTCCAGGGAGGGAAAACAGAAAAACCCACATACCAGTTTCAACAGAGAGGACCTGGAATAGTTCTGAACCTCAGTCGTCATCGGACAACCAAACCAAGTAATGGTAATACAGCTACTGGGAACAAAGAAAAGGACACCTACACAGGCACAGAGGCCCGTAGAACCTTACTTTCAAAGTCCTGCTTCAGCCGAAGCTAGAATATTGATACAGAAATACTTAGCAACTATGCAAAGGGATAACCACATTACCTCCTTGCAAACCTGCTCTGCAAAGGCCTGATCCTTATAGGCCTAGGATGCATCCACCGCCATGACCATAAAGGGCACAGACGTTTTCCTGATGAATAATCCCCAAGATCCAAGGAACCACCATTATTGTAGAGGCAGCTTAGCCTCACAAGGACCCTCAGGAATGACAACTAGGGAATCTGATTTTCAGAAAAAAGTCTGTGGTTAATTTAATACTTTAAAAGGGAACAATTACCTCTTAAAATTTTTTTAGCATTGGCTTAGTTAATAAAGTAATAGTAGGCAACGTTTTTTTTTTTTTTCCCCCCTAAATGTACCTACTTTAAAAGATATTTCATCTTCCAGCTGTGTACTTCTGCATAATGGGCACATCACAGCTCTTGTTCACTTCCTAATTCTTCTCCCAGCTACCCCAGGGAGATACGATTACGCTTCCCTTCGGTATGGTGTGAATGTCTTCTATCATTACATCAAGCTCTGGTTAGCATTATACTTAGGTGCCTGTTAGATTGGCATCTGTTGGGTGGAATTAGGCAAAAGGGACGGATTTCAAGGCAGAGATTAAATACCCCAGCACCTTCTTGTACTCTTTCACTGCTGTGTATTGGTAAAGTAAGGCCAGTTATACCTGCTGAGACAATAACTGATTCTTGTCTGGCAGGAAGGCCCATCCCTGAAAAGTGTTGCATCTCATGCCGAAAGACCAGAACCTGGTACTGAACCAAAGAGGCTTTCCTGAAACTGATCACCCAGCCATGCTCTTCCAATATGGACATGCACGTCTGAAGCTAAAGGTGCAGAGTCTGATTTGGGGGAGCCTTCAGTAGAAAGGTCATTCAAATCTATGCAATGCCCTTTTGATGTCACTAGTAACCCACTAATACACCACAGAGAAAGTTAATGTATTGTGGAAGAGATGCAGATGCCCTCTGATTGCCTTAGGTGGACCCGACTCCTGCAGGCCCTGCAGAGATAGACTTAGCAGGGGTAGTTTAGGTCATCTTAGTTTCTGCATGCACTGCTTCTCAGAGTTGCTCCCTGCAAACCGCAATGGTCCTAGTATCTAGCGAAATTCGAACGTAAAGCAGTGCCAGAGGTTGAGAAAGTCGACTTATGCTGACAGAAGATTGTCCCATGTCACAATCCATCCTGACTGGCTTGCTGATCTGAAGAAAAGAGGCGTTGGTGAAAAGAGGGGGAACTTTATAAATTGATTAACTACTCATCAACTAGACCGATCTATACATTGGCAATGGTGGGTGGCATTACTAACTGTAAGGAATGAATGAACTTTATGCTGAGCCATTGCTATCCCTTTAAAGGGATAGTAGTACTTAAAATGTAAAAACAAAAAGTTGTAGGGTTTATCCACCTGAGTAAAACAAGGGTACTCCCACTGCTGAAAGGTGTTTTATTCAAAAGTTATTGCAGCTCAAATTTGAATTTTTTTAGGTGCAATATCACAGTGGCCTGAAATTGTAGAGTGGCGCTATTGCTACACAATCCTATGGACAGCTCTGGTCCCAGGACTCATTAATAAGACCCTCAACAGGAGACCCAGGGTCTTCCTCAAAATAATCCCTGGGAGTAAATGAGCAAGCCAAATCCTCCTAATTATTTTTCCATCCTCACAGAACATCCCCCCCCACTTCCAGAGGAAGCCCCACCTTCAGAATGACTAGAATGTCTTTTGGGGTGGTGGTGGTAATGGGATGGTCTTGAGTTTGGGACTCAAGGACCCCCTTTGATAGAGGAAGGAATATTTATTCACAAAGGGTCATAATCAGTGAAGGCTCCTGTTCAAAAGAAGAGGGCCCCAGGATTTGCTATCTATGAGCCACACAACAAGTGGGACAATGCATCAGTAAAGTCCCCAGAAGACCCATCTAACATGAGGAGCAAAGGGTTACTGAGGGAACCCCTGAAGCCTTTGTGGTCTTACATTTTCCTACGTATCTCTTGTGCTCTGGCATGGCCAGGAGACCTCTAAATAGAGAACACAGGCAAAAAAAAAAAACAAGGAAAATATATTTCAGCTCCAATAGAGAGAAACAGGTGCATTTAGATCGCTCAATGCAGTGGAGCTCCCCTTCCTCTTCCTTGAGGCCTCCTGAGAAACAGTCTTCCCTCTAGAAATCTGAATAGAGAGGTGGCTTTCCAGACATCACTATAGTTTGCCACCTTGGGGGTGGGAAAGTGACCCTTTTGGGGTATCTCCCCATAATACTTAAAGGATGGGAGAGCACTGGAGCCCACCTGAAACTACAGGAGATCACATAAGGCACCCCATGTCCCATCCAGTATAGCTGCTGTGGCCCCTAAAAGTGGAGATAAAAATAAAAACATATGGTAAAGCAGGGATGTCCAAGTTCAGTCCTCAAGGGCCACCAATAGGCCAGGATTTAAGAATTTTCCTGATTTAAGCACAGGTGAGTCAGTTAAAATGAATGAGCCACTGACTAACCTACCTGTGCTTAGTCGGGGAAATCCTTAAATCCTGGTCTTTTGATGGCCCTTCAGAACTGAACTTTGACATCCCTGGGTTAAAGAAATAAAGCACAATAAAATAAATGTATGAGACCCTTATTATGGGGATGGGGAAACAGGGCTCTACAGCATATAGGAACAGAATGCCAGGCTAGCCAAATCACAGATCTCAGGAGTGTGGCTGCCTGACAGAGGGACATACTTACAAGAGGACTGAGCACTCTGATAACTATAATCTACTTCAAGCTATTGTATAATGAGAGACAGAGAGAAAGGGAAGTGGCTAAGAGTGAAAGTAGTCTTCTGGCAGACCCCAGATCTCAGTTTGCACTGTGGTCAATGTATGTGAAGGAAACAAAAAGAGAATATTTGTCCTGACCATCTCCATTGAGGTCACTTTTAAAACTGAGCAGGTCTGGTGGGGATAAAGTGAAATAGGGAGGGAGTCTCCACCAGAGAGCTTTTTCATGCAAGTGCATCTTTCTATGGCAGTGCCCTGCCTCCACTGAGAGGGTACTTTACCCATGGTTTCTGTGTTTCACAGTGGACTGAGAAATACTAATAATCAGAAGAACTTGGGTGTGTTTATTATCACTTACATATCCCTCAGGCAGCATGTGCTGTATAGGATTAGCTCCGTCTACTGCTGAGGGCCAAACTTAAAGTTCCATTTGGTTATAAATAACTCATCTCTGTTACTGTAACCAGTGTGTTAAACTGCTTCCATGTGATGAAAAAGTGATGCATGTTTGTGTACACACACCATTATGGCCTTATATTCAAAGATAAAAGTGGAGTAATTCTGGGACAAATGAAACGAAGATCCATTGATTTTAAATGGGGCTTCTAATCTTTTGACCCCTTAAGGACCAGTGGTCCAGGGAAGTTACCTTCCCTTAAGGACCGCTTTGATCCTTGCCGACACGCCGGTATGTGACCTATTACGCGTACCGGCATGCCGCTTTGAGACCTAAGAGAGATTGCTCCAGTCTTGGAGCGGTCAATTTTAGGCCCCGTTTTTACTTACAGCTCTCACAGTAGAGCGATGTAAGTAAAAAGCATGTGACATGCTATGACCGTCACTAGTCCTTAAAGAGATAGTAATGTTTCATAATAAAAGCAGCTCTAATTAATCATCATAGTATTTGGACTTTGGAAAGTGTTATTTCAACATTGTCAGAGTTATAGTTCAAGAGTAATTCAATGACAGAGTATCCCCCTCCCGCCCCTTTTATTGATGTAACACTGCTCAGCCAGAGCAGAAGGGAGGTGCCCAGGTAGACTGCAGAGAGGGACAATCTTCAGTTAAGTTAAAGGAAAAAGCTGAAAAGCTTGTCAAGGGGGGGCAGGGCTTTCATTGTTCTGATAGGAAGAATATTGTCCCTTGCTGTTATCTGTCTGGTCTATGGACTGCATTCCACATCTGAGAAGAGATTGCTTACACTAGGTAAAAGGGGCGGGAGGGGGAAACTTTGCTTGTGAATATCTCTCAAACCATAAAAGGTTTGAGAGATAAGACTTCTATATCGTTCTTCATGTTTTTTTAATGCCTAGAAAATAAAATAAAGATAAAATGAAGTATTACTATCCCTTTAAGGGTATAAGGACCATGACAGTCACAGCACATCATCTGGTACAGATGTGGGGTCTTCCTGTTATAGACCTGATGGCTAACGGACAACTGGAAGGTTAAAATATTTTGCTCACACTGGAGGGATCCCCTAGTGTTTGTGGTGGATGCTCTGTCGATCCCATGGAGATTTTCTAGTCTACACCCTTCCTCCTCTTCCTCTCCTGCCCAGGGTGCTGCAGAAGATTAGAATGGATGGCACTTACACTATCCTGATTGCTCAATATTGGACCAGACAGCCTTGGTTTTCGGATCTACTGGCACTTATCTGCCCAGGCACCGTCTCCACTGCCACACAGACCGGATCTCCTTCGCCAGGGTTACCTGTGGAAGAAGGATGTGGACCATCTGGCTTTGATGGCATGGCTGTTAAAGCCTCCATCTTGATGAAGAAGGGCTATTCTCCAGAAGTGGCCTCCACTGTGATTCAGGCTAGGAAACCTGTTTCTTCTAAAGCCTATCATAGGGTTTGTTCTATCTTCTATGCATTGTGTGTGGACAGGGATCTGTCGTCACAGTAATTTGATCTTCCAGCTATCCTTTTCTTTTTGCAGGATGGTGTGAACAAGGGCCTTAACCTTAGTTCCTTGAAGGTTCAGACCTCCGCCCTCTCTGTCTTTTTTCAGAGACGCATTGCCACCTTACCGGATGTCAAGGTCTTCTTTCGGTGTGTTGCTCATGCTTTCACTGCTTATAAGGCTCCTACCCCTCAGTGGGACCTTAACCTTGTCTTGGGAGTTTTGAAGCGGCCTCCTTTTGAGTCCTTGGCTACCATTCCCTTGCGTCTGTTGACATGGAAGATGGATTTTCTCTTGGCTGTGGTCTCTCTCTGCAGAGTGGCTGAATTGCAGTCTTAGTCCTGCAAGCCACCTTTCCTGGTGTTTCACAAGGCTAAAGCTGTTCTCCGTACCTCCCAGGAACTTCTTCCAAAGGTGGTCTCTGAGTTCCACATGAATCGGGAGATTGTTGCACCTTCCTTTTGTCTCCACTTGTTTGATATGGTGCGCAGCCTTATGTTCTATGTGCACCGCACTGAGTCTGTCCCTCAGACTGATGCACTTTTTGTCATCCCTGGGACAGGGCTGGTAAGGAGGCATCGAAGTTGACTATTGCATCTTGGATCAAGTCTACCATTCGCAAGGCTTATGAACTCAGGAAGAAACCTGTTATCTTTTGCATCAGAGCACATTCCACTAGGTCTCTTAGTGCTTCCAAGAACCAGGCCTCTGCTGATCAGTTGTGCAAGGCAGCCACTTGGTCTTCTGTGCACACATTTGCCAAACACTACCATGTTGATGTTCTGGCTTCAGCTGAAGCCAGCTTTGGCAGGAAAGTCCTGGAGGCAGTTTTGCCTGTCTAGGACTTTACTTTCCTGTGCCTTATAGTTCTTTATCTTTTTGAGCCCTGTTGAGTCTTGTTCAGTGTGCTGTGTTACAGTTATTCAGTGTCCGTTGACACGTTGTTAGTTTGGACTGATCCATGTCTGGATAATCCATGGGAGCTCTGGTATAATGGGGACCGGTGCTTGGTCCTTTCCTTCATTTTCTGAAACTGGGAACTCAATGTTAGTACATCCCCATGGTACCTGTAAGATATATTGGACGACAGAAAATAGGAATTTAGTCTTACATGTTAAATCCTTTTCTCTTAATCCATATAGCTTACAGATCTTCCACCCAGTGAAAGGGACCATACTTGGTCTTCTGTGGCTGGACGTGGGAGTCCTATTGGGTCCATACTCACAGGAATTTTCCTCTTCTTCTTCTAGCTATCTAGCTCAGTAGGTTTTATGTCACAAATCTAACTGGAGTGGGGAGTGACTGGGTAGCCTGCTAAGGAGGAGAGGATGGCTCCGCCCCTGCAACTTTTTTAAAGAATTGCTCCAGCCTATTCGGAGGAGCTGTTGCCTCCCCCATGGTACCTGTAAGCTATACGGACTAAGAGAAAAGGATTTAACAGGTAAGACTAAAATCCTCTTATTTTCCGCCTCTGGGGACAGGAAACCTTTTCCTGATGAACTGTGTTCCAGGTGATATTTGCAATCAAGTAGGTCCAAGAGAGAAGGGTTTGGGCATTCTGTCCTTATTCCCACACCAATAGGGTCATATTACAGGAGACTGAGTGCAGAAAATGATCTGTGAGCATATGCTTTGTAGACATTTTAAAAAGTGTTGGACTAAAAGAGACTAGATCACAACCCCCCCATGAAATCCCTATAGAACTACTATCATTTTGTCGTATGGGACACTGGTGAAATGCAGCGCATGTCTCAAAGTAACTCCTCTTGCTGCAGCTTTTGGTCTTACAGTGCGTTATTCCTGACATTTGTATTGATTTCAGTGGTACCACACCAAATATCTCATGCTAGTGTGATTACCATGCAGTACTGAAGATGATGAGATGTTGAAGAAAAGAATTATGGGTGGAA
Organism: Rhinophrynus dorsalis; assembly: GCA_037306005.1. Taxonomy (NCBI): domain Eukaryota; kingdom Metazoa; phylum Chordata; class Amphibia; order Anura; family Rhinophrynidae; genus Rhinophrynus; species Rhinophrynus dorsalis. The sequence continues at coordinate 157,399,276 of CM074723.1, forward strand.
AAATTGTGCAATTTGATGTGTATTGAAAATGCGTGATAATTGCATCCAAACGTTTATACCCTTTTATATGTGATTTCAGTGCATCAAACCACAAGTTTTAGCTTGGCCTTAAAGGGATAGAAATACTTAATTTTACGTTTATTTACTATTGTATGCATAAAAAATATGAAAAACGATGTAAAGCTTATCTCTCAAACCTTTATGGTTTGAGAGATATACCTCTCTAAAGTTACCACTTCCTGACTGTTTGAATGAAGTCAGTGCTCTAGCTGACAGCTGCAGAATCCAGTCATTTGACCAGATGGAGGCTCTTAAGCAGAGCCAAATACTCACAATCTAAACATTAATACTTAATGGGAACGGTCTACAAAGTGTGCCTGGTTTGAATGCACACTTTGTAGACTGTTCCAATGAAATATTAATGTTTAGATTGTGCGTTTTCGCAACCACTTTAAAACAGTGGTTCTCAATCTTTTTCATCCAGGGCAAATATGGAATCTAGATTCTTCAGGGCACCCCAAAAATGTATGTCATTTGTCAAGGGTATTATGAAAAGTACAAATAAGAAATATATAGTTATTATAAGGCCTCACAAATAGAATAAAATAACCAAACATATTGTGTATAAACATTTCCATAAATATACATCTGAAACTCAGCAATCACATATTTGGCAAAGTGTTTATAGAAAACATGGGGCACCCTAAGTGGATGTCTATGGCCTGGTTAAAAAATCACTGCTGTAGAATGAAGAGGACAAGATCTCCAGTATTCTAAGTACACAGGTCCTGTGAGTATGTTGCTGTCTATTTATCTCTCCTCCTTGGTGGGGATTTTACTAAAACTTACTACCGTTTAGCTACTCTACTTTTTTGGGTCCTCAGTGCCTTAAGAACGAACATCCGTGGTGGCCATATTGGATGGGGCATATATAGTACAGTTGTCATTTCTGCTGCACAGGGTGCATTATGGTTGGCAAAATGGGACTTATTCATCTACCCTTTCTTACTATATTTAAGGGGTGCACTTGGGTCCGCCACAATGTTGGGCCATGATTGGATGCAACTGCAGGAGAGCTACCATGCCATGTTTATTTTGTAAGGAAAACATAACTATGTTTCCCATATGGTTTGACATTAGGGCCTCAGGGAGTAGGAAGGGGATATTTTATTGTTACACAGCTTCCTCTTTTCCTGCATGAGTCTGGATTCTCCCTCCTGGCATTCTGCTTTAAAGAGATAGTATTACTTGAAAATGATTAATCCCTATGTTAAAGCCCTTCAATAAAGATGAAAAATGCCCCCAGCAGCATCTCTCAAACCCTTATGGTTTGAGAGTTAACCGCTTACAAATTTCGCCCCTGGCTGATGTCGGCATTCTAGCTGAGAGCAGGGAATCCTCTCCTGAGATCAGCTGGCGGCTCTGCAGAAGAGCCAAGATCGCATTAATAAAGAAGAAATCCATAATTAAAAAGGTCTTATACATGTGCTTGGTTTGCCACAGACGGTCCTGGGACCGGATTCCCAGGCTGTTAGCTAGAATGCTGATGTCAGCCAGGGGTGAACTTTGAAAGTTATCTCTCAAACCCTTATGCTGCTGGGGGCATTTTTCATCTTTATTGAAGGGCTTTAACATAGGGATTAGTCTTTTTTTAAGTAATACTATCCCTTTAAATCCTTTAGGCAGATAAGTGGTTTATATTAAATTTCTGTCCTGTGTTCATTCTTTGGGGGGTTGTCTGGTTTTATCTTGGCACAAGGAAGATATGGGCAAGCCCTAGACAACCAGGGCATCAGGGATTTCCCTATTAACCCTTTGATCCTTATATCAGATTAGTCCTCTAAATGATGTTGCTGCTACTTTTTGCTCCATAGTCCCCCCTGGGCACTAGGGTTATCCATATTAACATTTCTGCTCCTCATATCGGACTGGTCTTCTAAGGAACTTTGCTTAGTTATGTCCCTTTTTGGTGTGTGGCCTCCATATAACAACTCCCAGGCCGCTTTCTTCTGGAGCAGTTGAGGTGCAGCCCTATATTCCTAATCACACACACCCCCCTTCCTAAAAGGCCTACAGTTGGTATTGGCATGTACATAACCCCTTAGTGATCAGTTTTGTTGCCAGATATGAGCTATATCCTCTTGTTTCAGGTGGCTGAAGTCTTACAGATGCCTGCCATGAGAGTATATGAAGTGGCAACTTTCTACACTATGTTCAACAGGAAACCAGTTGGAAAATATCACATTCAAATTTGTACAACAACACCATGTATGCTATGTGACTCCGATTCAATATTGGAGGCCATCCAGAAGAAACTCGGTATGTTATACCTGCTTTTTTCCCTTCTTTTCCTCCTCTTCTCCCACCCCCCAAGGTATAGTGAAAGCTAAGATTTTGAGTAACTATTTACAGTGAGTGTTAAATTGTGGAATTCTTTGCACAAGGAGGTGGTTATGGCAGATACAATGGATACATTCAAGAGAAGATTAGATACATTTCTTTCCAAAGGAAACATACAGAGTTATACTGTTTATTAGAAGGCAGATCAGGAAAGTCTGATAAAAACTAACTTATTGGGTAGCAGGAAAGCTATAAAATTACTGGGGTATGAGGAGAAAGTTGAACTTGATGGACTTGTGTCTTTATTCAACCTAATTGTTACTATGTATGTATTTTGTATTGTCTATAATCTCTTGTTGACCAGAGGGGGGTCAACACAATGCATGTTGGTCCTCAAGGGGTTAAAGTAGTAAATCCTAAATATAACCATTTGTCTCTGACTAGAGCTATTCAATTACGGTAGCTCAGGGGTGGTCAACATGATCGGATGATGTCCTTTTTCTTGCTTGCTCTTTGACTGGTAATACTGGATCTAGCCAGGGAAAAAACTTTCTGACTGATCAAATACAATTTTGCTACTGCCAGTGAACAAAGCCAATCACAGTAGTAATCTTGGGATTGAGAAGTCAAGAAGTTTTGTCTCTCAGACCCCATAATCAAACCAGAAAAGAGATGTACTTTTTTTGGCCATGCAGGCATTGGGTGAGTGACTGTAAGTGTTCATCCCGAGCTATTGGAATAGACTAGCACTAGTCAAGGACACTTGACCTTTCTTTGGTGCTAGTTTAGTATTAAAGTTTACTGGTCCTTTCAATATATAAAATCCATTACAATTTTTTATCTAAAAGTTCACTTGCATCATTCTGTACAGTTACAGCTTAAAATAAACCTCCTCTGCCTTCTATGAATCGTGTGTGTGTATTGGTTCCCAAAAACGTAATTGAATTGAGTAGTGGACATTATGTCCACAGAGGTAGGACCTGTTTTTTTGTTTTGTTTTGTTTTTTCTTTGCAGGACTCCAGGTCCTCCAACTGAAGCATTCTTAAGAATCATTCAGTAGGAGGAGTGATTTGTGGAGTCTTGCCTCAAAGAATCATGTCTTCCTCCTCAGATATTGCAAAATACAGTAGTACTGGATATAGACTGTAAGACAAAGCCAATTTTTATAGTTAAAAATAAAAAACTTATATACCATACAAGAAGTATGAACACGCACACACGAACGAGATTGGGGTGTAGTTTCCCTGACCATAATGCAGCTCTCGCAGAGACTGCAGCATTTGGTTTTCTCTGTCACGGTACGGCAAGTAAACACAGGACAAGTACTAAAAGGTAACACCAACTTTATTTAGGCAGAAACAAAAACAGAAATATCACATACATATATATAATATTTTTATATATAAAGAGAAGCCACAACAGAGCAAGTGACAAATACCAGAAACAGAAGACTGCTTCCGTGTGTGTGATTCTCTTGCTATAGATCCCAGCGATGGGACAAGGAGTAGTCTGCAACGCCACAGGTCCGCCCCTGGGAGAAGCCAGACAGATAGGAGAGCAACCAATGCCACAGGTCCACACCTGAGAGAAACCTGAGAAATGGGAAGGCAACAAGGAGTAAGTCAAAAGCCTGCACCAGATTGGTTATCTAACAGAACCGAAGGCCACACTAGAGGATAGTTAGATAGAGCCACAGGTCAGCACCAGATTGGGTGGTCAGACAAGCCAGGGGTCATGCACGGAGCAGGTAGTCAGCCAGAGCCACAGGTTTGCACCTGATAGGACGTCCACTGAAGCGTTGGTATGCTGGATACGCAGTGGACAGAGCCCCAGGTCAACACCAGAACGGGTAGTCAGCCAGAGCTATAAGTCACACATGGAACGGGTAGTCAGCCAGAGTCACAGGTCTGCACCAGAATGGTTGTCCGACAAAGCCAAGGGTCATACATGGAGCGGATAGTCAGACAGAGCCACAGGTCAGCACCAGGTCGGTTAGTCAGTCAAGCCAGATCATACACAGAGCCAAAACTATAGAACTGCACTGGACACCAATGAAAGGGCGACTGAGCCCTGTGTCCAGGCAGTTCAAATAGAAAAGTGAGAGGAAGAGGAGGAGCAGCCAACAGGTGGCTGTCTCTTTAATTGGAGCGCACGTCCATGCCTTTGGACGTGCTCCCAACTATGACGTCACCCGCCTGCCAGAACGCCGGCAGCAGAAGAGGCTGGAGCCGCACAAGGCACCAGCAAGCGGCTGAGCCACCAAAACGGGGAACACGATCCAGCCTCATCAGAGGCGAGGCATCATGTGAGCAGACAGTGCGGCTGGAGCCGTGGGGAGAGATGTGGTCAGCTCGGGCAGCCACCGCACAGGTACGGTACCCTGACACTCTGCAATTGTTCCCTCCTACTGCTTTATAGTTTCAATGCAGCTGTATTTTGTGGCACACTCCTTCTAATCTCATTCATGATCACCGTAGGAGTATCACCAAACAGCCACTTACAAATTCTTCATTTTCCTATAGGTGCCTTCAGGGGAACAAGACACAAGTAGGAGTTTTTACTACTACATAAGGCACCCCTGGACTATAAAATGCAGATAATTTTAGTGATTTTAAATGAATAAATTGAGTTTTATAGTCGGCAATGATTTGAGATTAATGGAGATTGAATTGACACAGAATTGATTCATAGTGGCCATTAAGATTTTCTTTCCAAATAAGTTGGTGTTCCTTTACTAGTATCCTTTAAAGTGGCTTGATTTTCAATTGCTTCATAAGTGTCCCCTCATTTGTTCCAACAGAATAATGTGCTAATGTAGGAGCAGTTCAATGTATGCATGTTTATATTCTGTTGTATCTGCGGTTGCCTCCTTTTGTTGATCTTCATTTTAGTCTCTCTAAAGAGTCTTGACTGAGAACCCACTGAGAAAAGTATCCACCCATGGCTCTTTAGAATATTACAATCAATTTCTGATGGTGGAATTAAACTGTCCAGCATAATGTGTATATATATCTATATATATATAAATATACACACACACACTAATGTAAAAGCCAGTGTACACGGGCCAAAGTGCGAGTGTTAAAATAGTTCTGCGGTAGTACACATGCAGTCATGCGCAGTAGAGGCTGCCCGAATCTGTGCGTTTGGGCAGTCTCTGCTGTGCATGACTGCATCGGGCAAACATACATCTGTCCTTTTATATTATAGGATATTATATATAATATATACACACACACACACTTACTGCTGCACATTTACTGAGGAAAAGGAAATGTTTGTGTTCTTATGACTCCTTCTCTACTCCATTTTGCCTCCTCCAGACATGCTCAGTTTTAAAGGGATACTATTATCAAAAAATTAAATATACTTTCCAATTGTTCAGTTTCATTTTTTATACTGAATAGTATGTTCTGATCCTTTACAGTCATGTTCAGCTTAAAAATCTCCTCCATCCAGCTTTTCAGTATGTCATGCAGACTTCCCTCAGATCAGAAAGCCAGTCTGGACGGATAGCAACGAGGGACAATACAGCGTAAGCATAAGGAAAATTCTGCCCTCCTTCGTCAATGGAGGCAGGATTTTCTCACACTGACAGACACAAAATTATCTAATTGAGATCCGACTGGCTTTCGAATCTGAGGGGAGTTTGCAAGACTCTGTGAAAAGGGTTGGGAGAGGGAAACTTTTAACTGAATTTTTAAGTGAACATGAATGACTGTACAGGATTATCAGAACATGCTATTCATTATAAAAAAGTAAACTGAACAATCTGAGATATAGTTATTTATTTTCGCTTACATCTTACATGGAACACAAGAACCATGAGGCAAAGTGTCCTCCAGCAGGAGGGCAGGGCAATTGACCAAAAAATACTCCCTCCTGATCCACTTTACCCCCACCAGACATGCTCATTTTTACAATTGATGTTCCATAGGAATGGAAGCAGGGCAAAGCTTCTCTTAATTGGCCTTGTTTTTGTCTTATTCTTCTATGATGGGGCTGTGTAATTTTGTTGGGCTCTGGCTTCCATTGTAGGTTTCAACAAGACTTCAGGGTCCTAGGTCTGCTTGGGGATAGCTTACTTTATCAACCCTCTCCCCACACCTCTTAATAAATATATGCTGCTTGATATCGGATCCTATAATTCTAACAGTATTTAAATATACACTTCACTAAAAAAATATGTAGTCCACTTGGAATTAAAACAATACCAAAGAGCTAAAACATATACACACACTTATGTTCAAAGGATTGGGGGTCACTTAGAAATATCCTTGTTTTTGAAAGAAAAGCACATTTTGTCCGTTAAAATAACATCAAATGGATCAGAAATCATGTAGACATTTGTTACTGTTGTAAATTACGATTGTAGCTGGAAATGGCTGATCTTTAATGGAATATCTACATAGGTGTACAGAGGCCCATTATCAGCAACATCACTCCTGTGTTCCAATGGCACGTTGTGTTAGCTAATCCAAGTTTATCATTTTAAAAGGCTAATTTATCATTAGAAAACCCTTTTACAATTTTAGCACACCTGAAAACTGCTGTGCTGATTAAAGAACCAATAAAACTGGCTTTCTTTAGACTGCGTATCTTGAGCATCAGCATTTGAGTTCGATTACAGGCTCAGAATGGCCAGCAACAAAGAACTTTCTTGTGAATCTCATCAGTCTATACTTGTTCTAAGAAATGAAGGCTATTCCATGTGAGAAATTGTCAAGAAACTAAAGATCTCGTACAACTATGTGCACTACTGTCTTCACAGAACAGCACAAACTGGCTCTAACCAGAATAGAAAGAGGAGTGGGAGGCCCCAGTGCACAACTGAGCAAGAGGACGCCTCACAGGTCCTCAACTGGCAGCTTGATTAAATAGTACCCACAAAACACCGGTCTCAACGTCAACAGTGAAGTTGCTACTCTGGGATACTGGCCTTCTAGACAGGGTTGCAAAAAAAAAAAAAAAAGATTAAGATGTGCAAAATAACACAGAAACTGGACAGAGGAAGATTGGAAAAAAGTGTTATGGACCAACGATTCTAAGTTTTAGGTGTTCGGATCACAAAGGAGAACATTCGTGAGACACAGACCAAATAAAAAGATGCTGGAGGAGCGCTTGATGCCATCTGTCAAGCATGGTGGAGGCAATGTGATGGTCTGGGGGTGCTTTGTTGGTGGTAAAGTTAGATTTTACAGACTAAAAGGGATATTGAAGAAGGAAGGCTAATCACTCAATTTTTCAAGGCCATGCCATATTCTCCTACAACAGGACAATGACAAAACACCGCTCCAAATTATGCAATAACTATTTAGGGAAGAAGCAGTCAGCTGGTATTCAGTGTATAATGGAGTGGCCAGCACAGTCACCGGATCTCAACCCTATTGAGCTGTTGTGGGAGCAGCTTGACCATGTGATATATAAGAAGAGCCCATCAAGCCAATCCAAATTGTGGGAGGTGCTTCAGGAAGCATGGGGTGAACTCCCTTCACATTACCTCAAACTGAAAACTAGAATGCCAAAGGTCTGCAAGGTAGTAATTGCTGCAAATGGAGGATTCTTCAATTAAAGCAACATTTTAAGGACACAATTATTATTTAAATTAAAAATGATTACTTCTAACCATGCCAGCGTCTTGACTGTATTTCCTTTTCATTTTGCAACTGATTTGATATATGTTTTCATGGTAAACAAGGACCTTTCTAAGTGACTCCAAACCTTTGAAAGGTAGTGTAGTTCTATAACAATATTCTATAAACAAACGGTCCTTATTAGGTGGTGCTCAGCTGTGTCTCCACTGCTCGTCTGATGTAGGTTTGGACCTCCCACAAATCACCATCTATAGCAGAAAATACAAGAAAAACAGCTGGAGCAGAACATTTCTATAAGTGTAGTATTTCGGTTACTTTTTTTGCCTCCATCTTCACCTTGGTGCTCTCAATAAAATATTACTTACATATTCATGAGGCTTTTATTCTGCCTGTATGAAGTATCAGATTCCCCAGTATAAACATCACTTATAAGTGGAAGAAATGTGGTCTGTTGAGGAAGGGGTGATCTTCACAATGCAGTCAGATTGTAATTGCTAGTTATAGTCTAGCTCTGGCTGTGGGGAACTCCTGTATTGTAAAGGTCTATGACATCCTTAAAAATAAGTAGGTTATTTGTATTCCCCTTGTACAGGCCTTTCCTCTAATGAAAGAGCTGTCTGGTACCCATGTCCTTTCTGTATGTGTAATACATGAAAATGTCCAATAGGTGGCACGTTTTAAATAATTTCCCATTGTTTCCAAAGGACAATACAGTTAACCTGAATTCTTCAGAACCAACTGGTTATTGTGTGTAAACAAAAAATGCTGTTATGTAATAAACACAGTCCAGAATGGTACTTAGAAAAACTAAGTCTTTGCAGTGTAATCTGCCATGTTTACAATACACTGTGTGTAGTAAAAAGTGGTCCATCTCACTGTTTCCTCCATCTAACTACAGCAGATGTTAATTAAATGTACCTGTGTTTACTCCTACCAGGAATCCATGTGGGAGAGACTACTCCTGATAAACTATTTACACTGACAGAAGTTGAATGTCTTGGTGCCTGTGTAAATGCACCAATGGTGCAAATTAATGACAACTATTATGTGAGTACATATTTCAGTATCCCTGTTTTCTAACATTTTCTGTTATAATGCTGGCATTTGTTCCTGAAATATGCTGGCACTCAGTATGTTATTCTGTAACTTTTACAGTAATTTACTTGATTTTAATAGTATGTTGGTTGCAGCCTCAGTGATTTTTTTTTTTTTTTTTTTTTTTTAACTAAAAATTGCCTACAACATAGGGAAACTGTTGCCATCTCAAATGTTCACATAACCATCTTCAGTTTTGTTGCCATGGGACAATGCTAAACAAAGCTATCGCCAAGGCCTCTCCCCTGTGAGTCAACCCAGCAATGAAGCCGGGTTGCATTAGGAGCCCTGGCAGACCAGAACAAGTGTCTGAGAAAAGACCTCCTGGGACTCACTCATTGGTCTCTTGAGAAGAAATGGAACTGCAGTAGTTGCACTTCTGTTTCAGCCTGCACAACAATAACCATAAACCCTCTTGTCTGGCATGAAGGTCCAATACAGAAGGTCTATGGAGGCTACTTGTGTAACCTGTGAATTTTGAAGTTGACAGTCGCATACCTCTGGTTTGTGTGATGGTGCATGTGTTTTTAAGCGGGCTGAGGAGGCAGTTGTCCCAAGTACTTCTCTCTTCCTGTTTAGGTTGTAATAAAGTTTCTCAACCACAGTCCTCCAGTACCCCTAGCAGTGCAAGTTTTCAACTTCCTTACCTAGGCACCGGTGAAATAATCACACTGAAAGATCCCACTATTGCAGACCTGTGTTCAGGCGGGGAAATCTGGAAAACAAAAACAGAAGTACTCGATACAAAAGCATCTCTAAGAGCGGCCTTTAACAACTACCCCTCAAGATGGGTACTTAGAGGAATAGGCTATACCAGCCTCCATGTATACAGGCCAATATAATCCAATTACTCCTTCACCTCAACTGTAGTCTCCTCTACTTCTGGGATTTCTAGAGTAAAAGGCAGTAAATTATACACCTTGGCTTAATCAATAAGCCACCATTTATTGGTATAAAAAGATTTAACCGATAAAAGTTGAAAAAACTGTTGAAAAAGTTGCTGTGTGACTAACTACGTTGATCTGGTGATTAATGTAATGTAAAGTAAATCTTTTTATACCAATAAATGATGATGCATTAGGAGCTCAGATCATTGTGTGAGAGAGAGAGGCAGAGAATACCTAAAAAGGCAATGTATTCTATATACACTCTTTGTCATTGGCTCACCTGGCACATATGATCTCTCTAACAGCAATCACAGGTACCGGCACACCTGGGAAAGGCTGAAACTGACTGCTGTGGTCCTGGAGCAGTTACAGCCTCCATGGCATGATCACAGTGTGTCCTGACTGGTGTACAATCGTTTTACCCTTGAAGTGCCAGGACTATCAGTTGACTTTAAAGGACTGAATTCTGTGAAGGTTATGGCATGTCATTAAGCAGTTAAATGTTTGTTCTAGACATGCAGATGCTGTTGATGTTGAAGGTAGATCACATGCACTGAAAATAAGGACTCTTGTTTAGATATGTACCTGCTACAAGGGAAAGTTGGTACGAAGGAGAAATCCCTTGTTACTACATACCTCCCGAGTGTCCGTCTTTTAGACCCAAATCCCTCTGTCCCTCTTTTTAGGAGATCAGACTGGTGAGGTGTATATATAAGTGTATCATACAGCAATAAAACTCACATTATTGTTTGCTTAAACATCAGTATATGTGTTTATAAATTAGTATGTGTAAATAAAATACTTTGGTCTTGTTATAAGTAATTTATTAGGTCACGCAAGGAGGTGTCAATACGTCATGAAATAGCCTAAAAATTCTCAGTAGTCCCCCACCTACCAGCCATGTTCCCGGCAACACCCCCTAAAACACAAGTGTCCCTCTTTGGCAATTTGAAATGTTGGGAGGTATGTTACTACATATGAGTTCTTGCAAGTCTGGCTATATAAATGAATAAAATAATATAACAAACTTCAGAATAAAGGACACATATCAATATAACAAAGGAAGCCACTTTTCTAGGAGACTTGCTTCCCAATTATTAATATTGCAGCATATTGGATTACAGAAGCAAACACACCAAACCACTCACCATTCATTATTCAGCAAGTCTGGGTAAGTACACAAGAAAAAAGTAAACCACCACTCTGCTTTGTCACTACATAGCTTTATTATTTAATTTTTTCTGCTTGAGATGTTGGTACATTACAAACATAAAAAAGGGATGATTGTGACCAGTTATGGCAGTGCAAACGTCAATACAGTGAGGGTTACATCAGTTTATGGCAATTATACCTAGAATCGCAGTAGACAATATTTGGACCTTCAGCTGTTGGGAATTATAATGCCATCATCCGGATGGACTACTCTGCTCTAGAATTAGTAGGGAAAATATAGATATTTTCAAGTGTATACGCAAATGGCACAGTCTAATTTTTCTTAAATTAAGTGACAAATTTGTTGATAATCATTTAGTCTTTACAGCTAAGTATTAATACATAGTTCTTATTTCAGGCTGATAATACTATATGGGTTAATTAGTATTCTCCGTATAGGAAGTTATACAGATTGCTCTAATGAAGAACTTTGTTGGATAACTAGTATATTAGTTGCTGTGCAGTCTTCATTATGGCTACATTTTTACAAAGGGGATCCAGCCGTGAAAACTTCCACAACAAATCAATCCTAAGTTTAAACATTTTTAACCCTTGGGTGCCTGGGGTATGCAGTTATTAAAAACTAAACTAAATGCTCCCAGTCCTAGCTCTCAAACCTTTATGGTTTGAGAGATAATCACAGCTAAAGTTTCTCCCTCCCCTTTCCCTGACATCAGTGCTCTAGCTGACTGCAGGGGAATCTGGTCCTGGGACCGATGGAGGCTCTTCAGAAGAGCAGAGATCGAGAGACATAAAAAGAGTTACTTCACTGGAAGGTCTACGAAGTGTGCTTGCAAACCAGGCACACTTTGTAGACCGTTCCAGTGAAGTGACTCTTTTTATGTCTCTTGATCTCGGCTCTGCTGAAGAGCCTCTACAAAACTGAAAAAAAAAAGCTGGGGACATTACTGTCCCTTTAAGGAATTTGGAAAATCTGTATCCTACAAAAAGAGACAGAACCTTTAACCAAGTCTGGAGACCTCCCATATCCAAGGGGATCTCCTTTTGAATAAGAGGACCAATGTCTTGCAATGTTTTGGACACCCCACTGACATTCAAAGGGCTAAAGCTCCACCTGGGAATTTCTAGTACATAATTTTATTTGTAAAAGTGCCATTTCTTTATTAGCAGCATGATTTTAAGTCTTTCAGTTCTGATATGTAAAATAAAATTATCCTGTAATATCTCCTTTCCTGTACAGATGTCCAACTTTAACACTGGACTTTTAAAATAAATACATGTTTTGTTATTGAAGAAAATGTTCCCCTCCAAAGCAATATTATCTACTCACTTGCAAATGTCATTTTGTAGTAATGTTTTATATAATATACATTTCATACAGGAGGACCTGAAGCCAAAAGATATTGAAAATATTATTGATGATCTGAAAGCTGGAAAGGTGCCGACTCCTGGCCCAAGGTAACCTAATCTTCTTTAAAATTAATTTATATTACCAATGTTTTATTCTAATGTGTCACTGGGGCTGCAGCGTACACAGTGTGTAATATAACTTTATTTGCATTAAAATGCTGGATGTCATGGAATAAATGCTGTTTATGTACATGCAAACTCGTACATCCCTGTATTTCCTGTGCATGACCTTCTCTGTGCAGTGTATTGAGAAGCACATCTAGGATTCACCAATGTCATATGTGTGACTGCTATATGAGGATCTCACCTATGGATTTCTCACATTAGACTGGAGCCAGGTTAGCCAGTCTTTGGACCACCATCTGCTGGTGACTGCAGCTCCTAGTGACTGGCTGGGGATGATGGGAGTTGCAGTACCCAAGAGCTGGAAGTCCAAAGATTGACTACCTCTTCTACAGCCATGTAAAGAAGAGGCCTGAATGCTGGTGGTGTCAGAGTATTCTGGCCACTGCTCTATCATTCCTACAGGCCCTAATCTGTGGATCTTTTATGAGCACTACTCTTACTATTAGATCCTAGTCCCTATGAAAGCTGTTTTTATTTCTGGTTCCTAATCCACTAAGAAAAACTGTATAAAGGTTTCCATGGAATAGATGCTATTGTTTTTCTCCATGTTACTACCTGAATTGGAGACAGTACACCAAAAGGCAACATGTGAAATTAAGAGGCATTAAGCCTGCACTATCAGTCCACAGAAAGTCTATGCCTTTAGAACAGTTAAAGGGATAGTAATGTTTCACAGAAAAGCTGCTCCAATTAATCTTCATAGTATTTGGACTTTGGAGAGTGTTATTTCAATACTGTCAGAGCTGTAGTTCAAGAGTAATTAAATGATAAAGTATCAATAAAGGTTCAATACAAATATATATTAATGCCCAAGTTTTATCCTTTTGGTGGATAGCAAACATGCCCAAGGAAAGGTGTTCCTGCTATGAGTTGCAAGCAGTTATATATGAGGAATGTGATTATGATACATTATAGAGGTGTGCTGTAAAATTGCATATTTTGGGAAACCTTATGTCTTTTCAGGTAGAACTCTGCACTAGCGTCCCTGACAGGTCTGATTGAGTGGGCCATAAACTGTCAGGCCAAACCTCTGAGCCTCCCAGGTAACGCCCAGGGGGTTTGGCCTCTTAGAAACAACTGTGGAATCTATTTAATATGAGTCTTGAATAATAAACAGAGAATTTCTTTTTAACCCCTTAAGGACCAGCGGTCCCAGGGTGTGTGGTCCTTTAAGGACCAGATAGGGAATTTCGACATGCTGCCCCACGTGACTGATCACGTATGCCGGCACACCGAACGAGGGACTGAAAGAGATTGCTCCGGTCTTGGAGCAATCAACTTCAGTCCCCGGTATTACTCACAGTGTTCCTGCAGGAGCGAGGTGAGTAAAAGGTACGTGACGTACCAGGACCGTCACTGGTCCTTAAGTGCCGGACCAGCGTGACAGTCCAGGTACGTCATCGGACGCTAAGGGGTTAACAACTGGAAGGAGAACTTTACCATCTGAAGTTCCCACAAGGACTCTTATACAGTGCTGGCCCAAGACATTGTGCTGCCCCCCCACCCTCCGCATACCAAAACAACGCCCCCCAAAACACGCCACATTCATAATTATATTAACCCCTCTCCTGCCCCTTAAACCACATAGAACTGTAATGTTTTGCAACCCAATAATATCTTCATATTACACTTATCGTGTTACTCTAGGTCACATTGTAAGCAGAGACATTCAGGTGAAAAGGCATGATGTTGATGGGTATTAACACTTTGAGTTCCAGAGAGTTATATATTCCTCTGGCACTCAGTGGGTTAAGAAGTGATGTCCTTGGGATGTCCTGCAATGTCCTGCATAGTGAAAAGTGTAGGTGGGATATGTGGTGATGCCCTGCAAGGTGAAATGTTTTGGTATATTGAAAACCTCTGGTTGTGATGCACACTGACATAGTCTTGTGGGTGAGATGTAATAAGATGGTCTGCTAGGTGAGAGTGAGTGGAGACTAGCAGAGTCTCAGTCAGGTTGAAATGAGCTTATTAGATGCCAGGAGAGACATGGAACACTGTGTGAGGCAGTGATGGTTAGCTCACCTTTGGCAGTACACAGCTGGCATGGGTGCGGATGCTCTTAGTCTCACTGGGATGTTCTCAGATACAGATAGTTTCATTATAGTAAAGTGTATATAGGTAGATACCACTAGATTATAGATCTGTTTATCGTGTTATCCATGTGTTAGGGATCTGATCCCATTGTATACAGGTAGATGAATACTTAACCCTTTGGTGGTACATGTGGGTTGGCTGTGAGGATCAGCTCCGGTGACTGGTGCGTGGACTATCACATCATGTCACTGAAGCAGCCAGCACCACTGAGTGAGCATAGGGCTGTCCATCTGGCAGCCGCTGAGTGAAACTGACTGGTGATGTATGCAAACATAGCAGTGACAACAGTTGCAGGGACTCAAGTTGCCCACTTTTCTCCCATTCAGATTAGCATATTTGAACTCCACTAGGGAACTTGGAACAACAGGATGGAAAGGTTTCCAGACCTCATGGTCAAATGGGTGCTACATGGGTCCTCACATTATTAGGAGTATCCATCTTTGGAAAATTTGCATTATTTTTTTCCTCCCTATTAATTTATTCCATCTCTTTGGTGGTAGCTAATATGTTGTGGCAGTTTCAGAAAGAGAATTGAGTTATAGAGAGACAATTACAGTACAGGTATGTAATTTTTTTATGTTGACTTTCCACCGCTTCAAATGGACGTCTCCAATACATTGAGACTTCCCATTAAACCAGTGGGTATTTTGGGACTGCTGCTTGTTTGCCCCTATAGGTCATTTGAATTGTTTCAGATTTGCTAACCACAGCTCATAGATATCACAGAAGAATGCACAACTCACACAAAATGTATTAGTATTCGCTTAGAAGAGAGGATGCCAGTATACTATATATATATATATATATATATATATATATATATCTATGTGGTGCACTGCCAGTTCATATCAGTACTTATCACAGGTTGAATAAAATTAATTCAGTGTTTGTATATATTGCAGTGTCTGTCAGTGTAGCTGGTGTGCATGTGCTTCTCGCGCTGTCTCCGTCTCCATTATCTTGCTGTAAATCCGATGTTGCACAGTTTACTTCCTGGTACCGTATTTTTGCTAAAAGCAGCTAATGAAAATTATTTTTATAGTTTGCTGTCTCTTCCCCAGTGGCTGGCACTTCCCAATCCGGCCACAGCTCCTGTTTTGGCGCCCCTCTGCTGCTGCTGCCTAAGCAGCCTTATGCTGGTGCCAGCACTGCTGACACATTGCAGGAACAGGACACAGAACTGGGCTGGCACACGAA
This sequence comes from Rhinophrynus dorsalis, assembly GCA_037306005.1. NCBI lineage: Eukaryota > Metazoa > Chordata > Amphibia > Anura > Rhinophrynidae > Rhinophrynus > Rhinophrynus dorsalis. Next base: position 157,415,196 of record CM074723.1, read on the forward strand.
ATAACATGCCTTGGGGCTGCAAGTGCCACCGGGACCCATGTAAGGGGCGGCAGTGTAGGGATATATTTAAAGATTTTTAGTGAATGCTGGATTTTACTTGTAAGGGGATCTTAGCACTAAAAGAAACTATACATTTTGTGTAATTTCCAAAGACAGAGCTCAGTGCTGATTTAAGACATACCAAGTGCAAAACAGTTCTCCCCTCCCCAACTTTTTGCCAAACCTGTGGAGACTGACAGCCACACTGTTGAGTCAGAGACTAGCACAGAAAGGGTTACTGAGCACCATACTACTGCAGGAGCACTACTTATTGGAATGCCTAGTGTTTGTACCAAGTGTCACGGACATTTGCGCAACTGATGGCTTCACATCCTCAGGAGGGCACACAAGTGATAATTTAACAACAAGCTGCAGACAAGAAGTGTTGGCAGAAAGAGAAGCTGCAGAGAGAGAGAGAGGCACACAAAGGAGGCATGAGCTAGAAATGGCCAAGCTGCAGTCTACCGTTCTGTCCTCACTGAACAACACTGCATCAGATCCCAACACACCTAGACTCGGGAGGATTTTCCCTCCCTGGAAGAAGAGACCAATTTGGATGTATTCCTGAAAAGGTGTGCAGGCAGCATCATCTACCCTAAGACCAGTGGGGGATATCTTTAACTCCACAGCTGAAAGGAAAAGCTTTGGATGTGTCACTTCCCCCAGAGACTGATAACTATTATGAGGCAATTAAATCTGCCTTGTTTTAACCTTACTCCTGAGGCCTATAGGTAAAAGTTTAGCATCATGCAGCAGTGTGTGTCATTCAGCTGCATTCAATATGTTGAACAACTGTAAACCACATACAGGCAATGGATTACAGTGTTACAAGCTATGACCTATGAAGCCGTTAATGACTTCATGGTCCTAGAAGAGTTCTTACATACACGGAGTCCTGATTTACTGGAGTGGATTTTAGAAAGAAAGCTTAAAACTGCTAGGGATGCCGCAGATGATTACACAAACATCCATGCACCTGCATCCAGGAGTGGCATTATGTTGGCTGGAACTTTGACCTGGAGAGGAGTTACAGTTCAGTCACCATACACAAGATCGGCAATGAGGACCTCCCCACCAGCTGCCAATAGTGCAGGGGCTATGTCTGGGGAGCTTGCATACAGCCGTTTTCAATGCAACCAGATTGGGCATCTGAGGGTTACTTGCCCCTCTAGGAATCCACCCCCACCTGCTCATGGAGTTGAGTTCACCAGAGGGTCCCCATCAGTTTTGCTTGTGGGCGGCCCTGTGGGTAAAAGAGGATAACCTGCAGAGTGTAACTGTGGGTGACCATGGGATTGAGAGATTCTGGAGCTTCATTCACCTTGGTGCACCCTGAAGTGTTGGATACAGAGGACATAATCCCTGGAAGAACCATGTTCAACAAAAGAATGGGGGGGGGGCATTGTGCAACTTGATTGGGGTGCAAAGGTTTTCATGAAGTGGGGGTTTCCATGTTAATGTTCTGCTGGAGAATTTGGGCTGGATGCACTGTCACTACTAACTGGAAGGGCTAAATGAGTCCTGCTCAGTGTGAGGTACTGTGTGAAACTTTGGGGGATGTTGTAAAATGTGGTCGCTGGGAGGGAGAGCAGGGGATGGATAAAGGTCTACCTGTAACTGAACCATTGATGCCTTCCAGAGGTGGGGTCTGTTGTAAAACGTGATTACAATGAGTTCCAAATGCCAAAACCTAGTGGAGATGGGCTAGGGAGAGGGTTTGGTGTGCCCCAGGTAACAAGGATGAGCGACCAGGAGTGAGTGGTGATTTGCCTGTGTCTAAATCCTGTGAAATGGTGATGTCTGAGAGTAAGTGGGAGGAGGAATGGGATTTTCCTTTTGAAACATATTCCCTGGATGGGGAATGCAGCGGTTGTGCTACCGGGAGGAAAGTGGGAGCTAGGGAGGTATACCAATGGTAGCAGTGGTAACATGTCAGCAGTATGCCAGGGCTGCAGCTGTAAAATGTGAGGAGGATGGTAATTAAAGGGTCAAGCTGTATGACCAGCAGACAGAGAAGGGGGTAGACCACATCCCACCCCTCAATGCTCTGCCAGAAGGAGCTGCACTCTGGTGCAGCAAGGGTTGGGGGGGGGGCAATACAAACTTCCTGGAAGCTTTGAGCAGTGACCCCTTCCTTGAAGGGCTGAGACACCGTGGTGAACAGCCAGGTGCTGACACTGATAGGCACTGGGTATATTGGGATAACAATATTTTATACTGGGAGTCCATTCCTAATGACCTGCTGGGGCCCAGGGAGGGAGAACGGCAGTTAGTGGTTCCTATGCAGTTCAGAAAAAAGCTGCTGAGGTTAGCCCATGAAACCTCCTTGGCAGGACATCTGGGGGTGGCCAAGACAAAATCCAGGTTGGCTCACAATTTCTATTGGCCTGGTATGAGCACTTCTGATCCTGTCATATCTGTCAGAGTGGGTAAATCTGGGGATGTTGCTCGTTTCTCTAGTGCCCCTGCCCATCATAACTGGACCTTTTGAACGAGTGGCAGTAAATATTGTGGGGCTGTTAGCTATAACCAGCAGCACAAGGAAACAGTTTATTGTTACAGTGGTGGATTATGCTGAGGCCATTGCCTTATCCGCTTATCAGGGCAGATAATGTAGCTGGAGCTTTGATCAGTCTATTCTGCAGGGTGGGTTTCCCTAATGAAATGCTCACTGATAAAGGTACGCAGTTTGTCTAATCTGATGCAAAGTCTCTGTAAGAAGGTGAATTTACAGCATTTTGTAGCAAGCCCATACCATCCCCAAATAAATGGTCTCTGCAAGAGGTTCAATGGGACCTTGAAATAGATGCTCAAAACATTTGTAGAATCAAAGGGCTGAGACTGAAAGTAGTATTTACCCCACTTGATTACAGGGAGGTACCACAGGAGTCCATAGGCTTCTCACCCTTTGAATTACTGTATGGTCGTAAAGTGCGGGGACCCCTAGATTTAGTGAAGGAAGAATGGGAAGGGAGGCTACAGACCCCTGAGACATCTGTAGTGGAGTATATTGTGAAGTTTAACGACAGGATGCAGATATTGACAAGGTTAGTACATGACAATCTTACAGCAATGCAGTCCAGGCAGAAATATTGGTGTGATCGCCGTGCTAGGGACCGGGTCTACAAGGTGGGATAGAAGGTAATGGTTTTGAAACTCCATCAGAGAGAATAAGTTGAAGGCTGCCTGGGATGTGCCCTTTCCCATTTTGCAGCATTTAAACCCCACCACCTATGTAGTAGTCCTTGATGAGAGAGGTAAGAGGCAGAGACAGTACCATATTAACATGTAAAGGTGTATTATGACCCAGAAAATCTGGTACTCTGTGTATGTAGTTCACCAGAGGAAGGGCTAGGTAGTGATCCTTTTTGCTGGACCTGGTACAGAAAGCTAAGAGCCAGGGATCCATAGAGGATGCAGATATCAATCCACAGGTCTCGGATGAAAAGAAGGAGGCAGCTACATCAAGTATTAGGCCGCTTCAGTGGCACATTTACTGGGAAGCAAGGGCGAACCACACTAGCCACCCACTATATGGATACTGGGGATCAACCACTGCAAAGACAGGTAGCCTACCAGGTATCCCCAGAGGTAAGGGCCCATATCCAGAAGGTGACTGAAGCCATGTTAGGTTGGGGGTAATTAGGAAGTCAAAAAGCCCCTGGGCTTCCCCCGTAGTTTTGGTTCCTAAAAAGGATAAATCCACCACATTTTGTGTAGATTACAGAAGGTTAAATGTAGTGACCACCTTTGATGCTTACCCCATCCCCAGGATAGATGATCGGCTAACAGGTGCACGGTATTTGCCTATTATGGATTTGAGCCAAGGGTTCTGGCAAATTCATATGACTCCAGTAGCCCAGGAATGGTCAAACTTTTATTGCTCCCTTTGGGTTGTATGAGTTCTGTGTGATGCCTTTTGGGATGTAAAATGCCCCAGCCACTTTTCAGCGACTGATTACTCAGTTGCTGGAGAGCCACAAGGAATATGCTGCTGCATACCTAGATAATATTGCAGTATTCAGCAAGACCTGGGAGGAGCACCTGGTTCATTTGGGCAAGGTGGTGGAGCAAATAAACGGGGCAGGGCTCACCATCAAACAAGAGAAGTGTCAGATAGGCATGACAGAGGTACAGTTGGGGGGGCCATACTCCCTGAGCCCAGTAACATAGAATCTATTACAGCCTGGCCAATACCTAAGACCAAGAAATAGGTCATGTCATTTCTAGGGACAGCAGGGCCCTACTGCAGATTTGTCCCAGAATACAGTAAAACGTCCAAACTCCCTCACGGACTTGACCAAGAAGAAAGTATCAAAGCAAGTTATTTGGACTGATGCACTGTCACTACTAACTGGAAGGGCTAAATGAGTCCTGGTGGCAGTGGTGGAATTTCAGGGGTTAATTTGGTGGGTGCTGGGAATAGTAATGGGTAACCAGACATCCAGGGTAGTTAACATTTTCACTCCCACTGCTTTCATTCAATTACCCTTCAACTAAAACTCTGACAGTACTGAAATTACACTCTCAAATATTATGAAGATAAATTGGAGCTGCTTTTAAAGATACAGTAATGTCCCATAACATTTTTTTATAGATTTCTAGAGGGTAAAAAAAATCTCATTGCCACAAACCCCATCTCTCAAACCGCTATTGTTTGAGAGATATTGGCAAAGTTTCCCCTTCTCTTGATGTCAGCCAACATGATGAGGGTCTTCAGCAGAGCCGAAATGTCATTTAGAAAAGAACTACTTCATGGGAACGGTCTACAAAGTGTGCTTGCAAACCAGGCACACTTTGTAGACCTTTCCAATGAAATCATTTTTTTCTAATAACAGGATTTGAGCTCTGCTGCAGAGCCACCAGCTGGTCCCCGGGACTGGGATCTCCTGCTGTCAGCTAGACGCTGATGTCAGGAGAAGGGAAGGGGTAACTTTGACTGAGAAAATATCTCAAACCATAGCAGTTTGAGAGATGGGGTTTGTAGCAATGACATTTTTTACCCTTTATCCCTTTAATGGGAGTCTCTGGATAAAAAACAAACAAACAAAAAAACACATCCATACTGACTGTTTCCAGTGGGATTGAGCTACTGGCGGAGATGCATAAAGAATGAATCCTTTGAATGCCAGAGGGATAAACTGGACAGGGTCAGACTACGTTTGTAATATCATTGGAAAAAGCTGTAGTTTGAGTATAAAATGGCTTATCTATCAGACATAAAGAAGTTATGGGCTTTATTAGATTTCTTGGCCTGTTTAATGATAACCCAGTGGATGACATTTGGGACGCATGCCACTAAACCCATAGCATTATATGAGTGATTCCCAGGCCTGTCCGAAGGGTCCCCTAACGGGGCTAGTCTTTAGGTTCTTTCTGCTTGAGCAAACTAGTTAATCAAATACTCAGTCTTAAATTCACCTGTTTACTGAGGCTGATGCACTACAGGAGCAAATCAGTTGGTGCCATAAGGGAGTAATAAACCCACTTTTAAATCAAAAGGGAATTTTAACAGCTTTCCACAATGTGATTGAGACTTCCTAGCATTCAAGGGGTTAACAGACCTAGAGGGGTGTGCCAAGCATTGCATACCACTGCCATTCAAAGGGTTGAAAGACAAAAACAATGGAAATCTTAAATACACTTGAAACAGTGATAGGGTGGGGGAGGGGGATACCTGTCCCTGAGAGCAGGTAATTTGACCAAATAATGGGTTTGTGTATAAATCTGTGAGTGTAAATATACAAATTTTTTTTTTTCTTCTTCAATAAAACAAAGCCTGCAGTATTGTCTGTTCACAATGCCTTTTTATTTTAGGAATGGACGTTTCTCATGTGAACCTGCAGGTGGGCTAACCTCTCTGACGGGACCACCAACAGGACCTGGATTTGGCGTTCGTGCAGACCTCTGAGTATAGCTATGAACCATTTGATGCTTGGGTGCCGATTCTCAACAATTGGCCTTGAGCCACACCAAAAGGTCTCGTTTTCAATGCATTTCTAGTCATTTTGACTGCGCACTACCTGTTGCTTTATTTAGGGGTATCCTTAAAATCTGACCTTTTGTTGTGTCCTGAGGACTTGAGTTGAGAATCCGTGCTATGGAGATCTGTTGTAAAGCACCATGTTGGAGATGTCTGCAGCATGTAAGAGCCTAACTAAAATTTAATTTATCCATTATAAACTCTAAATACTTGTAGTTAAATAAAATTGCTTCTTTGAAAAGCATTTGTTTTGTTTAGTGTGGTGTGTATGAGAATTGGTGTGAATCTGTCTGTATTGCCTGCTCAGCAGAATAGTAACAACTACTTGTTACATTAATATAATGTGCCATAGCATAAAATTTACCTCAATGACAGGCAAAAGAATCACCAAGGACCACACATTTAAAATTCTAAATGGGGTGAAGGAGAAAAAAACACACCTTCTAGGTAACTCCCACAGATTGTTGCGAAACAAAGTAAGCATGTCAGTACAGAAGACTGTGCTCATTAAAGGGGATCGCTCACAGATATAAGTAATGCTCATTAGTCAAAGCATTTAGTGAAAACATTTAAAAAACCCAAAAACCTTATCTGCACAAAACGTAATGTTTAAAAAGAGCCCGGCAGCCTACTTCATCTTGCAGTACTGCCTCTGCTCCCGCCCCACTACCCAGCATCCTCCGATGACTGACGCTTTCTTTCTCTAAGCTGGAGCGATCTCCTTTGGCAGGGATCGATATCTAGCCAGTGAGATCGCTCCAGCTTAGAGACAGACTGCCTCCGTCATCGGAGGAGGGAGGGGAGCAGAGGCAGTTTGGCAAGTCTGAAGTAGGCCACTGTGCACTTTTTAAACATTAACTTTTGTGCAGATAGTTTTTTTTTTTTTTTTTTTAATGAACGTTTTAAGTGTTTTCCCTAAATGCTCTAACTAATGAGCATTACTTACATCTATGTGAGAAATCCACTTTAACCCCTTAAGGACTGGGAAAATCTGAGGTGGATTTCACTTAAAGGACCAGAGCAATTCTGACCTTTTTGACTGTCTTTGTTCAACAGTGTTTTCCCTCTAAGTCTTTTATCCCACCCCCATAAATTATATACTGTTTTTTTAAGCACAAATAGGGCTCTTTTGATACCCTACTTATAGGGATAACCCACCATTCACTTTATTAAAATTAAAAGAAAAAGGTAAAAAAAACAAAAAAAAAACAATTTGTTTTTTCTCTTGTGATCAATTGGGCACAAAGGGTTAAATTTTTATGAAGACTGCATGAAAGGTATGACCGGTCAGTCATACCTACAAAATGTGCAGTTTAAAGTGGCCACTGTCATTCCCCATGTCCCTTTTTATCCCTGAAATTTGGTGGTGTGTATAAGTGTATTACATAGCTCCACAACAATCCCACTTCCAAAATTGTTTAATTAGATTATTTTTTTTTAAAAAGAAAATAGTTGTTAAACACAAAAAAGCATCATTGCAGGTAAGAAATTGACCTGCATTTAGCAAGCCTCTGGCACCAGCAGTGAAGGGGTTAATGCCCCTAGCTGCTGTATTTTCTTTCACCACTAGGTGTCTCCTGTCTACTTCTGTCTCCCTTACTTTGATAGCAAGGGAGACAGAGGCAGACGAGACACGCACAGACAGCATGCATTCTCTGCTGCCTCTGTCTGTCACTATGCCGGTACATGTGGTTGCTGCTACGGCGATCACATGAACTGGCACAAGCAAGAAGGGCTGAGACTGAACGCCCCAGTCTCAGAGCGCTCAGTCTCAGCCTGGCATTAATGATAACAGCGTGTACGGAGGCACGCTGCTATCATTTTAGCCATGACGGTCCTGGTACGTCATTGGTCCTTAACTCAAATCCAGCCATGACGTGCCAGGACGGTCAAGGGTCCTTAAGGGGTTACTATTGCAGAACTAGCCTAGCTTTTGTGGGGTACAAATTGACTACATAAAAACTGTAAAGGCATAAAAAACATATGACAGCTGTTCCAAATTTAAATTTATTATTCAAAAGCAACAATAACAGCATTAATAATAACAGTAATACAGGATTACATGCAAGTAAATGTCATAGCACTTAAAAAGAAATTCTGTAGGAGCCCTCTTCATACCCCCAAAAAAGTCCCTTTTATGCTGTTTTAAAGGTGGTCCACCCTGCTGTAATGTCCAATCAGTGGTCTTCTCATGTAGGCTTCTTATCTCAAAAAGCAGATGTATGTCTTTGCAGAATTTTCATGTCAGTGCAAAGGTTTCTTTTTTGCATATTAAGCAGAAATTGTCCAAAAAAGACATAACATGACAGAACACGTCTGTCATTTTATAATGTTCTAAGCATTATTCAAGCATCAACTTTATATAAAGAGCACACAGACACTGTATATTATGTTTCATTTGATTAAAACAGGTACCAGAAGAGAGAGTGCTTAATTAGATGAATGTTACCACATATCTTAATGGGTTGAGATGTGATTAAACTCTGAATATTAACGATCTTTGATCCTCTGGAGCTTACATATAAATCACACAGGCACTGCTTAAAGGAGCAGTGCACCTTATGGAAACACATAGGATATTGACCTTTTCCTTAACGAGCAGCCGTGTGTTACGCTCACTAAAGGACCATGCAGCATATTTTTTTTTTTATTCAGATTCCGGACTCCCCGAACGGCGTGCAGGTGGAGCCTGGAATTCCATGACTGTCATAGTACGTCATGGGTCGTTAACTCAGATCTACACATGACATACTATGACAGTTAAGGGGTTAACAAAACATAACTCTGAGGAATGCACTGTAGCAAGATCACAAACACAACTCCTAGCTCACTCATGTCTCATTTACCCGTAATACAGGGATTTGAAATATTTGCATCCAAAAGCAGCAATAAACCAAACTAATAAAATGAATGTATTTATATAGCACCACAAGTGTATGCGGTGCGTTACAATTGCTTTGCATTGTGAAACATGAAGTGAGGTCCATGCCCGAAAGCTTATAATCTAAAGTGGTAATGGGAGACAGAGTACATAAGGGGGTCAGTGAGTTGAAATATCTGCATAACAATAAACATGTCATGGATATTTTCATTAGTAAGCTCATACAAACTGATGACGAATCCCTGCAAAAACTGAGGGCCAACATTTTACCTTCCTGGATGCTCTGTCTCCAGAGCACTGTGGAAACATAGCATACAAAGTTAAAAATATACATATTTTAATATTGGAAAAACTAGTTGAAGAGCCTGTTACACGGGACACAGTGCCACTGCCAGCCGGTCACTCTGGACGCTCTGTATCAGCCGTGACGCGGGCAGTCTCTACTGTGCATGACTGCGTTGATACACACGTTTTACCAAATTATTTTATAGGATAAGGGTTGATATGTGCTTGATTCAAACATTATAGCTCAAATAAGTCCATAAAATGTCATTTTTATTGTCTTAGGAATTCTGGTCATCAACAAACTTTCCACAGCATGCAATAAGTGCCACATAAGTGTAAATTCATTTTGATAGTGATCTGTAACAACGTTTGCATGAAGCATCCCCAGCAGTGGCAGTGCCCTTGTTTTTAGTCTGCAGGTAAAGAACTACAGTGATCCAGCCCTTCCCTCTGCCAGAGGAATATGTTACATAATTTACCTGGGATTCTTTCCAATTTGGCCATGGCTATTGTATTTGCCTCCTTTCTTGAATGTCAATAATGTAGGATAGTGATTTCAGTGTTTTGTCTCATAACAAATTTCACATGCTTGTTACATTCTTTAGCGAAATATGATCCTATAGTATTGCTTTTAAATATTTATATGTATATCAGCAACTCCTCTGTATCCATTTCCTTAACTGTAAAATTATCCGGGTGGTGCTGTGTAAAAACAGCAAGTAGAAACATATTTACTAATGAAAATAATTAGACCAATAAACAGTGTATGAGAGTTGTCTTTAGGAGGAAAGGGGGCTGATATCAGTCCTAGCTCCAACATGTTTCCCCCTCCTCTGCTCCTGCTGACCATTTAACTTATCACCCATCATTAAAGGGATAGTAATGTTTCACAATAAAAGCCGCTCCAATTAATCTTCATAGTATTTGGGCCATGAAGAGTGTTATTGCAATGCTGTCAGTTGTAGTTCAAGAGTAATTGAATGATTAAGTATCCCCCTCCTGCTCCTTTTACTAATGTAACACTGCTCCCCTCAGAGCAGCAAGACTGTCCAGATGGATCGCAGAGAGGGACAATCTTCTGTGACCGTAAGGGAAAGACGTTTGAAGGGACGGCAGGGTTTTCCTTATGCTCACAGTAAGAAGATTGTCCCTTGCTGTGAGCTGTTTGGTTGGTATCCTTTTAAAAGGTAGCACGCAAAAAGTGTGCGACCACAAGGCGTATTAAACATGTTGCCACGATAAAAATGGCTACGTGAGAATCTCTCACTGTATGAAAGCACGAGATTTTCATGTTGCCTACTGAAAGGATGCATATATATGTCTTCTAATGCAAATATGAGCTGGTGCATCGGATGTATTGTCCTGCATCCTAGGCTGCAACTTTCCGGCAGTCAAATTTGCTTTTAAAAGGTCGCATTTACAGTTCAATTGTAATATTACAAAAACCTGGTAATTATAGTAAAACTCCCATCATCCTTTTCCATCTGAGCTCTGCCCCGGCTCTCTCTCCCCTTCTCTGGGTCTTCCAATCTGCCCTGTCATTCTGCATGCAGAGAAGGGGAGGGGGAGAGAGAGACGGACGGTGCAGCACTCAGATGGATAAGGATGATGGGAGTTGTACTACAATTACCAGGTTTTTGTAATATTACAACAACTATAGATGTGACGTTTTTAAAGCAAATTTGACTGCCGGAGAGTTGCAGCCTCGACCGCAGGACGATGTATCAGATGCCCCAGCTCATATTTGCATTAGAAGACATACATGCATCCTTTCAGTAGGCGACATGAGAATCTTGTGCATTCATACAGTGCAAGATTCTCATGTCGCCATTTTTATCATGGAGACATGACTAATAGGCCTTGTGGTCGCACTCTATTTTGCATGAGACCTTTTAAACGTGAAGCTGTCTGGTCCCAAGACCAGATTCCACATCTGAGGGTAGGTGGCTTACCACTAGGTAAAAGGGGAGGGAGGGGGATACTTTATCATTCACTCTTGAACTACAACTCTGACAGTACTGAAATAACACTGTCCATAGCCCGAATACTATGAAAATTAATTTGAGTTGGTGTTTTTTGTGAAACACTACTATCATTTTAAGCAGACAGAATGCATAAGGCCTACTTAACTGTAAAGCACCCCTCTGGTTAAGATTACCACATGCAATATTTATCATGTAACCAGACTTAACTGGAGAAGTTCTCTCGAACCAAGACACGGCAAAATTATGGAGGTACATTAGGAATATTTAGATGGTAGATTAGAACATGTACATTCTCGTTTAATATCCAGTCACTGAACAGGTCAGGCCTTAAAATCCATTATCTCAGGCATGCAGTAAGCCAGCTCAAGTTGTACACTGATTTTCCTGCCAGTGTTGTTTTAAACCATTACATAAAATACTCAAAAGATGTAGTTATAACCAGTTAAACTATAATAAGCTTTTTCAGCATCAAAGGATAAATGTCTGGCCCATGAGTTGAACACGTTCAATTATATCAATTGAATAGTGGACTATCTAGCTCTATGACAATACGAACCTGATTGTAATGAATGAGCGATACTAAAAGTCTCTTAATCATTTAGTTTAGGATAAATCTTAAACTATTACTGTTGAGCAGAGATATACCAGATAGGAATGTCAATGGTTATTAGAAAAATTGTTCCATAATTTAGGAAAGCTTGCTAAAAAAGCCAATAACATTTCGAGAGCATTGTGTTACCACTCAAAACTTCCTGGTTAATACGAATTTCAGAAAACACCTTGGGAAGAAACCCAAAAAGGGAATTTGTAGAGCCACTCTATGTGTATGAAAGATCAGAAAAGGATGTCTACAAGAAAAAGGAGCTCGAAGATACAATAAAGAAATCAGAATATTTCCAATAGTATGAAAAGGGAGATAATTTTGTAATGAATAATTAGATTACAAAAGGAAATCACTAAAGTGGCCAGAGGGTCTTGCATTGGCAAGTAACATGTTGCACAGCCATCTGTGACTAAAATGGATCAAACAGCAATTCCACCTGTTTCTATCCATATAAACCAACATAAGTAGAGAGATCCCTAGAGGCCAACCAGATATGACAATGTAAAAGGCATTCTGAGGTTCTATAATTCAAATAACAGGATAGAATCATACCTAAATGAACAACACTGGCCCACTGGGTAAGGGTATATCTATTTGTATAAATAAAGTTGTAATATCAGGGACAGAGATACCCAAAAAAAAAAATATAAATAAATAAATAAAAGGGGGAGCTTGCTTCTTTAATCACCTTGGATAGAAATATCGAATGCATGGCGAGATATACCGAGCATATGAGGGTTAGAATAATATAATAATATGTTCAGCTTTGGGTGCATTTTCTTTCTAAGAAAACTAAAAAATATGAGTTATGTGTCAGGTGCCCTGTTCATTTACAGAAATTATGCCCTATATGCAGTTTGTCGTTTGGATTTGGAACCTAATAACTAGTTCTATTTAGTTTCTTTTTCAGTAATCCACTGGCTAATGACAGATAATATGTTAGGTTTTCCCTGAAAATTACAGACTGTGTGCCCAAAACTTGAACGTAAGCTCTAATCTTATCCACAACTTAAAGGACAACTATCCCTCTGATAGTACTGCATCAGCAGGTCTGCTGCCATGGGTGGATTTTTTGATGAGGTTCTTGCAATTTGTTTCCTGTCCTAAGAGATGCAGGCCAAAATACACCCCTGTATAAGGCTTCAAAAGACCAACACAGAACCCACTGCATATGTGCACACACATCCTACAAACACTGGTGCTGAAAGCCATTCACTTACAAGCTCTGTTCCAGCCAAGTGGGTCAGTTTGTCTCTCATAATGGCCGATAAGAGTCATTTTGGGGCTGCACAATCCATCACCAGTCTTTGTGTCAATAGCCCTGTAACGCCTAACCTCTGATATCTCCAACTATGAAACAGAACTAAAAATCCTCACATCTAACCCCAAAATCTACTCTAGCAGCTAGTGTCCATTCTTAGGTGCAGGATGGCAGAGAAACCACCTGATCTTCCAACCAGTATTTCCTGCCATTGTAGCCCCCTGATCACAGGTAGGAAAATCACATAGACAGATTTTAATCTAGCACTCTTGGATAAAGATAATAATGTTTACTATAGCTGGCTAATGTTAAGAATAACCTCCACTAGCACCTCTGGCTTCATAAAAGGGTATCCTATTGAAATGTTGCCCACTATTTAGCAACCAACAAGAACACATTTAAAATGTTGCCTGCATGAAAAGGGCGACATCAGAATGTCACCCGCATCAAAAGGGTGTCCACATCTGTGCCTTAACTCTCCAACAATTAATTTTGTCCACATCACAGTCATGCTAATAAGAAGAAAAGGATACATGCACCAGATTAAGAAGTGCTGCTCAAAGGGTTAAGATTCATACCCTTCATCTATGCCTTAACCCTTTGAGTGCCAGAAAGGTCCGCAGAAGGCAGAGAGAAAACAGGATTTGCTCTGTCCTTCAAAACGGTCTATTAAAGGGATAGTAATGTTTCACAAAAACTGCAGCTCCAATTAGTCTTCACTGAAATGGTTATTTCAATACTGTCAGAGTTGTAGTTCAAGAGTAATTGAATGATAAAGTATCCCTCTCCTGCCCTTTTTACCTTGTATAAGCCTCCTCTCCTCAGCTATGGAATGTGGTCCTGCGATCAGACAGCTCAGAGTAAGGGACAATCTTCTTACTGTGAGCATAAGGAAAACCCTGTCACTGAATATTGTCTCTCTCTCTCTCTCTCTCGCTGTGATCCACCTGGACAGTCTTTCTGCTCTGAGGTGAGCAGTGTTATATCAGTAAAAGGGGCGATGTCATGAGAAGGCATGTCAGCATAAGGAAAAACTGTCAAGGGTGTGCAAGCTCACTTTGTAGACCGTACCTATGAAATATTTATTTCTAAATAGCGTGATTTCGGCTCTGCTGAAGAGCCGCCGGCTGGTCCTGGGACTGGAATCTCCTTCTGTCCACTAGATAGCAGACTTGCCTGAAACAGCCTAGGGGGGGGGGATCTTTAGCAAGTTATATCTCTCAAACCATCGTACTTTTTTTTTTTTTTTTTTTTTTATGTCTACAATATTAAACATTACTATCCCTTTAATTGGAGCTACTTTTATTGTGAAACATTACTATCCCTTTAACCCTTTGAGTGCCAGAGGGGTACGCAGCGCATTGCAAAGCAATGCGTTGCGTACCCCTCTGGCACTCAAAGGGTTAAGCTCTCCCATCAAGGCCTTTTTAAAATGATCTGCCCATTGGAGGAGGAGAAATTTACCCCATGATCCTAAAAGAAAGTGATTTGCATAAGAGCCTAAGTTCCACAGATCACAGGCTCTTATGCAAATAATGCAGAAAAAAAATACCAGCACTAGTATAGTTATTTAAACATGTTTAATAAAAAAATAAATAAAACCTACTTCTTTATGAAAGTGAATGTCTAGGCAAGTCAGGAATTAATGGTGGTTCCATGCCACAGTCATGTGACAGAGACCTGAAGTACTCAAACAAATGGAGGGACAAGGTTACATGATCCCCATCCCTCACTACGTAAGCAGCTGAAGCTTCATGGTTGTGAACTGAGCATATAACCCTTTTTTCAGGCTCGCAGATTTCTAATTTGTACTCACCAATTTAAACTGGATTGTCATTTTCAATTAGTATCTCTAAAATGTAATCTTAAATGTGCATTATATGCATGTATAGACTGTCCCCTATAAATAGGCGGAGGACAATTTAAGTGTGTAAAACCCCAAATAAATTTTAGGCTTTAGTGTTTCTTTAAAACAGAACCAATATGTGTACAAAATAATTTAGCAGGTGTATGCAATGCCTTCTTAGAAGTAGCATTTGCAATTCTGAAAATTCACCATGTCATTTTTCAAACCTGAAACAGTCATCTGCTTGAGACCCACTGTGTGACTGATCCTATCACCTTTCTCTACTGCAGCCTATTGTAGTAGCCTCAATGCTGATACAACTGAATGCAATGTGAATTTTTAGGTCCTAAATGCACTCATGGTATTCTTGCGTTTGTATGGACCACATAGTGAACTTTTGCGGGCACTTACGCACTGCCACACAACAATGGCGACATGGTCTTTATTATTTGATGTCCTGTTGTACAGCACAAGGGAATCTATTAGTTCTTGACAAATCACAATAGGCACAACTCTAAAGATCTAAATTTTCCCACAAGACAACTGACAAATTTATATGATTGTAGTTGGCGCAAAAGCCACTGACTGAGTCACCAGAGCTCATGAGAGTATCACAGAGTTCTAAATACTACAGGTAAACCTGCCCATCGATTGCTGTGCAGAAGGCAACACCCAGTACTGGATAACAAGGAAATGGCAACCAAGTGTGCATAGCACGCATGTTCAGGTACATATACAGAAATGCATCTGTACAATTCCAAAACAGTGATCTTATTATGACAGTTAATGAATGTTTACAAGCCTTACTCTTTTACAAAAGAAAATGGCAGCTCCTCTTGACATCACAAAGTGAGGTTTAGTTTTCCCTCTTGTAACTAGAACTCTGTTCAGGGAAGCCCAAATGAACTACAGAAAAAAGGTTAACAGTTTGGTGCTAGCAAGCTCTTCAAAGAATCATAGAGCAATATGTTTGAGATGTCACCATAATCAAAACATTTAAAGGCCACGGTCTATACACACAAATACAATTTACTCCATACTAGCATCTGCAAGAATCCTCTGTTGCAGGGATGTCCACATTTTGTCCTCAAGGACCACTAACAGGCCAGGATGTAAGGATTTTGCCGATTAATCAGAATTGAGTTATCACTGCCTCATTCATTTTGAATGGCTCACTTGTGCTTAATCAGGGAAATTCTTATATCCTGGCCTGTTGGTGGCCCTTGAGGACTGAACTTGGACAGCCCAGCTCTATTGGTTGCCTGAGGCCAAAATCTAGTCTTAGAAACAAACACTCTATGGGGCATCAATTCTTTCATTTCCCAGTATTCTGTGCCTGCCATTACTACAACAATCATGATATATCTCTTAAGTACTCTCCATCTTCTGCAAAGCAAGGAAAATCTGATGGCGAACCCACGCGAGTACCAATCAAGGTTGGCTATTCACTGGTGCCTAACAATAAGCATGTGTAAGGTCTGCTGGGATTGGGTCCATAGACCACTATGCAGCCCTTTCTTACTGTCATCCAATATTTTTCCTGCAGAGTGAACACCTAAATCTATAGAAAAAGTCAAATATAAAGCTAGGTGCAAATGTATATTGCCACAAACAGGAAATGTACAAAAATGCATTCAAATACATTAGTATGCAAAAATGTTTTTTTTTTTTTTTTTTAAATATTGCATATGTCAAAAAAGAAATAATTACAATGTGAGGGGAAACCCCTCCATTTAGCCAAGATTACATGCACCAATTGTGTATAATATAAAAAGCAAGTACACTCCATATTTCAGCTACCAGACAGAATTAAAGACAAGGCCGACACTCCAGGTCTTGAAGAAGAGAAAACCAAACGCTTTGGAAATAAATCCCTTTATCAGGAGGTTGTTCGTATTTTATCAGAGTTCAGCTTGGCTATTAAAACCTTCAGGAGACTCGAGAGCATTATATCAATGTTAATCTCACTTTAAATCATACTTGGACATGCAAACACTTTCATACATATTTCCTTAGATGTTTCTGTAGTATGGTTTATGTGGAAGAACTACATGGCAAATACATGTGAGAATTAGCATATATAAATGTGATATCAGAACTGGTGATGTCATCTCTCCAGTGGTGCATCATTTCCTACAAAAGGGGCACAATATAGCAGATTAAATATCTGATGACTGAAAAGATAAATATACCTAAGAAGGGTGGTGACTATTGCAAAGTAAACAGTTTTGGATATACAGACTGG
The DNA here is from genome assembly GCA_037306005.1 of Rhinophrynus dorsalis. Taxonomy (NCBI): domain Eukaryota; kingdom Metazoa; phylum Chordata; class Amphibia; order Anura; family Rhinophrynidae; genus Rhinophrynus; species Rhinophrynus dorsalis. Next base: position 157,432,325 of record CM074723.1, read on the forward strand.
ACCGTTTACATAAAGCCAAAAGGGATTAAATGAGGATAAAGATTTTAATGTTTCTATAATATATTGGCACCCTATGAGCGAAAAGAATTCAACCTGTTTTTATGGTATTTAGGTTCAATGTTTTATTTGTAAATAAAATGTGTTTTACTTTTAACATTCAGGTACTGTGGACACACTAAAAATAGATAATATTAAGTCAGAAGAATCAGTATGATACAGGAAAACTGTTGAAACCTGTATACCGAACAGGTTTCCAGGGCATCCGTTTGACAATTTTGTAACTGCCGATACAATACCCTAATGTCTGCTAAGGCTATTTAGAAAAAAAACTGAGCTCTAATATACTAGGAGCAACTTTTTGATAAAGGAGTTTATTTCAGCATGTTAATGTCTCTCTTCTTTGTCATATAACAAAACAAAACCTGGCCAGCACAAGTAAATAATAGTTGGGAAAGATATAGACAAATTATTTGCCTGGCGTACTCAGGACTAGCCTGAACACTATAAATAAATATGGGAAAAAGAAAAGAAATCCCAAACAAACAGAAGCCCTTTAATGAGGCACTCAACCACAAGTCAAAATAATAACAAAACATATATTTTATTGATAGGTAAATAAACAAAGGATTAGACAGACATCAAACGGTAAAATTTACTTACCGATATTTTCTTTTCTTCTGTGTCCCTTCCACGGCATTGAACAGTATGTATGGTCTCCTCCTCTCAGCTGTGTAGGACCAATTAAAAACTTTAAAAGGGCTCCCGCAATAATACCCGCTAGTCAACTTTTGTCCAAGCTGAAAAATATATAATATAGATAGGTTAGTCATAGGGTGGGTATGCCGTGGAAGGGACACAGAAGAAAAGAAAATATCGGTGAGTAAATTTTACCATTTCTTCTGTGTCCCCCGTCCACAGCATTGAACCGTATGGGACGTACCAAAGCCATGCCCCAAGGGAGGTATACAATTTCTAATAATATAAAATCAATCATAACAATAATAATAATTCTTACCACCTAAGTGGGAATAACTGCCTCCAAAACCCTTCTGCCAAACTTCGCCTGGGCTGAGGCTTGAACATCTAACTGATAATGTCTGATAAAAGTAGATACTGACAACCATGTTGCCGCCTTGCATATGTCTTCTATGGATGCCTCTGCTTTGGCTGCCCAAGAAGTCGCCATAGCTCTAGTAGAATGAGCCTTAATGGTCTTAGGGGGCTCACTTCCTGCTTCTGAATAAGCGACCCTGATGCATTCTGAAATCCATCTTGAAATGGATGCCTTAGAAGCCAACCTTCCTTTGAATTTCCCGAAGAAATGAACAAAGATTGTCAGTTTCTCTGAATTCCCTTGTTCTGGATATATAACAAGAGATACATCTTACAACATCTAGATTATGTAAGGTTCTCTCCTTGTCATTACTTGGGTTAGCACAGAAAGATGGGAATACAATTTCCTGGTTAATGTGGAAGGATGACACTACCTTGGGTCTGAAGGAAGGCTTAGTTCTGAAGACTATCCGATCCTGGTGAATTATCAGGAAAGGGGATGTGATAGATAAGGCCTGAATCTCATTCGCCCTCCTGGCTGATGTAATTGCTGCTAAAAAGGCTGTCTTTAGGGTTAAGAACTTGATTGGAATGTCTAGGATAGGTTCAAACTTATCCGAGATTGCTAATTGGTTTAAAACCAAGTTGAGATCCCAAGGTGGAATAATGTCCTTAGCTCGAGGTCTAGTTTTGACAATAGATTTCATAAATCTCTTAATTAGATCATTATCCGCAAACTGGACTGCCAAGATTGCACAAATGGCTGAAAGTTGGACCTTCAGAGAAGCAGGTTTGAGTCCTTTATCATATCCTGCTTGAAGTAACAACAGAATCTCTGGAGCCGAAATAGAAGTTCTAGTCAAATTCTTTTCTCTACACCAGGAGGTAAATGCCTTCCAGATTCTGTAGTAAATTTGTGGTGGATGCCTTTCTTCCCATGATGATAGTATTAATTACTGATCTGGAAAGACCCCTGAGTGATAACGTTCTCCTCTCAGCTGCCAAGCCTTCAGTTTCAAGAAGCCTGGGTTCTGATGTTGAATGGGTCCCTGAAGTAGTAGATTCCTGATGATTTGGCAGTGTCCAAGGATCCTCTACTGACATCTTTACTAACTGTGTGTACCACGCTCTTCTGGGCCAGGCTGGTGCAACCAGTATGACGTTTGCTTCCCCCTTCCTTATTTTCCTTAGAACCTCCGCCATTAGTGGAATTGGGGGAAATATGTATGCCAATTGATGGTTTCATGGAAATCTTAGAGCATCCTGCCCTACTGCAGCTTGATCCTTCCACCTGGAGAAGTACCTTCTGCACTTTGTGTTGGTCTTTGAGGCCATGAGATCGATTTCTGGCCATCCCCATTTCTGGACTATCTGCAAAAAGACTTCCAAATTCAGTGAAACTCTCCCTGATCCAAGGTGTTTCGACTTAAAAAGTCTGCCTGTATGTTTTGGACCCTTGGAACATGGACTGCTGTCAGAGACTGTAGGTTCCTTTCGGCCCATCTTAATATCTTTTCTGCTTCCAGAAACAACTTCCTGCTTCTGGTGCCGCCCTGGTTTTTCAGATACATTACTGTGGTCATGTTGTCCGAATAAATTTGTACTGGTCTCCCCACTAAGTGTCGCTTGAGGTTGACCAGGCTCTTCAATACTGCTCTTAGTTCCAACACATTGATATGTAAAGTCTTCTCCCTCATTGACCATTTTCCTTGTACTGGATGATAGTTCCAAACAGCTCCCCATCCTTGCTGACTGGCATCCGTGATCAGATCCTCCCAGACCACCATCTCCAATAAAATCCCTCTGGACAGATTTGAGTCCTTCTTCCACCACAACAATTCCTTCTTTATTTTGGGTGGTACCAGAATCTTTTGAGAGACTTCCCTGCTGTTCTTGTTCCATTTGTTGAGGAAATAGATCTGAATATTTCTCATGTGAAATTTTGCCCAAGGCAGAACCTGTACTGTAGAGGACAGAACTCCCAAGAGCCACATGAAATCCTCTGAGGTCTGATTCTTCTGAACAATGAATCTGGATACCTCCTGTACAAGTCTTCTCTTCCTGTCTTCTGACAGGGAGATTTTTCCGCTGATGGTATCTATGTTGTTTCCCAGAAACATTAGACTTTGGGATGGAATGACTTGGCTTTTTTGAGGGTTTACTAGCCAACCTAGACTTTGGAGATGAGATATGGCGTCGTGAGTGTGGATCCTCGCCTGTTGTTCTGAATCTGATATAATCAGCAAATTGTCCAGATTTGGTACTATGTTTATTTCTACTTTCCTCAAATGTTCCAGACTTGCCGCCAGAATCTTTGTAAATACTCGTGGGGCTGCCGATAGACCGAAGGGTAGAGCTGTGAACTGGAAATGCTCCTTTCACCGCGAATCTCAGGAACGTTCGATGGGATGGCTTTACTGGGATGTGATGGTAGGCATCCATCAGATCTATTGTTGTCAGAAAAGTCTTCATAGGAATTGCCTTGATTATAGATGCTACTGTTTCCATCTTGAAGGCTCTATATTGTAGGAATGAATTTAGTTTCTTCAGGTCCAGGATGGGTCTGTATCCCCCTGAGGACTTTGGAACTATGAACAGTATTAAGTATAGTCCTTTTCGTCTTTGGGAAACTGGGACTTCTTCTATGACTTGTCTTTCGTTTAGTGTCTGAATGATGTTTGCTAGGCCCAAAGCCTTTCTTGGATCTTTCGGAATTAAGGATCTCTGGAACAAATTGATTTGAGGAATCTCTCTGAATTCTAGCGGGTACCCCGTCTCCAGAACCCGTAATACCCAGTGGTCCAACACTGACCCCTGCCATACTTGCAGGAATCCCTGAAGTAGACCACCCACTGGAACCAGAGACGGGGCCCGCCAACCTTCAAAGATACTCCTTCTTGAAACCACCCCTTCCTGAATATTCTTTTCTGAATGATCCTCTCTGGGATGGGGCAAAGGCAGTCTTCTTCTGTTCATATGGCTTATTTGGCTGGTATTTCCTTGCTTCTCAAAAATTATGCCTTCTTGCCCTGTAGGTTGAACTTCTTCCCGAAACATTAGATGAGGATCTTCTCTCCTGAGGTAGGAAAGTGCTTTTTCCTCCTGTCATGTTCTTGATTAGTTCTTCTAAATGATGCCCAAACAGAAGATTACCTTCGAAGGGAAGCGTAACTAATTTATTCTTTGATGAAGGATCCGCTCCCCATGACTTCAGCCACAAGACCCTTCTGGATATCACTGATAAGGCAGATGAACGGGATGTTAACTTGATTACATCTAATGAAGCATCGCAAGCAAAGGTTAAAGGAATGCCAACACTAAAAAATTAAACTGGTTACATTACTTTAAACCAGATGGAAAATGTAGCTATTTTAATTTAAATTCTTAAAATCTAAACTTGCGTTTTAATAAATATGTAGACTACACTATATAATTATTTTTGTACAGAGCTATACTGTTGAGTCCTCAGTGATTTTCTATTCAAGAAGGCTGGTAAATTATTTCATCCTTTTTACAGACAATAAAACAATCACAACTAAGATGTATATCAAGATTTCAACAGTAATATGAGCCCTTTGAAATGCAGTAATGTCTGCTCCTCCAAAGCATATGTTATGATTTGATGGAATGTACCAAAGGATAAATAAGGAACTTAGTAAAGTAATAGCAAGACCATTACACTTAATATATCCAATTCACTTTCAGGCATAGTGCCCTGTGACTGGAGGAAAGCTGGTGTAGTTCCATTGTTTAAAAAGGGGGCAAGAGCCAAACCAGGAAATTATAGACCTGTGAGCTTGACTTCCATAGCTAGTAAGATACTAGAAAGGTTACTAACGGACAGTATTTAGAACTATGTGAAGACAAACAATATTATTAGTAGGAATCAGCATGGTTTTCAGTGGTGTCCGTAGATATTTTTCCAGGGGGGGCAAAGCCATAATGTTACCCCCAGGCCAGCCCATCTAGCCCCTTTATTTTTATGGAGGGGGGTAACTGTGTGTGTGGGGGGGGCAAGTGCCCCCCTTGCCCCCCCTCCGGACTCCCATGATGGTTTTATAAGACTAGCTTACTTTAATTTTATGAAAGAGTTAGTAGTAATTCAGACAAGGGAATTTATGTTGATGCAATATACTTGGATTTTGCAAAAGCCTTTGATACAGTGCCTCACAACAGGCTACTGCATAAATTAAAAGGCTTTGATTTAGGTAGTGTTATCAGAACGTGGATTAAGAACTGGTTGAATGACAGATGTTAGAGAGTTGTAAATAGAACCTTTTCAAAATTGGTCTAAAGTTATAAGCAGGGTGCCACAGGGTTCAGTCCTGGGCCCAATGCGTTTTAATTTGTTTATTAATGATTTACAAGTGGGAATTGAAAGTAGTGTCTCAATCTTTGCTGAGGAGACTAAGCTATATAAGGAAATACATACAGAGCTGGATGTTTTTTATCTGCATAAGGATTTAGATAAATGGGTAGAAAAGTGGCAGATGACATTTAACGTAGATAAATGTAAGGTTATGCATTTGGGCTGCAGAAACAAACCTGCTACATATACTCTAAATGGGAAACAACTTGGGAAATCCTCATTAGAGAAAGATTTAGGAGTACTGACAGACAATAACATTCACAGCAGTGTGCAGTCACTCAGATGCTTCAAGAGTAAATAGGGTACTAGTCTGCATAAAAAGAGGCGTAGAAGCAAGTGATGCTAATAATATCCTAACCCTGTATAAATCCTTCACATCTCATCTAGAATATGGAGTACAATTATGGACACCATTTCTTAAAGAAAGACATTGTTTAACTAGAAAAGGTGCAGAGACCTGCAACAAAACTAATAAAGGTAATGGAGGATCTGAGTTATAAAGACAAACTAGCCAAACTGGGGTTGTTTACATTAGAAAAGAGATGTCTAAGGGGTGATATGGTTACCATTTACAAATAGATTCAAGGCCATACAAAGAATTAACCCATTCATTATTGGGAATTATTGGGAATGAAAGGTCATTCATTAAGACCAAAGGAAAGGAGCTTTTACTAAAACAAAGGCAGGGATTTTTTTTTATAGTAAGGGATTTAAAACTATGAATTATTTGCCTCAGCTTGCAGATAGGCATCCATTGCTTTTTTGAAAGCAGTTGCATTATCTAGAACATAACAATATTGAAAATGATGACATCTAGCTTCAATGCAGATAGGTTATTGATCCAGGGAACTATCTAATTGCCATTTGGAGTCAGGAAGATTTTTTTTTTTTTTTACCCACTTGGGGCTAAATTGGAAATGGCTTCAGAGGGCTTTTTTGGCCTTCCTCTGGATCAACAGATGTGTTTTGGCATGTGCTGGACAGGTCTTCTTTCAGCCTCATCAACTGTGTTACTACACTCTATTTATAGTTATTGGAACGAATTTCAGTTATATGTCAGTGCTCCATAAACACCTAAATCTATTATAGAAGGGCTAAACAATGTAGATTTTACTTGTACAGCACTACAGAATACGTATGCAAAAAAACAAGCATTAGACCTCACGCATAAAACAAAACAGGAGCTATTCTGCAACAAATCATCTACACAATAGTGACTAAAAACGAAGACAAAAACATATTTTTTCAATTTCGTACGATCGCACGTCCGTTTTGTATACATTAGACCCACTGAATTCTTAACAACGTTACAAAGCTTAAATCCTACATATGCACTCGCTCAGTGGCCATGTACAAATCACACACTACCTGCCTCCACTCCTAAAATATCAACACAAGCGAACAAGGAGCTGCCGCAGATTACATCACCATGACCCACCCCCTCCGCAACACACTTTGCGCATGCGCAGTGATTCTCACGGGCGATACTCACTGCGACACGGCAAAAACAAGTTATATAAAAATAACACACGCATTCCTCTTAATTCACCCGACACACACACCGAAATACCCGAACAACACCACGATACAGCGTGCATTAGTGACCGCTAGCACCTCCGCTACCATGCTGCTCTCACGTCCTCCTCCGCTTCCAGAACCTTCCAGGCACTGCCATACAGGATGACACCCAGAGCAGAAGCATAGTGACATCAACTACTTCCCAACCAATGACCGTTCGCCTGTGCAACTTGCAGCGTCTGGAACCTCCCACTTCTAAGAGGGAGGAGAGGGTGAAAGGCAGTCTGGGTACTATTCTACAGGCCAGCTGCACAACCGCGTTTGGTATACTTTTCACGTAAGGCTGTGTCTCATGGAGCGAAGCTACGGTTATTTTATGGGCATAGGCACGCGTCGCGTGGCGAAAATGAGACACACTTTTATTGCAGTTTTGGTATTTTGTGGCTCTTCAACTGTTGTTGGACTACAATTTCACCTCCTCATATAAGAATGATGGGAATTGTAGTCCAAACATCCATGGCTAAAGAGCCGACTGGTATATACTCGGTTCAATATGCAGAGAGCACGGAAGCACAGCCAGAGCAATCGCCATTCTCTATCTCCGCCCGTTCTCTTTGTTTGACCAATCAGCGTCTGGTCATGTGGGAGGGGATCATCGGCCAATCCGGTTACGGTCGCTGAGGGCTGTGTGACTGGAGGAGGAGGAGGAGGAGTGCGAGAGAGGGAGGAAGAGGGGTGTGAGCGCTGCTGCTCCGAGGCAATAGTCGGAGCTGCGGACCTTGTGCCTTCTCGGTTTCTGACTGACCGAGATAGGGGGTGTGTATGATACCTGTGTTCGAGGTGGTCTGACAGGAAGGTACCGAGTCGCGAGTGGATCGGTCGTGCAGTCGTTTGCAGCATCCGCAAGTGTGACCCGGGGGCCAGTAACAGCAGGTGAGCGTCGGTTGAACAGGGCAGACTGGGCCAGGGGTTGTAACCTGTGGTGTTTATCCTGTAGGGCAAGGGTGAGAAACCCGAGTCCCTCCAGCTGTTGAGGTTTCCAATTCTGCTGTATGATATGAGCTGGCATCTTTTGACTTACTATCTTGCCTTGCAATAGTATCTATTGTTGCCCCAGGATTTTGTGAACTGTAGTCCACTAACAGCTGAAGAGGCACGTAACTCATCAGATAAGAGACTGTATCAGGGTAGATGCAGGTCTTGGGCCTTCACTGGCATTGACAGCTAGGGGGATATTTCGCCCTCTTTCTGGGAGCAGGGTCCTGTTTACAGAGTCGAATTCAACCCCTGAGGTTCTCTCTGCTTCTTTTGGAGATCGACTAAAATGTGTGTGTGTATATTAGGGGGCAAAACAGTTGCATGATTATTAACCAGTCAAAATTCCCCTTGATTCAAGTAGCAACCATTGAATGTTACATCGCAAATGCATTGTGGTACCAATGGGTTGTTATAAAGGTCTCCAAAATATTGTGAAATACCTTGTTCGGGGGGTATTTTTTAATGCTGGGTCATATGTATCAAAGCAAATTTGGTTAATTTCTTAGACAAACCAGCTCATCACTGGAAACAAATAATACTCATAAATATAAGTGGGGTTTATAACCCCTTTAATGCTACAGGGGTCTTCAGCATATTTCAAAGCAATGCATCTGAGACTTCTTTAGCATGGAAGGGAATACAATCTCCATTTAAATCAACTGGCAGTTTTGTTATCTTTGTTCTAGTTGTACCACTGTATAGTTTACCCCCTCCACCTTGTTTTTATACCTATCACCCTTGTATTTGGCTGTCCCAAATAAGAGGCCTGTCAGTCCAAGGAATGCTATTATCATTGTTTATTTATAAAGTGCCAACACGTTCCTTGGTGCTGTGCAAAGAGGGGATATTCAAACATGACATATACGTACAAACTGAAACAAGTGGCGTTCTGTCAGGTTTTCTAGATGGATCTTCCCTTAATTCTATTGGCAATGTTGATATAGTGGTGTGCTGTGCAGTGTTACATAGCTAATGTTTGCCGTCATTTGACACTTTGGGTCATCATATGATTGTATCAATGTAAAAGCTGTCACAATCCAATGCATGTTCACAGTTAAGATAAGGGTTTAACCCTGTGGTCTTGAAGGTGACTACATGGGTTTTTGTGTTTATTTTAAAAATGTGCCTAGGCTGTTGCATCGTATTGATTTACAAAGTATGAAATTACAATTTTTCAGCATAGATAATCTGGTATACATTGACTAGGTAGAAAATGGAAGAATCTGTTTCATGTCATGGAAGGGGGTCACGTACAGTGTGAGGCACTCCATTGGAGCTGACAAAAATACACTAAAGGTACATCAATTTTATAGCAATGAGTACACCGTCTTTATGCAAGAAGAGGAAGTGTTTTTTTGAGAGGTCTGCTGGATATAATTTGATTTTGTATACATGTTTTCTTTTTGACGTCTTATATTTTCTTAAAGGTTATGGTCAAAAGGTTCATTATTATGTGTAATCAAATAATTTTTCATGATTGTTGTGGTTTTGTACTTATTACTTGCATATATATCCCTGGAAATTTAGGATCTCAAAGGTGCATGGTTTGACACATTGGTGGCAAAAGGGCATATGTCACTACTAGCGTTATCTCAAAGGGCAATGCATTGTCTGCATTGTCTCATTAACACACATGCAATGTGGATTGGACAGCTATGTGTAGAATGATTAAGTTGTATTTGTGCCCTGTGTGCTATTGTACAGGGGAATGAATTGTTTGTGCCAGTGGAGGAGGTGTTGTGGCTGAGAGGGGTGTTTTGTTGCTGAGGATTGGTGCTGAGAGAGCAGCAGGAATGGCTGCTGAATGTGTCACTGCCAATCTGCCTGCATTACAGTCGCTCCAGGCTGCTGGGAGCTTCCCAGCCCAACCTCCATCTTCAGTGCTTTTACTTTCCTTTTTATTTATACATTCAACAGAATGCACTGTTTTGCACTCGACTTGAAATATGAAGAAGAAAAAATACAGTGTTCCAGGGAAACAAACAAACAAAAAAAAATCAAAATACATTTTAACCCCTTGAGTGCGAGAGGTATATCACATTGCATACCTCTCTGGCATTCAGAGGTTTAAACCACTGCTGTATTAACCCTTTGACCAGAGGGGTGGGCAGTGCAAAGCAACATGTTACACATCCCTGGCACACAAAGGGTTAAACATGTGATTCAGCTATTCCATACAGACAAATCCTGTATATGCTGCATACAAAGTAGACAAAAAACTGGGATTGCACACTTTTATTTTATTGAATTGGGATATAAAAGTGAAATCCTTGTTATAGTTTCTTCTGTCTTCATTGCCTGTAGTTTGTTGCTTTTTAATTTCTCCTTGAAGACTAGAGGTGAAGGGTTGGTGCAGTGTATCCCTCTAATCTTCAGGGGGTTAACCCTTTGAGTGCCAGAGGGGTACGCAATGTGCTGCGTTCCCCTCTGGCACTCAAAGGGTTAAGATAACATCTCTGTATTTTGAAATAAAGATAACCAAATTATCATGTCTGGTTTTGCTGTTTATATATCATTCAAACTTTGTAATGCAGATCAATATGCAAGCCTGTGTTATATATGCATTTTCAGCATTCATACATATTCCTCTATATGGAGAATACAAATGATAACCGTTCACTCCTACGTGTGTGTTTTGTTTCCATGCAGTAAAAGGTTTCTGTGTATAAATTCAGAAGCCGAATCCAGGGATGTGATATAAGCTGGAGGAAAGAAAGGGGGTGTGTTTCTTCTGTCTCTCCACAGGAGAACATTCAGAGACAATGCAACCCAGTCATGAATGCCGCATAGAAAAAGGAAGACATGGCTCACATTTGCAGCAAGCTTGCCAGAGGCTATAGGAGATGGCAATGCTTCGTTCTTGATAATTTGCTTCTGCATGTGTGCCCTACTTGGCATTTACTTGATTTGGTATCTGGCATGGGATAGCTACTCCACCTTCTTTCCTAGTGCTCACCTAAGGATTTTTGTAGCTTAGAAGCAAATAGATTCTGAACTGCACAATGGGTCCAGCTATGAGCAGTGACAAAGCAATCATTGCATTGCTGTCACCCCATTTTTGTAAAATGGGTTTTAACTGATTGTTTAGAGTTTCAAATCTGGTGCAAACCACGTGCATCATAGGGGAGCAATAACATTTCTCCAAATTCCCATTGCCTTAAGTAGGTTATTTAACCATTTAAACTCCTATTTATTTAAATCAAGGTTAATTTCCTCCCATGCAGTGGTTTCTTCAATAATTGCTCCTTTTGTGCATGGGTGTCATAAATTGGTACTTAATAAAATTAAGTAAAATAATCAGATACATTTTGAAACTTTAACTCTAAAATTTAATCAAAAGCATTTTATAACTTAGGATATTCTTATTACTTTATCAAATAACCCTTATTTTTTTTTATTTTTTTTTTTTAACACGTGTTGAAGCCAAGGCTGTGGTGTATTTTCCATATCACACGAGAATCTGATAAGCAGCTGCCTAACCTTGAGCTGCTTGTCTGTCTACATTAATGTAAAATTATAACACAGATTCCTCGTAGTACAGATATCTCATTGCTTCCAGTTTCCTCTCCCTTATTCACACCTGCTCAACACCATATCAGATCAGTGACCTGTGTGATTGACCCTTGTTACCTGTATTATGACGAAGGTCACAACATGTGTTGTCTTACAAATGGTTTTCTAAATTTGTAGAAGCTGTTTTTTATTTTATATTGCCTGCTACACCTCGATGAGTGGCAGATTCTGATTATGTGTCTTAGATGAACAGACTTGGCTTTCATAAGGATTACAGACATTATAAGATGATTTGATTGTATTCCTTTAAAATATTAATATATCCTGTTTACTTAAAACAAATGTTTATGAAAACATTTTTGGTACCGAGGCTGTAAAATGTGATCCTGGGTAGATTTTACAGATTGTGCAGAGACACTGTATGCAGATCCAACAGACCGTTTTTTTATTTAGGCTTGAAATACGAGCCTCAGAAAAAATGACCACTGTCTATAAATTATCTGGTGTTATTTGGGTAGACCTATACCATAACTCAGTTAAGAGTGGGCGATTTTATTTCTAAAGTGCTCTGCAAAGCCTTTTTTCATTAGGTTTAGTAGTAAAAAGCTTAACGGGCAACAATACACCTTTTAGAGTCCAAAAAATGGTTTAAAACGGTAAATAAAAAAAATTGGTTTAGAATATTAGAAACGTACTGCAGGGATTGTCATGCTTTGGCAGAAGTTTTGTTGGAATCAGGACATTGACATTAAGAAAGAAGGGGGGAAAAAAAAGGGAGGCTCACATTGAAGTCGGTTATATTAGTTCAGTCCAAACACCAGTTTGCAGAAAAAATTCCAGTCCTTTTATTGGGTATACATTAAAATCAACCCTAGCTGTCTTCATGTAGGTTACAGACTTGTTGTCATACACTTTTAGCCAAAATACCTTTTAACTCATTTCTATCCTTTGTAATATTGGTAAAGGGTTTGTAGCAAGCCAAACCACGTTTCCTTTATATCTCCTCATTAGGAACCCCCATGAAAGATTTGTATAATGATGATTCCAGTGGAAAATGGTTGTTGGCTTAAGAAGGTGTAGAGAGGGGATTTTTTATGTGTAGTTATTTATGCAAACTTTATCACATAAATCTGAGAACAAAGCTCTGCTGTCATCAGATCCCCAGTGGTTCTCAATCTTTTTTTTTTTTTTTTTTTGCTCATGGTGCCCCAGACATTCAATCTGGAATGTTCAGGGCACCCTTAAACTATTGTCTTTTTGTCAAGGGTGTAATAAATCTTGTAACTATATAAAAATGTATTATTCTCATTATGAGAACATAGAATAATAAACAAATGTATTGTGCATATCAGTTTCTATAATTGTATATTTTTTAACATAAATATTTTTATCAAAGCCTTTATGAAAAAAATGGGCACCCTGAGTGGCTCTCCATGGCGCACCAAAGTGCCATGGCACCCTGGATGAGAAACATTGCCCCAACTACTAAACTTTAATAACTGCAGTGCAGATATCCATCTACTTAAGACAAATTGCATTAAGGATAGATTTAACTAAGCCAATGTGCTATAATGGCCCAGGGCCTTAATCTGGAATTCTGTTTGTTAAACAGTACGTTCCGATCACATCTACTTTTGCTCACTTGAGAAGAGCCAAAACCACCAGTGAGGCTTGAGGGTTGTCTGTTAAGGATTTCCCTGCCTGAGCACAGGAGAAATAATTTGACTGAATGGGATCCCCAGATGCACACTAGTGTTCAGGCAGGGACATCTAGAAGCCTGCAGTGTTAGGGGTACTTGAGGACTGCAGATGAGAAACTAATAAAGTGGATATGACGTCTCCAGTGATATCACTTCTCCAGTTCCTTTGTTATTATATAGAGACTATACAATAAGATCTTAACAATTGGAGAAATCGTAATGCATTAGCGTCATAGAATAACATATTTTGGAGAAGTGATATCACTGGAGAAGTCATCTCTGCTTTATCACGCCTTAATGCATCTCCCACCAGGTGCTTTGTGCAGAAACATGAACAATTCTGAAGTGAGCCACCTGCAACATGGGGGGGGTGGAGGTGTATATGTTCTCATTGATTTTAATTAGGGTTTGAACCCCTTGAATGTGTGAGAGGTCTCCGCATTTTTCGAAACAAGGACGTGGGGACACCCAACAACCATTGAATGGATTAAAAGTACAATTTAAATCGATGAGGGTTTAAATTTGTCCCTTACAGTGCAGTTGCTTTGCTCCAGAATCATTTATAGCTGATACTTGTTCATTCTTTTGCATGAACTGTTTATTTATTATTGGAGGGGTATCCAATGCATTGCAAAGCAATGTGTTGGATAGCTTTCTAGTACTCAAAGGGTTAACTACACAATGAAAGTCAAGTTTTAGCTCTCAATATATAATTTAATATTTTTGCACCGAGTATTTCTATATCTAGCATAATATTTCAGGCAATGTACAGTAATTGTCATAAATTTATGAAACACAAAGTGTTCCAAATAAAAATAATCATATCCTCTGTCGCAGTCTCCCCACCTGCACTATACTAAGAGAAGCTGGAGAAATCTGGATCTAGTTGTGAGCAGGCTACACTGTTAATCTTGGACCTTGTTCATCAAGCTACAAATGTGCAATTTTGGATCAAACCAACTGCTCGATAGAGAAATGAAAATGGTGCCAATTTCCTTTGTTTTAAATAGTGTGTTTAACCCTCTGAGTGCCAGAGGGGGTATGCAACCAATTGCTTCACAATGCCTTGTGTACCCCTCTGGCACTCAAATGGTTAACCCAATCGGTGCTAGAGAGGTCTCAAGTGCAATATGAAGCAATGAGTTGTAGATGTCTAGCATTCAAGGAGAGGTGTATCATTTAAATAAATGGAAATGTTAATTTCCTTTCTGTGTTAGTTGGTTTGCTCCAGAATTACATCTCGTTTGTTTGACAAATAAGATCTGTTGAGAGGATACTTGTCTGTTAGGACTAACAGCTTTAATTCAGACTCCACAATATTAAAGTAGTGTAAGTTTATTATAAGATGTTTTAGGATTGACTTAAAAAAGCATTTTTTTATTTTTATTTATTTTTTTTTTTGGGGCTCTCTCTTGGATAGACTTGATTCACTGCTCACTCTGGCAATTAAGTTAATGGAGGCCCACTTGAGTGTCAACCAATCATGTTTTGTTGGCACCACTGTGAGCAAGCCTGTAGTCATGCTTCTGCCACAAAGCAGGATTGCTGGGGAACACAAGGACATCACTGGTAAGAGACATAGGCCTTCAAAGCTGCTCTGATCAAGGTGGCTATTTGAACTAAGCTATGGGGGAGATTTTCTAAGGCATGATAAAGTGGAGATGACTTCTCCAATTCCTATGTTGTTCTGTGTAGTCTAAGATTTCTCCAACTTTAGAGATCTCAGTGCATTGGCTCCATAGAATAAAATAGGAACTGGAGAAGTCATCACTGCTTTATCACCTTTTTGACAAGCATTAGTGCATAACCCCATAGTGTCACTTGGTAAGTACTGCTATCAAATTACCCAACACATGTGAGACCCTGATAAGTTGTCTGCCTGCCCTTTAATTCACATTTTAGACTGTGCATTATCCACTTTGTAAAAAACAAAGAACAGGAAGGTCAACCAATGGTGTAGTATAGTCAATTTGAATTATAGATCAAGAATTTTTTTTTTATGTACTCATAATTGTGGATGTCAGCTAAAATATAGACTGATAAATGTGCATCTGGAGAAAATGAACCGTCTCTGTTTGGGATACCTGTAGATCAAGTACTCAAAAATGCTGAAAATCAGGACACTTCACACGGCTCCAATTAAAAATATATATAAAATTTATTAAAAATAAATATAAAATCAAATAATCAGTATAGAAGCAATTGAACGTGTTTTGTGGCTATAAACGGAATGTTCTCAAAAAGACAATAATAACTTCTGGACTAAAGGAATGGAGCTGGCAACAAACAAAGATTAAATAACCCTGTCTCTCCATCATAGGACCAACGAGATGGGCATCACAAAGGTAATCAACCAATATATAGGAAAGTCAAAGACGAGCCTCTAGAATTGGAGAACACATCATGGCCAAACAAGCCAATCACCAGCTGAAAACGAAAGGTCACGTGACAGCAACATAACAGACTCACAATCATGTGATCAGATAATACACAGTGCCATTCTAGGCCGGTACAGTGAAGAAGATCGGTGGGGGGGGGAATTAAAAGTACACCTCAAAGATCTACAACTATACATAGTGATCTATGTGTGGATGCGGTAGAGCCCCAACCAATGTCCACATTCACCGCCACGATTTAGACCGCAATACCTGTACACATAAGTACACAATCTCTTCCTCTGTTGGGAACACTCCATCACTCTGAAATAAACCAATGCTAACCAAGCATCCAGGAGTAACTGTAAACGTCAGCTAAGGCTCCACCGCCTCCACACATACACGATCATTTATTCTTTAAAACTAGTACATGCAACCATTATTGGGTGGATCAATTCGCATTAAGCACTCCTAAATATCCCAAAAGGATCTCGGAAGAAAATAATTAAAGATAAAGTAATAAAAAAAATAAAGAATAATAAAAAATAATGAATAATAATAAATGATAAATAATGAATAGTGAAAAAATATCAACACACCTTACAAACGGCTATTATACTTCATAAACAGGTGACTTCACAGTGATTTAATAAGAGGGTGCAAATGGCAATAGTGAAAGTGCTTTGCTGATGGTGCAAAAATAAGTGCACATCAGACATAATATTTAAACTATAAGACTAAGTTGTCTAAAATAAATCATAACGTGAAATAATATTGAGTGGATTAACATAAAATGTATGAAATAGATTCATATTAATTACGAATGAATCCCTCACATAATTAATGAACCATGGTTAGTGTAATATAACACGCCCTTTATGAATGTCCCTTACCTATAACAGGTCTCCTAAACAATAGGTCTAAACACTGGTGTAAATGGAAAAACTACTAATATAAACATATTTAGAGCCAAAAAAAATGGAAATAAATTCCTATCTATTAAATTAAATTCCAAATATGTTTAAAATCAAAAAAGAGAAAATCTATTAAAATCCATAACTAACTAACCCTTTAATAAGGGAACTCCACCCATAACAACAGGGTACCGAAACAGTGGGTCTAGACCCAGGTGTAAGAGAGGGGGAAACCCCCCCCCCAAAAAAAAACACATTTGATATATAGTATCTAATCCTGTAGAAATTCCAGTGTCTCATTGAGACCATAAGGAACAAGAGTAGTCAACCTATATATCCAATAGGACTCACGACTGTTCAGTCTATATTGGCTATCATAATTCCTAGGAGGAGGAATATGTTCTGTCGGCATCACTGTTAGCTCCTTCAGATCTCGATTATAACATTCCCTAAAATGTCTGGACACACTGTGATGCTGAAAACCATTAGTGATGTTCCTCCTGCGTTGTCCAAAATGTGTCTTAAGATGTTGTTGTGCGACCCACATACTGTAGGCAGCAGGGGCAGCACAGGTTCATAAGACTTCTAATTCTAAAAGTCTCCTTAGTAACACTAGAAGAAAAATGAAAGGTCTTACTGCTATCAAATTACCCAACATGTATGAGACACTGATAAGTTGTCTGCCTGCCCTTTTAATTATCAGTTTAGGCTGTGCACTATCCATTTTGTCCAGTTGTTGATTTTTGTGTTTGGAGTACTGCTAGTCTACAAAACAAATATAGGAGCAACAAGGCTACACACAAGTGCATGCTGTAATTGGATAATTAAAAAATATAAATACAACCCTGGATAACATTCAAATATTTTGAGTAACCCCCAGTAGGGGAAAAATCTGGCAATTCCAGCATGACAGTCCAAACGTTTTGCATACATATTTAGAAAGCGTTCCATTTGCAGTTCTATGAACTAGATTATGTAAAAGTGACGTGTTTGTATGTGTTAACATGACTTAAAATCTAACACTGACTAGGTTTAGTACCCTTTTAAATATCTATTCCTAGCCAGCACTTGTGAGAATTACTTATCGATGACATAAACTTCAAAATATGCAGTGAAGGTACATATTCTATTTGCTCGTAGACATATATGTATGGCCATTTGACCCTTGTTTGCCTAAAAGAACTCAGGATAAGTAATTATTGATATGCATGTCTTTAATAGAGGTAAACAAACAGATGAGTTCTTGTGAACTGAAAGGCCCCTTTCACATTGGTGACACCAGCGATGCTGTGTGGATCTGTCTCCTAAGGTGAAAGTTAACATGCTGTCCTATGGTGTCTTTCAACCTAGCAACTGTGTCCTGTTCAGTAATGTTCCAACTTGACTGGGTTCCACCAGGAATGTAGTAAAGTTACAGCAAGCAAGGTCTGCATGGCGGCCTATAGCCGCAGGCAGGCTGTTCTAGCAGAGCTCGAGGAATGTTATGCTCACTGCAACCTCCAGTGACCCCTGTGGGCACTAATCAGTAGTATTTTCTGATTCCCACTTGGATCTGCCATCAGACACGTCTACTTTCTAGTTGTCAGTATACTGCAGGAGAGAGTTGAGTAAGATACACAAGTGATTGAATTATCATTGGGGGTGCAAAAATTCTTTTACACATGTGGGGGGAAAAAAAAGCATGGGTTCTAATCTCATATTACAGTAATTCTGTTTACTGTGTTATCTTTTATAGATGCTTTTGTTTGCATTTGTAACAAACTGTTGACACTTTCCACATATTTATGAAATATTTCACATTTTTCTGGTATTGTTCCCTTTTTTTGTGATAAAAAAAAAATTAATGGGGGGGGGGCGGAGCGAACTGCTAAAGAAGATGGCCGATTTCTAACTTGGCTCCGAGACTGAGTAGATGTTTTCATAGCACAGCTACCTTTCTAAAGTTTCTTAGTAATGGCCGTTGGCGGAAGTCTCAAGGCATTCTGGATTTTTTTTTTGAGGCGTTTGCTCAAATTCCATAGCAAGGAAGCTGAAAAACTTTTTACCTGCATGTTGCACAGAACTGAGGGCGTAATTGGGTGTAATGGTGGCTGGAGTTCCCTTGACGAAGAAAGATGTTGTGCATCTGTTGTCCAAGGTGGACCTCCGGGCTTTGGTGAAGGATATCAGAGCCGTGGTTATGGAGGAGTTGGCAACCATAAGCTCTGCTTTTAGGCTGGTGGATAAGAACCTTATTGGCACGGAGAGTGGGCCTGACAACCGTACTCTCTGTCCCACATATCTGGAACCCAGTCTGTGTCTACGGAAGGGCGCCTGGGTTTGCCTCAAGGATCGTATTCCAGGTCTGGTTAGCCGAATCCAGAGAGATATTATTATGTGTGGTATTCTACCAGTATCTGTACCATGGAAACCTGGGAAGCCTACCCCGTAATTTATTTTCCATCCTTACGTGGAGCCTCTGGCGTATAACCTTCAGATGATGTTTGGCGTTTTGCTGCTGTAGCTGAGGCCTTTAATCGCCTTTTCTCTCATGTGGACAGTGAGGTCTGAATGGGGTGCTTTACCGTGGGACCCTGGGATCCATGTTCTGCTCCATGGCTATATCACTTTGAAACCAGTGTGTTTCAGGAAGTATGTTGTACTCTCTCTTTGATGGCATTGACTTTGGATAGTTGTCATTATCTGCTTTGTTCCCTCTAACACTGTTTTGTATCGCTCTCAACCACCCTGGACCTGTTTGTTATAGGACATGCTCAGTGGACTCTGCACCCTCAAATGGGGTTTGCGCTATTTTTTGTGCACCTTGAACATGATGGCTGATTGCGGGTGGATCTAGGCCTTTGATTCTAGCTGATGGATTGTATGATGTATATTCTACGGTGCTGTTGCTGTCTTATGTTTGGAACTGGGTGTTTATTTGTAATGGGAATGTTCTGCTTAATGTTGTTCTATGGGACACTTCGATTTCTTAGGACATCGGTTCTGCCTGTTCACTTTCTTCACTGCTATACAGAGGAACATATTTGTGTTTCTCTATACCCAACTTTTTTAATATAATGATGAGTAGCTTTGAACGTATATGCTGTTCCTCTTTAGAGGTTTACCCGTTTAAATGCTGGCTCTAGTATCCCCATCCCTCCCCCCCGGGTCCTCTCGGAGGTCTTCGTGTGATAATCCGACAGGGTATCGGGCATATTACCCCTTCACCCTATCCAAGTATTTCTTCTTTCCGGATTTCTTTGCATTCTTTATCTTTTCTACTTCTATTAACTCAGCATTCTATCTGTTGATAACTTTGTGGGTTGTTTTTTTTCCCTCCTCTTCTTTCTCCTTCTTGCTTGCTTTTATACTTCTGTACCATTTCTCTTAAACTTCAGTACCATGTATGTGAATTCTAGAGTTATAAACTATGCACTTCAGAATGTTTCATGGCTCTTTCGCTGTTTCTATTCTCACTTATTGGTGCTGTTTTCTACTTATGTTACCGCAGCGGCATTTCTACCTTGAGTATTTATGTTGGCACATTTGTATTGCCAACGCTATTACTGATTTTCCTGTTATGGTATGGTATATATTGGCTATATGTACGCGTGTATTCATCTTTTGTTACATGGATATGCTGTCACTTGAAATTGATAATTAATATTCTGTATATATACCTTTCTTGTTGATCATTGTAAAATTAACTGTGTCATTTTGTTTCTCACATAAAGCCTTTTGGAGGGGGGTTAATAGAGCTACTCCTCAAAGTACTGGTTTATCTTTGGCAACTTCCACTGCCTCAAGTTGACCAGCAGGAGATGGGAAAATTCGTTCTCAAGAAAAACAAAATAATCTGGAGCTGCATGTTCTCAAGAGGCAGACGTTTATATACACTGTCATAACAGACCTTGGGCCTTGTACAGAAAACAAGATGAGAGCAATTCTGGAGCAAGCTAACTGCTTTGCAATACAGTTGAGACTTCTAGCATCGAACATGTTTGAATCCCCAATAAAATTAAATGGAATTAATGTTTTCCCTCTAAGGTGTAGTTGATGTGTTCCAGAACTGCTCATCTTCCACACTCCATATAAGGCCTTCAATCACAGCAGGGTGGTGATCATATTTTTAATCACACAGCTTTCATATGTAGTTATGCCTTACAACACATTCACTGTGCTTATTGTAATTGGATTGTCTAAAGAATTGCACTGTACTGTTAATATTTTTCTTCTTACTATGACTTCTTGTCACGTGATGTGGAAAGTTGAACTAATCTTTCAATAAAACATAATTTTCCATATGTAAATGGTGATGCTTATACATGTAAATGTTTAAATGAGGTTTCTATTCTTTTTGAATGAAATGATTTGCAGATCTTCCAACAGTTAAAGGGATAAGTGGATCCTAATTTGTTTAGCATACTAACTTACCTAGGTAGGTGCCCTTCATAATACAGTGGGGTGTCACATATTTAGTATTTTATTTATTTATTTATTTTTTTGCTTTGCATTATAGCTGCACTTTTCCTGTACTTAATCTCTATTCAGTGGACATTATCTGAAATGTATAGGGTTCATATCCTTTTAAAAATTGTACTTCTAGCCAGCATTAGTAAAAATGATTTATTGGGTACATAACCCCCATAATATATTAAATGTGCTTTTCCTGTTCATTTGGAGGAATCTGTGAATGACCATGTGTCCCCTCTTTGTTTAAATAAGTGGTAAGAGCAATATATGGCATGACCAAGGCAAACAAATTGGAGAGAATAGTTTCACTGATCTGGGTGGGTTCTATCGCAAAACATTATTGCTCTTTATGTGCAAGTTCAAAGATGGGCTTGGGCACTGCAGTGGCATGGGATACAGAATCCTGCCAGCTGCGGTACAGGACTTTACCTGGTGGAAACTTCCACAAACTACTTTAGTCTAAGCAAAAGAATACTGGTACGCGCATACTGATGTTAAGCTTGAAAATTCAATGTTTTTTTCCCAATTATTATTAAGATAGTTATCAAACAGTGTTTCAGATCTTGCCCTTAATCAAGTAGTTTATGGTTTTGTCCGTTTTTGAACAGGCCTAAGAAAAAGTAGAAAAAAATAGTTGTTGCATAATTGTTTCCAGAATGTGACGCTAAAGGAAAAAGTTTAACCCTTTGAGTGCCATAGCAATGCATTGCATACCCGTTCGGCATGTCCTATTGCATTTCCTACTGCATTTATTAGTTACTGCTCATTCAAGATAAATGGTATCGAACTGGTGTGGGTTGAACTACAGAGGGCATGCCACATTAACAAAACTACTCCTACCTATTTTTTTTTTCTTTCTTTTATTTATTTTTTTAAATAAGCTGCCTGCGGTACAATGGTCATAACTGTTAGAAAAGTTACTATGTATACTTGAGAGAGAGAGAGAGAGCAGGCACTTCCTGGATAAACTCAAATAAATAACCACAAAGATAGTGTGGTGTACTCTGCGACTTAACCCTTTGAATGCCAGAGGGGTACACAATGCATTGCAAAGCAATGCGTTGTATACCCCTCTGGCACTCAAAGGGTTAAAAGTAAAACCTCAGGCAAAAATCAAGGAGGTAGGAAGCTCTAAAGGGGCAACCCCTCCAAGGAGATAGCAAGTTCCATACATGAGACACTCATGACAAGAGTATAAATATAGCAAAATTAATTTTATTGGTACAAAGAGTATATTATATCACAAGAATGACAATTAAAAACAGAGGAGGCAAACTAGTTTGTAGCCTGCATTAATGTACAACATAATCAGAAATGCGAAGCATCTGATTAAACACAATATCAGACACCATTAACACAAATAACAAAATAGATCATAACTGAAGCAAATTCAATAAGCAGGGATCCGTCTCCAGAGGTGGCTTCCTGCTTGCCTATGTGCTATCTCTCCCTGTTTCTGTGATGAATATACCTTTTGCACTTATATTGTTTTTTATTATTTTTTCTTTTTTAATCCCACTTCAGTGTTTAGGGTTTTCTTTCTTATTATTTGGGCCTTTACTCACTTAGGAATTTATGATCACTTATGTCCCTTATATGGTGCTCCCACTTGGGAAGGATTTCACTACTCGTTTTATTTACATGTATTGGCCTACTTATTGAATTTGCTTCAGTTATGATCTATTTTCTGTTTGTATTAATGGTGTCTGATATTGTGTTTAATCAGATTCTTAGCATTTCTGATCATACTGTACATTAACACAGGCTACAAGCTTATTTGCCTCCTCTTTTTCTGTTTTTACTTGATTTTTAACTGTCATTTTGTGATTTGATATACTCTTTGTACCAATAAAATTATTTTTTTTATATATAATATAATATACTCCTTGTCTTGAGTGCCTTGTGTATGGGAATTGCTGTCTCCTTGGAGGGGTTGCCCCTTTAGAGCAGCGGTTCTCAATCTTTTTTTGTTCAGGGCACCCCTAACATGTAATCTACAACATTCGGGGCACCCCTGACATATTTAATGTACTTTATCAAGGGCATAAAAAGGGTACAATACATAAATATACAGTTGTTATTAGGTTTTATAATCATAATAACAAAATTAAACATATTGTGCATATCAATTTCTATACATTTTTCTTTAAAAGTCCATTATTGTTAGTCTTCATAGAAAACATTGGGCACCCGAAGTTGATGTCCGTGTCACACCAAAGTGCCACGGCACCCTGGTTGAGAATCACTGCTTTAGAGCTTCTGACCTTCTAGGTTTTTTACTGAAACTATTAGAAAACCACATAAGGCATCAATTTTTTTATTTTTGCCTTTGAACCCCTAAACTGGTGTGTACAATTATTCCCATAGGGTGGCACTGTAGAGAATATTTTTTTTTACACTTTCTCCCTTTCAAATGTACTTACATTTTTGAAAACTCTAGAATTTCCTGCTGCATTCATTAGTTACTACTCATCCAAGAAAAAGTGTATCCTAGTTGGTATGGGTTTACATAAAACAGGGGGTGCCAGGACACAAATCTACACTTCCACTTTATTCCTTTTTGTCTGCCTGCACTAAAATGTTCTTAAACAATACAGATATAAATAAAAAGTCAGTAAGGCATACCATTTTGGAACGTACACCTTCACCTGCACCAAATGGGCCAATTGCCTTTTTATGTTTTTAGGCTAATGTGTACAGCTGTTCCCAGAAAGTGGCGCTATACATATTTGTCACTTCAAAGATTCTAAAATATCTCAATCCCATGGAATTTCCTAGTATATTCAGTACATAAAGTGAGCCTGACAAAAAATGGTACTCTTTTGGTAGGGGTTGCCAGGCGTTTGTTCCACTAGTAACCCAAGGCTGGGGGAGAAGGAGGTATGTATGTGATTCCATGACTACCAGTGAAACAAGGCTGAGGAGGGATCAGTCATTGTATGCATGGATATGTGTGGTCAGTAGATGTAGGCTGGTGGAGAGGGGTGGGGTCAGACATTGTGTATGGCTCTGGGACTTCCAGTGGATAGTGGAACCAGGCTGGGCAGTCAGACAGTTTATGTGAGTGGGCTATGAACTACCAGTGTATAAAGAGACTGGGGAGTTTTATATTCAAGTTCCAAATGGGTGACCAATGCATTGCAGAGCACTGTGTTGGACACCCCTCTGGCACACATTTATTTAACCAGGTCTGGGGGGTGGTGGCATGATCATCCCTTTCGATGTCCCTCAAGCTATTGATCTCCAGCTGATAGAGCAGCATGGCTCTCCTGCTTCCATCCTACTCTAAATACCGGGTAGGAGTGGGTGAGATCAGGGTAAGCCTTCATCACCTGTATTCTGACTCAAAATCTGTGTGTTCCTTTCATAAACTAGTATATATTTTTTTTTTTTTTATTTGCATTTAAGTGTATAAGAAAGATATTCAGCTGCAAATCAGACTTCACTGTACAGAAAATAGCCCTGCACATTTTTGAAGTTTAATAAATGAGCACTACAATGCTGTTCTCACAACAGAAACATTACATAGGCACTCTTCAAGTACAATGATCACATTTTACCAAGAGTGCTCCATAGAAGATGTATCAGAAGTCTAGGGTTGTAGCCAGTTGGTGAATCATAACACTAACCCCACCCCCACACACTCACACACATGCACATTGGAATTCATCCCTGCAGTCTGTGTCGCATGTGCATTTCCCATATATCCACTGTGAAGGGCTTTCAAACCTGATACAGGTCTATTGGGACCTGCATTGCACAGGAAATCATTGGTGAACTGGGGAAGCATTGGGGTCTCGTTTCAGAATAACTCTTGCAGTCTTTTTCTGTGGTTAATTATTCAAGAATGTGAAAATCTTGGAACAGAACTACTGTTGTCAGGAAATGGTATGAATTATCTGTGGGGACTAGTCAGATGCTGGGAGAGAAAACCTTTGCCTGAAAACTGGCCTCTCAAGTGAGAGATGTCTCCTGGTATCATTGAAGGGGTTAGAAGCCCCATTTGTTTTTCCTGTGTGGTACAGAGGGTTTGCCCTAGGATTACTCCAGATTTCTTAATTTGAACCATCATTTTATTTTATTCTTACTCTTTAAATCGAGTATTTCATGCAGGAAGATTTAAATGTTTGCCAAAAGCCATTCTGTGGTTTCCGTTATGAGCAGTCCTAGAAAATTTCTGCTTTGAGATTCATGTCATTGAGATTAATCCGCTCTAGCGGAAACAGAAAGCAGCTACAGAGGTTATGTTCATATAGCAGCACAGTCGACTGTTTGAACTTAGTGAACTGTACATCAGCTCTTTGTACTTAATGAAAATATGTACCATATATATTGGTAAGTGGAAGCTCCTTTAAAGTGATAGTAATGTTTGAAATAAACTAGATTGCCGAGTCTTCTTTATAATAAACTAATTGAACAGCCCATGTACACGGGCCACAGTGCCAGGCAGCAACGCCTGTGGTGCAGTCATGCACAGTAGAGACTGCCTGCGCCGCGGCTGATAACGGAGCGGTGTGCTCTGAATTCAGACAGTGGCGAAGGTACTCAGAGAGGACTACGGTCTAAATTCAGAGCACCCCACTCTGTTATCAGCCGCGGCGCGGGCAGTCTGTACTGCACATGATTGCTTCTGACAACCATACATTAGCAAATTATTATATAGGCTGTAACACAATGCGCTGTTTTAGCAGCTCACTTTTCTGTAGTTCATTAGCTATTAAATGTAGAAGGATCTGCCTCCCACTGAATCTGCAGGATGGGATTTGTAGTCACAAACAGCTGGAGGATCAGTTGGTCTTCCAGAACTGCTAAAGATTTATCCCTCTACATTATGAGCTTCATTGTAATAAAAAATGTATTCTTTGCTCCATTTTATGTTTGTCAAATATATGATGTCACATAAACTTGTTTCCCTCCCCCTATCCCTTTGGAACCTTCCTTTATTTCCTTGTTTACACCTGATAGCAGTAGTCTATTTTATATCTCTTATCTATTGACCGTTGCAATTAAGTGTGCATGCTTAATTGAACACTTTCCATTTAAATATAACATCCTTTCCAGCATATTTTATTTTTTTCCCATCTATGTCCCTATTCAAATCATAGAACAGTAGGTTTGTCTCTCTGCCTCTGGGTAGTTCAGGTCATAGCGCATAAAAAAAAAAAAAAAAAACACTTGTGTAACAAGTCCATTTTATTTGATCCTAGTTTGAGGGACAGAGGTGGGTGACCTTTCTCCTGACCCAGATTAAGTAGGAACATAGAGTTGTTAAAGCAGAGCTACCACCTCTTAAACACTTTAACGTAAATAACTCCCCATCAGGCGACTAGCAGCTTAGTAGCGCTAGTTGCCAGAATTATTACCTCTTTTCAGAAGAAATATGCATTCTTACCGGGCTGACAGCAGCACGGAGCGCAGACATCTTGCCATAGTGACGTCTGCGCTGTCAGTCCCTTTTGGAGCTGGACGGCTAGTAGCAATGCCTCCTAGCCCCAGCTGGGACTGACAGCGCAGGCGCACAGACGTAACTGTGGCAAGATGTCTGCTGTCCGTACTGCTGTGAGCCCAGTAAGAATGCATATTTCTTTTGAATAAGTAATAATTCTTAGCTTAGTAGCCCTAGGCTCCAGATGGGGAGTTATTGAAGTGTTTAAGAGGTGGTAGTTCCGTTTTAAATTGTCAATATATTGGCACCTTTTTACTTATTGAATGCTTCATGTGGTGGCTGTATAGCCTCAAACAGGCCACCTGTATGCTGCCCTGCAAGGGGACAGTAGCACCTGGCTGTGTGGTAGTTGAATGCTTGCCAGGAAACGGCACCCTCGTTCTTCAGACCTCTCTTCCCCACGAACTGCTGTGGGGATTGGTGTGTATGGAGTTTTTCCTGTCCCTTCCTTTAGCCTATTAGCTAGTGTAGGTGGGGTATACACTGAGATTCAACTGTGTTCCAAACAAGCATTTCTTCAAACTATAAAACTGATTCAAGGCAGTGGAAGTGTGCAGTTCAATATGACTTACTACAAAATATATTAATAGAGCCAGTTCCAGAGAATCAGGAATTTACGTGATTTTATCCATAGTTGTCAAAGCTTTGGGAGGCTTCAGAACTATCCTATACCTGAAGTGACCAGGTTCTTTAAGGCCAGGTACTTCAAGATTTAATGTACAGGGTCTGTAATCAAGGTAATAGCATAAGCATTGAACGTTATGACTGTAGGCCTACAGAACACATACCATCACATCATGATTGGAGAGGGAGCTACAGAAGAATCCTCAGGTTTGAGGTCCAGGAAATCAATTTTCAGTTCAGAGTTCTCCTATTTGTGCTATTATCAGCCCCAAGAGTCTTTACAAAGACATTAGCAATACTTCTGATAGCCTTGAGGAATTGTCCCTTAGCTGGATGATATCATAGTTTCCAGGTTGAGAAAGCAAGTAGCAGAGTCTGTTAACTCAAAGATAGCTAATAAGCAAAGGGCAAAAAAGACAACGGATGTCTTACTATAGTCTAGTGTTTCTGGGGATCAAGTCTGACACACAGGGGCATTACACCCCTCTCCGAAAACAGAAGACTGTCATTGCAGGAAGGAAATCTATTTCAAGGATCTGTTATGGTCTACCTTCTGAAAGCAGTGTCTGAAGAAGACAACATCAAGACAGTCTGTTTGAAGCAGGCCTAAAGCATTCATCCATGAAGGATGTTGTCAGCAGTTCACAGTATAATTGGCAAAAGATGACCTAGCAAAGATTTGTAAAAGGAAGACCCACAAGTGATTTTGGCTCTTTTGGATCTAAACATCTTGTTGTAAGATAACAAAATCATCTAGATTTGAACCTCTGAAAGAGATTACACTGAGTTCTCTTGGCCTAAAAACAGCCATTTTCACTATTGTTACATCAGCAAGGAGCGTTAATGACTTTAATGTTCATACCCATCTTATTACATAATCCTATTACATAAAGTGGTAGAATGCGTAGCTCACTGTGATTTGTAACCGCACATGCGCAGTAGAGTGTCTCTACTGTGCATGTGTGGTTTCGCACATGGAGCTTCGCTGTTAGCCATCTGGAGCTCCCCGCTAAGGATCAGCTTGTTCAGCAGGTCTCTACTGCGCATGACTGCAGTCATGTGCAGTAGAGACTCGCCAAACGAGCTGCCCTGCTCCAGACAGCTCACGTCCTGTCTCTGCTCCCAGCTCTGGGGCAGCTGGGTGCACTTCAGCCCGTGTATACAGGCTTTCATACTAGTGTCTAATAATTCATTAGGACAAGGGGGTGCTCAGAACAAAATCATCCTTCAAATCTAATATAATCTCAGAATACTTTAGGAAGACAAACTAATTTGAATTTTTCCAAATAAAAAACAATTTCTTAGAAGCCTCAACCTCATCCCTGACAAAGTGGATAAAACTCTGTAAATCAGACAAAGTCCATATCCTCCAGGAACAAATCTGCAAAACAGCCACATGGACCTCTGTTTCAACATTCATAATGTGCCATCAGTTGGATGGCTAATGCTGAGCAGATGCACAGTTCTGAAGAAAAGTAAGTAAGTAAATGTACCACTTTTTCTTTTCAGTACTCAGACTCTAAAACTTGTCAGAAATGTGAAAAGGATACAGTCTCAGTACTTTTATCAGGCTGCTATAAAAACATTCGTTTTGAGATTAGAAGCTTGCTTTTTCCTTTCACAGAAACTCCTTGTTTTTTTTAGTCATGCCATAGCACTATTAACAAATGAGGGACAAATGATCATCTTTTGGTGTCTAGATACAAATAGGAGTAGCACATTTATCACAAATTTTTGGGCTTATGCACTAAGGAGTTATTTTTATAAGTCACATTTAAAAGTATGTGAACAATATACATTTTAACTTTTATATGATCCTTTTAAAGTAGTGTTGGGCAACCTGAGGCGCACTCCAACTATTCAGGACTACAATTACTAGACTACAATTTCTATCATTCCTGGTGGTGATGAGAATTGTAGTTCTGAACAGCTGGAGGACTTTGGGTTGGTCAGCACTACTTAACCCCTTAAGGACCAAGAATAGTTTATACCTTAACTCTTAAAGGACCCTTTTGCCATAAATAAAAAGCACAAATGGCAGGGCTTTTATCCATTTTGCCTTTTTATAGACAACAGTGGCTACAGGCTTCCACAGTCTGTCTGCCGGAGATCAATTCTCCTGCAAGTGAGAGAGAGTCTGATTCATTCTGTTTATATATGCTGCCTGATCCACTAGCTGGGTCCCACTGCCACTCGTAGCCATAAATCCCACCCATATACACTGTCTCCCTCTGCCTGCTTTCACTGAAAGCTACAGAATCACATCTTACTCTGACAGTCCGGCCTTGTTCCATTTTTAGCTATAGAATCACACATGCTGTCTTGTTCCACTAGGCCTCGAGGGAAGGTTTTACTCTGATGCAGGGTCTGGCTTCTAAATTTTCAGTCTTGCTCCTAGAGTCAAACCACATTTGACAAGCCTTCTCTAAGGATTATCATGGTTTGAAAAAGAGCCCCCCCCACCTCAATTCTTCCTAGTTTGATTTGGTTTAATAAGGAAAGTTCATGCCAAAAGATGGGCAAGCTGTGGCATCTGGTATGGTCCCCCCCCCCCCAACTTGCCTCCTATTCCTTGGTGATTAAGTGGCTGTCCCCTTCTAGTGACAACACCGGACATGCATGGTGATATCCCCGGGCAAGGGCAGATGATCAAATACTGGACCTTTTTGGATCATTTGGAGAATGCCCCCCAAAATGTCCCAATGAGTGCTGTGACATATTGGGTGATATTAATAAGACACTGGTGATTTGAGCACTACTGCAGTATGAAGAAAGGTTTTGTCATCCTGACAAAACATTGATCAACTGAAGCCTTAAAGGGAAACAAATTACTAGGGCCTTATTCAGCAAGCTAAAGGGGTACAATTCTGGAGCAAACAAACTGCACCATAGGTGGTAAATGAAAAATTCTGAAAATTTCCATTGACTTAAATGGGGCATTTAACACACTTGAAAGCTAGGGAGGTTTGTTTGGAGACCTTTCTAGCACTGAATTTGTTAAAATCCCATTTAAGTTAATGGGCTCTTTCGGTTCCTCCCTGTGGTAGAGTCGATTTACTTCAGAATTTCCCCTCTTTTGTTTTATGAATGGGGCTGTATAAGGCCTTGTGTTCCAAAGAAATGTGGAGAGATCATGGTAGCTAGCTTTGCCTACTTTGATGCAGTAGTGGAAGTTTGCACTATATAAGGCTTTTGAGCATCCATATTATTAAAGTCAAAAGGTCTATATGTCTATTGACTTAAACGGATAGTATTACTTCAAAATTACTATCCCTCATATTGTAGCCCTTAATAAACTGAGTTAAATGACACCAGCGGTATCTCTCAAACCTTTATGGTGTAAGAGATAGCCACTTTATCACGGTGCCCGTGATTTGCTGCAGTTACTTGTCTGTCACCAGTAGGGGGCTTCTATTGGCTGTCTGCAGATAGCCCGCCTCTTATTGACTATTTAAACCTGGATTGGGCACCCTTTGAGTGCCCTTTCGTGTTGTTTCTGACCTTCTTGCTATCACTATGCTAGTGATAGCTGGGCCTCTGTTCCAGTGTTCCTGAGTTCCTGATCTCATGTGTTCCTGAGTTCCTGATCTCTACTGTTCCAGTGTTTCCTGCATGCTGAAGTACTTCCAGTCCTGGTTCCGGCCTAGTCTCTGGTGTTGCAGTTCCTGCTGAACTTCTCTGCTGTTTTCTGACCTGACTGATCGTTGCTGGTTCCTGTCATCTCCTCACCTGTCTTCAGTATCCTGGCGACCTTCTGCCTGGTCGCGTTGGTGACATTGCTACAATTCCGTGTTGGTCCCAGCGTGCGGACGCTGGTTTGCTCCCAAGCCTTGCGGCTATACAAACTCGCTTGTTACACCAGTGTGCGGTCACTGGTTTGCTCCAAAGCCTATCAGCTATACAAATCTGTGTTGGTCCCAGCGTGCGGACGCTGGTTTGCTCCTAAGCCTTGCGGCTATACAAACTCACTTGTTACACCAGTGTGCGGTCACTGGTTTGCTCCAAAGCCTTTCAGCTATACAAATCTGTGTTGGTCCCAGCGTGCGGACGCTGGTTTGCTCCTAAGCCTTGCGGCTATACTACTCGCTTGTTACTCCAGTGTGCGGTCACTGGTTTGCTCGCTAAGCCTAACGGCTATACTATTCAGTGTTGTTTCCAGCGTGCGGACGCTGGTTTGCTCCAATGCCTTGCTGCTTAACGATTCTGCTAATTTGCCAGTTCCATCTGACTGCTGCTATTATCTCTGGGCTGCCCTGCCCGGTATTGGTAAGGCCGGTAGAACCTTTTGCCACATTCCATCTGAGGTTGCCTTACCCGGTATTGGCAGGGCCGGTAGAGCCTACATTGTGTATCTATTGAGGCTGCCTTGCCCGGTAATTTGGTAAGGCCGGTAAAACCGTTATGCTATTCCATCTGCAGGTTGCCTTACCCGGTATTGGCAAGGCCGGTAGAGCCTAAAGACTGTCCTGTCCGGTATATTGACAGGACCGGTAGAGTCTGCCTTCTGTCTGTGCTATATTCTGTATATATATATGTATGTTATTGCCATCCTAAGTTATCATTTATTATTTCAATAAAATTGATTTTTTTTTACCTAAAACTTGTGTCTGAGAGTCATAATAAACCGTGACACACTTTCAAAGTTTCCTCTCCCCTGCTGTCAGCGTTCTGCTGCCAGCAGGAGAATCCGTTCTCTGAATCAAGAGGAGGCTCTTCAGCAGAGCCAATATCTCGTTATGGAAGAAAAAATGATTAATTAAAACAGTCTTCTACGTGTGCTTGGTAACCAAGCACACGTAGAAGACTGTTTCAATTAATTATTTTTCCTTCCATAACGAGATATCGGCTCTGTTTAAGAGCCTCCGTCTGTCCCGGGACCGGATTCCCCTGCTGGCAGCAGAATGCTGACAGCAGGGGAGAGGAAACTTTGAAAGTGGCTATCTCTTAAACCATAAAGGTCTGAGAGATGCCACTGGTGTCATTTAACTCAGTTTATTAAGGGCTACAATATGAGGGATAGTAATTTTGAAGTAATACTATCCCTTTAAATGATGGTTGTATTGTTTTTCAGGTGCAGACTTTGTCTGAGGGCAAGTCATTTATCTGCTTATTTAAATTGAGCATAATTCATTCTGTAATGTGTTCTAAAATGGATTTCTGTATCTCTTTATTTATATGGAGCCACACAGTGTATGCAGCTCATTACCACAGTAAATTGGTTTGTGACTCAGTCACATGCTTTAATAATATAAATAATATATAGTTTCAGATACGTCAGGCTTTTAATTTCCCTACCCTTCTGTAGTAATTGGGCAGATGTCGATTGGTGGAGCCTGTTTTCCATGGTAACCTGAATCTACTACTCCACACAAATGGAGTCAGTTGTCTCCGTGTGAGCTGTTTCAGTTCGTCCTGAGCACATGAATGCTCAGGATACAATGAAGTGACTCATACATGCACAGATGTCTAGCGCAGTCAGGTTACCATGGCAACAGAGGCACTTCATTTAACTATCATGGTTGACACCTTCACTATAGAGGGCTGTAGCAACAGGGTAAGATATGGGAGGAGAGGTTATTAAGAGCTTAATTTTTAAGCGAGTTACCAATAATGATTGACTGACCCGTTTTTGAATAGGCACGTATTCTAAGCAATATCAAGGCATGAATAACTAGACCCAGGTCTGATTACCCAGTTTCTCTGTAGAAGTGTTTCAACCAGGGTCCTTTTTCACTTTGGTGTGATATGGGCACCATCTTAAGGTATCACTTAATTTAACAGTTTCGTTTTGAATGTATATTTGTTGACTTTGCTAAGCACAACATACCTGGCTTTGCTATAATGAATGTGATACATAGGAATACTATACAGTTATTATGTATTTGTACCCATCATTACACCCTTGCAGAATGGTATCAAATGTTAAAGGCATAGTAATACTTCATTTTTAGTATCCCTCATGTTGTAGCTCTTAAAAATTGGAATTAAATGAGACCAGCGGCATCTCTCAAACCTTTATGGTTTATGAGATAGCCGCATTCAAAGTTCCCTCTCCTTCTCTCTCCCCTGACGTCAGCGTTATAGCTGACAGCAGGGGGATCTGGTCTGTGAGCAATCAGCGGCTCTGCAGCAGTGCTGAGATAGCGTTATAGAAACAGAAATCCTTCACTGAAATGGTCTTCTACGTGTGCTTGGTTTGCAAGCACACGTAGAGGTACCATTTCAATGAAGGATTTCTGTTTCTATAACGCAATCTCAGCACTGCTGCAGAGCCGCTGACGTCAGGGGAGAGAGAAGGAACTTTGAATGCGGATATCTCTCAAACCATAAAGGTTTGAGAGATGCCTCTGGTCTTGTTTAATTCCACTTTTTAAAGGGCTATAACATGATGGATAGTAAAAATTAAGTATTACTATCCCTTTAAGGGTGTTCTAAAAGTTCCAAACTCTGTTTTTGGGGGGGCAGGCTTTGGGTAATAAAGATTGAGTATCAATGATCTATAGGGAAAAACATGTCCTGAATAACTTTTAGTTCGACTTTGAAATTCAAATCTCCTATATAATCGCTAAATAGTTTGTAACAATGCAGTCATGCGCAGTAGAGACTGCCCATGACACGGCTGATATGGAGTGGGGAGCTCCGAAGTATCAGGCACGACGCGGGCAGTCTCTGCTGTGCATGACTACCCCACAATCAGTTGGTACTGTGGCACGTGTACAAGGGCTCTTCAACTAGTTTGAAAATAAATAAAAATATCTTTGTTTTCTGTGGCCTAAAATCTAGTCTTGCCTATGGTTTGAGGGAGTAGACATTACTGCCTTTTCCAGGGCTCCCACTGATTATCTAGGATTATCTGTGAATGGACTGTGATGACAGTCTTTCTGAATATAAGAGCAGTTTGCTCTAATCCATAATTAACTGACATTTGATATTATCTCAGTACAAACAGCATAACAACATTAACCCCTTAAGGACCAGCCATATGGCTGGCACCAAATGACCATGGGGCTTTTTTTTTTTTTCTTTTTTTTTTTTATAAATAGAATATAGGGTCCCCGAATGGAGTGCATAAACGCCATGGGTCCTTGACTTACATGAAAGTCATTGCCCCTTAAGGAGTTAAGTGCCCTGTACAGACAGCATTTATTTATGTGTGCTTAACCCCTTAAGGACCAGCCGCGGACGTACGCTTAGGTCACTTAAGGACCATGGAGCAT
Organism: Rhinophrynus dorsalis; assembly: GCA_037306005.1. Taxonomy (NCBI): domain Eukaryota; kingdom Metazoa; phylum Chordata; class Amphibia; order Anura; family Rhinophrynidae; genus Rhinophrynus; species Rhinophrynus dorsalis. The sequence continues at coordinate 157,466,544 of CM074723.1, forward strand.
TTTTTTTTTTTTTTTTTTTTAATCTGATTCTGGACTTTCCGAATAGTGTGCAGCCTGGAATTCCATGACGGTCCTGGTACATCATTGGTCCTTCAAGCAAATCTGGCTATGACATACCAGGACTGTCAGGGGTCCTTAAGGAGTTAAAATCAAGTTTAGGTCTGCTTTAGGGATGTGACATGTGTAATTAAATATCACAACTAGCATACACAAATACTCTGTCAAGTCCACCTAACTCATTATTCTACCAGTTGGTTAAAGGAAGACTTTTTTTTTTTTTTTTAAATACACGAGCAATATATATATATATATATATATATATATATATATATATATATATATATATGTATATATATATGTGTGTGTGTGTGTGTGTGTGTGTGTGTGTGTGTGTGTGTTTTATTTATTTATTTTGTTTTAACAATGCAATTCCATTCATGATTCAACAATTAATACCATCACCAATTAGCGTCAATTAATGATGAATGTTTTGCAAGTTATATTTATTTGAATTTTATTATTTTCTCATGTAGGCTGTTTTATAGTGGCAATCCGGACCATGATCCGGTAACATTTAAGCTACGCAGTTTAATTTATTCTCACAATTCAGTCAGTCTACTAACACTGTACTTTTGTTTTTAACCAATTCTGTAATCTTTCCCATCACTACCAGACCAAATCTTTCTTACAGCATTGCCATGAGTGTATTGACAAATTGATTCATTGACTTGTTTGCTAAAGCGATAGGTCTGCCAGTAATATGGGGCTTTTTGCTACAGTACTATAACAGTGATTGTTATTTTATTATGATAATAGCAATGTGGGACGGCGTTGCCCGTCATATTAATTACATAGAGAGGCATTGTGTGAAACAGAAATATGCAGTGTTAGACATGTAGTTAAAGAGACAGAGCGTGTCACTGTGAAACGCATACATACAGAGAGACACACACATACATGGACACACATATGTAGACAGTGTGTGACAGACGCAGATGTAAATATGCTGAGTTGTAAAAAAGGTTTTAATTGCAGCTCTTCAGCTTGATGAATAAGGCCCTGTATGATTTTGTACTTGGAAAGCTTACAGTTGAAGTGAGTGTGCTCTGTTACTTGATGAATAAGGCCCTGTATCCATACAGTTGAAGTGAGTGTGCTGTGTTACTTGGTGAATAAGGCCCTGTATCCTTACAGTTGAAGTGAGTGTGCTCTGTTACTTGATGAATAAGGCCCTGTATCCTTACAGTTGAAGTGAGTGTGCTGTGTTACTTGGTGAATAAGGCCCTGTATCCTTACAGTTGAAGCGAGTGTGCTCTGTTACTTGATGAATAAGGCACTGTATGCTTACAGTTGAAGTCAGTGTGCTGTGTTACTTGTTGAAGGTCACAATGAGAAGATGTTTGTGAGTAAAGGAATAAGAGGTACGCAGAGCAATGTGCTGCATATCATCTCTGGTACCCCAAAGGTTAATGGGCTTAACCTTCTGAGTGCCGGAGAGGTATCCAATGCATTGCAACAGCACTCAAAGGGTTAAATTGAAACAAAGTGAGTCCATCAGTCCCAGTTCTTACCATGGAAACTGAAGATCTGTGTGTTCTAACTTATTCCCCAGCTGACTCCACTCACCTGATTCCAATCTGCCTCTGAATATCCCAGTGCATTATGGGACAGGGGGTGGAAACAGAAGTTTTTATGCTCTTTGAAAGAAGTGATCAATGTGTGGCTCCCCAGCAAAATGGGAGCTGCTGGTTGGTGGGTTATATTATTGTGCCATGAGTTGTTTACTCTAAGAGTTGTAAGTTGAGAGAAGTGATGTAGCAGTAGGTGAGTTGTGGAGGAGAGGGTTAACCCTTTGAGTGCCAGAGAGGTACGCAATGCATTGCACCCCTCTGGCACTCAAAGGGTTAAGGTATAGAGAGGCATGTCAGAGTTAAATAGTGGGAAGTGTATTCATACCTGGGAACTTTCATTTGTGGAGTCTCTGGAGGGGAGTTATATGTGGTACTGATGTGGAGAGACAAATGGGGCAATCTGGGCTAAAAGTGAGTGGGGCTTAAAAGAAATGTGGAAAAGTGTTAGTAATAGGCTGCGGAAGGAGGAAAAGTGGGAGGGAAATGCAAGTTTACAGTGTGAGGGGTTTGAACACACTCCCTGAGGGGTAAAACTTGATACACAACCCTGTGGCAGTCAGTGGGTTAAGTGTGTACCTGATGGCTGTCTGTCCTCTGTGTTGTATGGCAAATGATGACAGTGAAGAAATAATTGAGCAATGAGGACCTACCTTAACCCTTTGAGTGCCATTTTGTTCCCCTGGTGATGCAGCACCCTTCAGTGGCTATACTACAGGTCCTGCTGAGGCCACTGGGAGTCGGGGTGAGTGACTGTGTGTGTGTGTGTCAGCCATATTTCTTTCTGGCTTTGTGTCAGTGTGTGTTTGGTGCTCTGTGTGTGTATGTGGTGCTGTGTGAGTGGGGCATGTGTGTTTTGTCTTTGGTGTAGGAGCAAGTGGCATCCATTTTGTTTTTTTCTGACTTTGATAGTGGTGGGCGGGCTGCATAGTGGGGACGGGCCAACTCCCTGCATGATTGAATCACCCAATGGGAGCAGTAACTTCTCCTTTCTGCCTCCCCTGGGTGTGTTTTGGCAGGCACAAAGTCTTCTTTTATATATCTAGACTGTGCAGTCTAGCATGTAACACAAGGAATTACAGTTATAGGAAAATGATTGGTATATTTTTTGAAACACACACTCATACTCTTAAACTTTAGTTGTGCAGACATGTATTGCTAGATTTTCTGCATTTTCCAGGTTTCTGCCTGGATACACATGCATTCATACATCTGTACAAATGCAGTTCTACTCCAGTGTGTTAAAAGAATGACACAGTAAGTGAAGTTTCTCATCTTTTTACTGTGTGTGTGATTTGCTGAAAACCTTAATATTTAGTAGAACAATGCTATGACATTCAAAATCGCAGTGTCTTGGTAGGGCATAACTGTAAAATAACATGGAATAAAGTAGCCATTTTTAATTACTGAAAAAGTATGCGATTCACACAATTTACATTCCATGTTGGTTATGGTTGCTATAGAAACAGATCTGCTGTGTAAATGTGTTTTGATAGGACGTAAAGGAATAGAGAAATTGTGGCTCAGTAGTAACCCATGTTTTCAGTATTAAATGAGTGCATATTATGTATTTTTATTATTTTTGGGTTGAGGAGCAGTAAAATATATATATATATATATATATATATATATATATATATATATATATAATCAGTAAATGGGATTTATAAGCTATTGAATGCTTCCCAATCATTGCAGTCATCTCTCACCTTCAGTGTGTTTCGAAAGCTTCATTTAAATCTATTGGAAATTGTCTTTGTCACAGACAGTCCAATTGGTTTGTCCCAGAATTGCTTAATTTGCCTTTATACTTAAAAGGATAGTAATACTTCGTTTTAACTTTATTTTATTTTGTAGGCATTAAAAAACCACGAAGAATGATATAAGTCTTATCTCTCAAACCTTTATGGTTTAAGAGATATTCACAAGCAAAGTTTCCCCCTCCCGCCCCTTTTTCCCAGTGTAAGTCATCTCTTCTCAGATGTGAATCTGGTTGTAAGACCAGACAGATAACAACGGGGACAATCTTCTTTGGATGAAAACAATGAAAGCCCTTCCCCCCTTGACAAGTTTTTCAGCTTTTTCCCTTATCTTAATTGAAGATTGTCCCCCTCTGCAGTCTACCTGGGCACCTCCCTTCTGATCTGGCTGAACAGGGGGGGGATACTTTGCTTATGAATATCTCTTAAACCATAAAGGTTTGAGAGATAAGACTTATATCGTTCTTCATGTTTTTTTAATGCCTACAAAATAAAATAAAGATAAAACGAAGTATTACTATCCCTTTAAAGTGAGCCAGCCACCCTAAGACTGGTTAATTCTAAAGAGAATTAGAAGCTGTATTTGTTGTATTAGCCCTTTGTAATAGAATGTTTGAGAAATTTACTTTTGTCGATGGCAACGTGTTCTAGTGAATATTTTGTGATGGGTCAGTATTTTTACTCAGTGTGCTATGGCTGAATCTAGGAATAACCCACACATTTATATGAGACTGTGTAATCCTCCAGTAGTTAGGCTCTTACCTCTGACCTCCTTGGTGGATAAGGACTGTTTCATGACCTGGGTCTTTTAGCATGATCAGTGTTTCCTCTCTTCTAGGCTTCCCTAAGATATATATATTATATATATATATATATATATATATATATATATATATATATATATATATATATACATATCTATCTATCTAATAGGCGTGTGTTTATTATAAAATATACAATGAAATGGTGCGTGATAAGGTTTCAAGTTCTGCACTCTGCTCTTTCTTTCTGTCAGCTCTGCTCCCCCATCCCCTCCTCTCAGAAGGTGGCCTGTTTCAAGATCTTGTTCCTTTTTACTTTATTTTAGGAAGTCCTTGTTATGGGTCAGCTGTGCCTTTAAAGAAATTAGCACTTACGGCTGACATATTGGATGTGATGCTGACAGTAAGGTTGTGTTCTCTGCCAAACCAGGTGCATTCCAATGGGCATAAATAAACTTATTCTTCCCTTCATCACAGGGGATGTATGTAGGGAGACCCCAAGTGCTGCTGGGGTGGTGAGTAAGTGCGATAATAGAGACACCCCTCTATTATAGTTTTTTGAGGGATTTGAAGCTACATTTCCCAGGAAAGTCTTTATTTGGGGGTCTCCTGGTTATGTTTGAGCACAAGGGAGATTGGCAATTCCAAGACAACCAGGACTTCAAGTTAACCTCTTTTCTAATGTCAGACTACTTGTCCTAAGGACTCCATTGTTACTTTATCCTACTTGTCTTGAGGCTCCTACAGATGATCCTGGCCCATCTTCTACTGACCAGGCATCTGCATGAATTACAAGCCAAGATATCTTCTGTGTGTAATATTACTTCCTCTCTTCATGGGATCTTTGAGTCTTGGACCCAGGATCATCCTGTCCACCATAAATGTTTCAGTCATTTTGTGGAGGGGAAAAGGATCCCTTAGTTGAGGAAGAGGATTCTGATAAATGTCATTTGGATTTGTTTTTCACTCCTGGGAATTCTTTTGAGGAAGACCCTGGCTCACAACCCTAAAGGTCTGTGAGGCCTCAGACTCCTGACTCCCCTAATATATTTAACGCATTAAAGACCGGAGGTATACACAGAGCTTTGCTTTGTAATGTGTTGCACATCTCCAAAAAATGGTGTGTTACTTTCAGCTGGTGCTGCTTTATGCCTCACCTTTGCAACTCCTTGTTTGCACTGGAGTGGTGTGGACTAAACCTGGAGGTGGTCCATGCAGATGCACCAAAAGAGCATGATCTGGCCATTTCTAACATCCTTATGGTTTATACGTATCTTCATGAGGAGGCTTTTGATTCTGCTAGACTTTCAGGGAAGGTCTCTGTATTGTCTGTTGCAGTTTGCGGTAGTCTGGCTAAAGATCAGGTCAGCTGACTGGTCTTCTAAGAAGTCTTTGGGGTGTCTCCCATTTGTGGCAAACAGTTGTTTGGTCCAGAATTGAAGGTCATTAGCCATGTTACTAGAGTTACGAGTGCCTTAATACCACAGGTTATATATGACCTCCTGTAACAAGGCACATATCGATATTTTTAAATTTGCTCCTTACTGCTCCTTGCACAGAGAGGGACAGAGAGTCTGGAGCAGTGCTCATCAACACTGTTGTCATATAGTCGAGCCTTGGTGGTGCTTCCAGGCTCTTGTAGAAAGAGTGAGGCTTGTGAGGAGGAGGATGTGGTGGTCCTGGAATCATTGGATTCTCTCCTACAGCAAGAGGGACATCTGCTGGCACAAAACTGACAAACTGAAGACTGACTGAGAGACTGCATTGCAGGCACAAAGCCTTTTGGGAAACGGCTTAGAAGACTGAAGACGTTGCACAGCGCAACCTGAGAATCTCACGCTTTCATGTAGTGCAAGATTCTCAGGTCTCCATTTTTATCATGGCGACATAGTGAATGCGAGATGTGGTCATGCAGCATTTTAAAAGTTCTCTCTCTCTCTCCCAAAATTCTGTCTGGCACTAGGTTTATTATGCTTTTGTGTAGCCTTGGGGTAAAACCTTTTAAAGCGGAACTACCACTTCTTAAACACTTTAACTTCAATAACTCCCCATCTGGCAACTAGCAGCTTGGTAGCACTAGTCGCCAGAATTATTACCTTATTCAAAAGAAATATGCATTCTTACCGGGCTGACAGGAGCAAGGATCGCGGACATCTTGCCATAGTGATGTCCGCGCGCTTGCCCTGTCAGTCCATTTGGAGCCGGCCGGCTCCTAGCAACGCCTCCTAGACCCGGCTGACACTGACAGCACAGGCACACGGACGTCACTATGGCAAGATGTCCGCGCTCCGTCCTGCTGTCAGCCCATAAGAATGCATATTAATTTTGAATAAGGTAAAAATTCTGGCGACTAGTGCTACTAAGCTGCTAGTCTCCAGATGGGGAGTTATTGAAGTTAAAGTGTTTAAGACGTGATAGTTCCGCTTTAAGCTAGTTTTTTAATGCAGCTGTGTATCACTGGAAAGACATCCTTTTTAAATTCACTCCAAATGGTACTTGCTATGGTTATTTATAGAAATGGTCCCTAGTTGCAGTTTGTCAGCATGTGGTGATGTCATTGTGACCGAGCTTACCAAGCAGTCATGTGAGGATGATATACTGGAGTAACTAATCTGTAAAAAAACAAAAAAAAAAAACAAATGCAAATTAAAAAAAAAAAAAGTCTCCAAATTTGCATTGATTTTAATGGGGTATTTAACCCTTTTGGGTGCTAGAGAGGTTTAAAAGCAGGAGTTAATGATAATTTATTCCCTCTACTGATGTTGCTTTCCCTCAGAAGTCCACCATTTATTCTTGTTTCATCAGCCTTGGTGTTGAGAGGTGAGGAAGGGGCCCGACGTGATTATCCACCACGAGCAGGAGAAGGGGAAACCCCGTGTAGCTGTCTCATGGTGACTTGCTTCACATGTAACTGATAACATGCAGGCAAAACTAGTCAACAGATGTGAATGTTAGTATGATTCGCCATACACACCCACCGGCATTGGAAAGCATGCCTCCACCCCCACCCTGCATAGACAGCTTGTCATCTCTGTACGTGCTTGATAGCAACCCAGTAGCTAATGTTTATATAACCCCTTGTATGCTAGAATTGTCTCCAGCATATTGCTAAGCAATGCAATGGAGACATTTGTAGCATCATATGTGTTCTCTATAGATGTAATCAACATACACTATATGGGTAGGGTTGCCAGATCATCATTTTAACCCTCTGAGTGCCAATGGGGGTACACAGTGCATTGTGTATCCCTCAGTTACTCAAAGGGTTAAAAGGTACACACATGAAAAAATGCCTGCTGCAGTGAACTAGATTTCGGTAGTTTCCATGTAACAATGCAGCACGCACGTATCATACATAGTAACATAGTTGATGAGGCTGAAAAAAAAGACATGCGTCCATCAAGTCCAGCCTATGCCAGAAACATCCCTGTTGATCCAAAGGAAGGCAAAAAAAAAAAGTATTTGTAAGTAAATGTTCTGCATAAAATAACATTGTAACTGTACAGTTGTGGACAATAAGAGCAGCAGCCGGCAGCATTATTCGTTATGATGAACAAACTGAGCGGCTTTGGAAACATTCTATTCCTATCCCTTTAAGGGATACTCCTTACACAGAGGAATGAGCAATGCATCTCACACTCCCTCTGGTACTTTAATGTTTAAACAGATGCAAGGCCATGTGCATGCCCCTCTGGTCTATAACCCTTTCAGTGCCAGGGGCTAGCATCATATCTTCAACCCCAGGGGGTAGACACATTTTAAGCATTTTTGCTAGCCATCTGTATGGGTAGAATTCCCGTAGGTAACTTTCTAGTTATATATGGAAAAAATAAACATACATACAAATCTATGTTCCTCAGAATGTGTTTTGCAGTATATAATGATGCCTCTTTTTATTGGACTAACATTCAGTGGTAAGGACAGGCTTTTGAGAGCCGCAAGTTCCTTTTATCAAGTCAAAAGCATAATGTGTTTTTAAAAACTGAAACATATAAAGGGAGCTTGTGGCTCTTGAAAGCTTAATGTTAGTCCAATAAAATACTGCAATACTCATTAATTTGGCATCTACACCACTGAACTAACAGGCTATCCTAAGTTAATATTTAGGAATTGAGCTTTTGCATGTCCTGCACTGACCCCTAATTACAAGGACAGCAAGAGAGTACTTTCAACTTCATAAACTAAAATGTTAATTCCATTGGTTAAATGGCAAAACTACCATAAAACAACTAACTTGTATATTTCCAGAAACTAGATATTCCACTGCGTCAAAGAGGGGTCACTTGCCTTTGGTACCTGTCACAAGTGAGGGCTATAGGCCCTGCTGAGACAGTGGGGAGAGTGTGGGATTGAAAGGGTTAACAATACCAGAACCCTGGTTACCTGTTACTATTCCTAGCCACCACTAAATTAACCCCTGAAATCCCTCCTGCACTATCACCCCAGTACTACAATTCGCTGCCACCACCAAGACTTTATATCTGGGCGTCTTAGGTTACCCCAAACACAACAGAATTACAGTATAAAATCACCTCAGACATATATAATTAACCCTTTAGTAACGTGTGCTACCTGAGCTTCCTTCAGAGTAGTGAGTTCATGTTAGAGAACAGAGACAAGAGCTGATTATTTGAACATTTAATCTGAAAAAAGGCTTAACAGTGCTGGTTACAAAAATACAGAAATAAAGGACATACAGAAACAAAAATTACACATAAGCAATACAGTTAATAAAATAAAATGGGAGAAGCATAAGAAATCCTTAAATACAATTATCGATATTTTAAGAGTCCTTGTGGGAACTTGAGATGGTATTTCCCCCTTCAGTTGTTGCAAAGAAATTCACCTTTTTTTATCCACAAACCCATATTAAATAGGAGTTCACAGTTGCTTCTAAGAGGCCGCACCCCCTGGGTGTTGCCTGGGAGGGTCAGGGGTTTGGCCTGACATTTTACAGCCCACTCAATCAGACCTATCGGGGATGTTACTGCAGAGTTCTACCTGAAAAATCATAAGGCTTCTCAAAACATGCAACCCACAGCACACCTCTATAATGGTATAATAATCCTATAACTCATATCTGTGTGAATATATGGACACCAAACATGCTGGGTCTAACTGGTTGCAAAGTGGCTATTCTTGTAACTCGTAGCAGGAACACCTCCCCCTAGCATGTTTGGTACCCCCCACAAGGGTAAAACCTGGGCATTCTGAATATATATTTGTATTGAACCATTTTACACTATATATATACATGTTCTCCCTATTTCATAATATTTGACTGTCCCCTGTGTGTGTGTTTTTCCGCTCCTACCTGGAAATTCAGGTAGGGTGGAAGATGGGAAGCCATGTTTCTCCCTTGCATTGCTTCTATTGTCTTGTTGTGCTATTGGTTGTGAGATCAATAGCTGGTGAGGAGTCCTGATGCCCTCCTCAAGGTCTAATAAAGAAAATTAAATACATTAAAAAGGCAGGGGTAGAGTCTAAGTCAGTGAGGGGGCATGGACTTGGCTGTGTAGATGCACATTGCCAAATGCTTACCGCAAGCGGGCTTGGCACTCAAAAGGTTAGAGGCACAAACAGATACAAGGTTATATGTAAATCAAACCAATGGTAAAAAAAAACCAAAAACAACTATATTTTATATAATAATTCGCTAGAATGTTAGTCACGATGCAGTCATGCGCAGTAGAGACTACCAGCGTTTGGGAAGTCTGTACTGTGCATGATTACATCTCGTGAGTGAGGCGACACAACACTGCATCGCGTGGAGCAGTGAGGTAGCGGCCTCTTAACCCTTTGAGTGCCAGAGGGGTACTGCAATGTATTGCGTACCCCTCTGGCACTCAAAGGGTTAACATTACCCAGACTTTGGCCTGTATACATGGTCTTTTACACTAGTTACATATAAAAGTAAAAGATGATCAGGTCTGAATCAAACCAGCTACACTCAGGGTACTAATACAAATTCTCCTTGATTTAAATGGGACTTTAAATAATGAAGAATTTAATTTGTGCTGTTAATTTGCCTTGGAATGTATTCAGTCTTGCTTTTATTCAGTTACTGGACTATGGGAATGATGTTACCTAGTACAGTGGTTCTCAACCAGGGTGCCACATACCTGTGTAGTGTGCCCTTTCACTTCTATAAAGCCATTGACAAAAACGCGAATGTTGAGGTTCGGGTATATATGTATGTAAATTGCTATGCACAATATGTTTGTTCTGATTGTGAAACATAAAAATAAATATATGCTTATTTATTTGTACCCTTTCTTACTTCTTGACAAATAATTTGGAATTTTCTGGGTACACCTAACATTCTACAGACTGATTTTATTAAGGGGTGCCTTGAGGGAAAAAAAAAAAAACAGCTGTACTAATAATTGGTTACTGGGTAGAAGCTAGGCTCTTATAATTGTTGCTTTACATGTGTCTACTATCCTGACCAGAATTCTGTACTCTGTATGTCTCCCTTATTCACTTTAGATTGTAAGCTTTGGAGCAGAGGACCCACTTTACTAAGCACTTGTAACCCTGTACTGTCTAAACCCCTCAATTGTAAACCCTTCAGTTATAAAGCTTTCTTTACTTGTGATGCTAAATATATAAACATATTCATTCTGTCATACTGGACTGCGAGGATGATCAGAGGAAAAGGGTTCAATTCTGGTGCAAACCAAGAGCACCCTATGGAATAAATAAAACTAAGTTCTTATTGATTTAAATGATGCTTTCAACCCCATGAATGCTAGAGATGTCTACAACATATAATAAAGGAATTAATGCACTATTGGCCTTAAAGGGATAGTAATGCTTGTTCTAAAGTAGTTCACAGAGTCTTCTTTATAGTAAGTGTAACACATTTCGCTATGTTTATCTAGTCACATTTGTGGTGTTCAAAAGATATTAAGTGTAGAAAGTTCCCCCGCCCTCCCCTTCTGGCCACATCACACTGAATCTGAAATCTGGTCCTGGGACCGGACGATGCAGCGAGGGACAAACTTCGGTGAGTAAGTATAAAGAAAACTTGATGAAGGAGGTCAGGATTCCCCTTTGCTTACTGAAGTGTGTCCCTCGCTGCATCCATCTGGACCAGACTGCAGATTCAGTGTGAAGGGGCTAGAAGGGGCGGGCACTTAACTATACAAATGTAAGTAGATAAACATAGCGCAATGTGTTACACTTACTATAAAGAAGACTTGGCTAACTACTTAAAGTGGAACTACCACTGCACAACATCTTTGGCTTAATTAAGTCCCCATCTGGCGACTAGCTGCTTAGTAGCGCTAATCGCTAGAATTATTACCTTATTTAATAGATTTATGCTTTCTTCCATAGCTGACAGTAGCACGGAGCGCAGACATCTTGCAATAGTGACGTCCGCGCGCCTGCGCTGTCAGTCCCTTTTGGAGCCGCCCAGTTCCTAGCAACGCCTCCTAGACAAGGCTGGGATCGACAGGGCGGACGCTCAGACATCACTATGGCAAGATGTCCGCGCTCCATCCTGCCTGTCACCCATGGAAGAAAGCTTAAATCTATTAAACAAGGTAATTTTTCTGGCGACTAGCTCTACTAGCTAGTCGCCAGATGGGGACTTAATTAAACTAAAGATGTTTTGTGGTGGTAGTTCCACTTTAATAACAAACATTACTAACCTTTTAAGGGTTTAAAGTTCCAGTTATATCGGTGGGGATTTTTCTCTCCCCTATAATATTCAGTTGGGTTGGCATAGTTTTTCAGTACACTCTTTGGGCCGTTTGTTCAAAAGAAAAGTGGAGAAATTCTGGGGCATACCAATTGAACTATAGGGGAGAACTAAACATTCCCATTGGTTTAAAAGAGCATTTTAATCTATCGAATGCTAGAGATGCAAAGCAATGTGTTGGAGACCTCTTGCATTTGAGCCTTTAAAATACCCATTTAAATCAATGGAAATGTTTAGTTCTCCCCTTTAGTGCAGCTGGTTTGCCCCAGAATTCCTCCACTTTCTTTTAACATATGGCCTATAGTATATCAGCTTTGCTGTGAATATTGGAGGTGGGTGTAGGGAGAGGGTGATGTAGGGAAAAAAAATGTGTGAATGGATTGCAGACTGAAGATTATGTAAAGAGAACTGGCACATTTGCTGTTTTAAGCATGAATGAATGTGTTTATACCGTGTATCTGCAGTGCTGGAAAACCTGTTGGAAAAGTCACCAGTCCATCCTGTGTTACTTTTACAACATTAACCTGTCCACTCCTTTCACGAAGTGGAACTTTCCACTGTTCTGTACCTTGATATTGAAAAGGTCTTTCCCTAGAAGGAATGCTAGGTGTATACATAGACACTTTCAGTTTTTCTTTCACACACTATAGACATCTGCTTTAGTGTAAAACCTGACTGGTTCACCTAGTGTGGAGTGCTTCCTCTGTGGCAAGCCTTTCGGACAAATATCAGATATGTTAGAAACTAGTTTAAAAGCCCGTTTATGGGCCAAAGTCAGTATGTCCTGATCCCGTAGTCCTCTAAACATCCAAATCTCCCCAGTATTTGTTACGCCAAATTCCAGCCTTTCACCCCAATCACCAATATAGCCCTTTAATTTTGTTCTGTTTCTTTTTGTTGTAAACACGCAGTTCTTTTCTCTGTAACTGTGGTTTTAATATAACCGTTTATGAGAACTCGTGAACTTCAAGTTGAAATGCCAACCAATTACCGATACCTCCCGCGGGTGCTTCATCACCAGGAGCGTGAGCCTCTAACACATACCGTTTCCAAGTGTTGGCACTCACTCTTGGTCAATCAGCAACTTGCAGCCCTCCAGCTGGTGCTGTCCTACATGTCCCATTAGCCTTAGACGGTCGTTATCTGGTTTTCAACAATAGTTGGAATGCCGCAAGCTGTTTAAGTATATTTTCAGGCAGTCTCTACTGGAGCTTGACTGCATTGGACAAACATACATCTGGCCTTTTATATTATAGGATATTTCATTGGAATGACAGCACTCACAAGGACTCTATTAGTGCAGTTCTAGAGCAGGGATAGAAGAACTTCAGGCCATATGCAGAAAGATAAAGTGGTACAATTCTGAAGCAAACCAGCCGCACCATGTGTGAGAAACAGAGATTCCCATTAATTTGTATATGGGAATTTTTATGCTAGAGAAGTCTCCAGTTTCTCTCTGCATTTCCGGTTCCACTGTTCTGTACTCGCCTATTCATTTGTTCCGCCACAGATCCTGTTGTGGGGGGGTATTGGCTGGAACTTATGTGGTTTGTTATTCATTGTACATTGTAAGGGCCAGTTTTTCTGATTTTTCAGATCTGCCTGCAGCCCCACAGGCCACCACGCAAGCCTGCCTTGCCATATTTTTATTACATACTTGTGTGAGTGCAATAAATTTGCAGCTTGCCAGACTTTGGTGCACTCGTGTATGAAGATAGGTACCATTGTCCAGCAGCTTACCTTTCAGCGTGGGCAATATAACCAATGCACAGTTGCTGCAGTGGAGTTGCCAGCATGAAAGGATCATTGCAAGTCATTCAGGTCTACTGAAACCTGTTTGCTGTTGGGAGATGGGACCTACAGGTAGAAATCAGTAAGATCATATATGCAGATAACTACAGATTTGATGCAAAAATACATAGGTTTAATGGTCTGCTGAATGAAGATCACCTACCTAAGTAAGTCAATGCAGTAAACAAATTAACTCTCTGAATGCCAGGGGTGCGTTCAACATATTGCTTTTATTTTGTTGCACATCCCTCTGACATTCAGTTGGTTAAAGTGGAATCTTCTATAAAGTCACCCTTCAATAATTAAGCATATGATGACTACCTTCATAATAGTTCTATTAGCTCTCGAAAGTACCCAAATCTGAAGTAATCCTTAATCTTTGGATGGCCAGGTTAGTGCTGTCTGCACGCCTGCTCCGTCAGTCGCTTCAGGTACCTTAAGGCACAGTGCAATGCCTCCGGGACTGACAGCACAGGTGCGCAGACGACTCTAAGACAAGATGTCTGCGCTGATGCCTGTCTTCTGGTCTCCGAAGATTAAGGATTACTTCAGATTCGGGTACTTCTGAGAGCTAATAGAACTATTATGAAGGTAGTCGTCATATGCCTAATTATTGGAGGGAGACTTTATAGAAGGTGAAAGTTCCGCTTTAAGAGACACACTGGAATTGTTTCCCTTTAATGCAGTATTTTGGAGTGATAAAAAGACTACAATTTCAGTGTAGTAGCATAAGAACTGAGGTAGTTATGAACATGTCTATAATTTGGCAGCATGAGTTAAAATGGGCTGCTGTTTTGTTTTGCATTACTACAAAGCCACCTGCTTTATGGCTAGCTAGCAGCTGTTTTCTTACTAGTCAGACAGGTCTCTTCAAAGCAGTCAAGACTCTCACATCTTATGTAAAGTGAGATTCCCTTATTTTGACCTCTGGTAGATAGTGGCTTTCTAAATAAGTTGAAAAGCAGCTGGTATGGTCAACTTTTATTTTCCAGTCCAGCGGAGGCAACCTTTGGCTTTCCAGGCAAAATTATGGCAGTGAATGTCTGGTGATGTGTGGAAAGCACATTACCTTGGCAATATAGACATGCTGCCATATGCGCTAAGAATTAGGAATGCAAGGGGACCAGGGGAGGGGGGATGTATTAATTAGCCTATCTTTGTCATACTGCTTGAAATGTATAAGGAATGCCTCCCCTTTCCGCATAGCCAGCAGTTGGACAAGCCTGAGAGCAATATCATTTTTTATTCTTCTTTTGTAACATTTTTAACTCTGAGTGCCAGAGGGGTATGCAACGCATTGCTATGCAATGTGTTGTGTACCCTCTGGCACTCAAAGGGTTAATCCTGGCTGTCATCTGTGTATCCAGCGCTCTGTTCTAAGGTCTTTGTGTTGTCCCCTTTTTACTGTGCTCACAAACGTGTGCTCTAAATAAATAAACAGTAATACAATATTATCTAGTGTTGTGTTTTTCTTTAAATATATTTTTTTTACTTTATTTATGCCACTTCATGCAATGATTAAGAGAACGATATTGGCATTGTCTCACCTTGTCAGACACAGTAGGTAAGGCAAATTATTTTACTCCACATTAATGAAAAAAAATATGTATTGGCAAAATTGTGCACAATCATGGGTAGTAAAGAGGCATCCTGTGTTAGTGATATGTGATGCTCAGCAACATGTTTTAAGGGAATGGCAGTAAGAACAACTCTGGCACAGTGATGGGTCAGATAGTGAAAGGCATTCTACTAGCATTCAGCTATGGCAATGCATACTGATGTGCAACATAGGGTCTGTAAGATACTACGTTACCCCTTTCGTCCGTAGTATGAGCACAGCCTGTGGATGTACAGACAGATAATGGACATCCTTCACATTCAGTTAATTGATGATTACTATTCAGCCAATTAATAGAAATAACAAGTCTTCCTATGTGCAATGACACTCAGTGAAAAGGCAGTCTGTGTATAGTGACAGTCTCCCTTACAGGCCTATTCTCCCCTGTCCATACACCTTCAAAAGAAACTCTCTGCAACAGCTGCTTCTCCTCGTCTGCCCGTGACCTTCAGTACCCATCAAGGTGCGTGGATGCCAGAGGTGCAACTTTGCAAAGTCATCTGCTCATATTGCCAAGTGTCCTACTCCAAAGCATTGCATGAAATGGCACATATATTAAAAAAGAAAACCCTAGATCTTGATCATATTATTACTGTTAATTTATGTTAGCACTGTATAAAGGGTACAACACATACTGTAGATCAGAGGGTACTTATACATTGATTACAACAACCAGGGTTAAGCACAATCCAAAAGAATAATAAAAGGATATTGCTCACTAGACTTTACAAACCTGGGCCCACATTACATTTCAGGTGATAAATTAACTTGACCAAGATCTTCACCTTCTCTTTACCACAGGGGTATGCAGTGGACATCTCTATGGCACTGAAAGGGTTACTGATGGGCAACTGCTGTTAGCAGAGATGGCAAACTGTCATCTGGCCCCATAGTGAGCTATAGGAAGAGCCCAACTTGGTAAACCTCATGTTGGCAATGTTAGGACTGTGAATTCTGACAGCGAGTGCTGCTATCAGAGCTTAGTTCATGTGGATATATGCCATATTCAGGGCTTAGAATTTTAAGTCCTTTGCTACTAGCCAGACCTGAAAAGTTACTCTCCACTGCAATACATAACATACCCACCAGGACTGAATTTCTACTTGCCAGGGCTAAATTTTCACTCGCCATTGGCTAGTTGAGAGTGGAAATTTTGAGCCCTGCCATATTAACATACAAACTTGTCCACATGAATGTGACAAATGCTCATTAACCTGCATTTCCATATCAACCAAGCTGTTGGTGTAAGGAGAGCAAAATTGTAAACCTGCCAAAAGCATGGTGGATTCACGGTGATGTTGGCTGATTCACAGGGATATCTTACTGCATACTATTGATGTGTCTTCCACACAGATACTCCACCATAGCGCCATCTTGGCCCCTTATCAACCTTTAGGGCATCCCCCCCCCCCCAGGTGTTGGGAACTAAAATTTTCATCATCCCCATTGTCTGGTTGGGGATGATGGGAGTTGTAGGCTTCAATAGGTGGAGAGCCAAGGTTGCCTACCCCTGTTCTGCTCCAAGAGTGGGCAATGTTCAGCCCTCCATCTTTTGAGCTGCAGCTTCCATAATCATTCAATTGCAGGCTAAACACCAAGGGAATTGTAGTCCAGGAGCAGCTAGACACGCCTAAATAACGAAAAAATCAAAAGGTATGACAAGCACTCCCATCCCATTTCATTTAGTAAAGTCACAGCTGACAAGCACATTCATTGAAAATGTAGAATAATATAACAAATTTACCAGATCAGATTTGGCCCTGGTCTATGTAAAACAGTGTTTCTCAGTTTTTCCCTGTCGTGGAACTGTTTAGCATAGAATAAAATAAATATCACCTCAACCCTGACAATCAAAGTTGAGCCTGGAATTAACAGAATATTATCTGTGATACAGAGGAGCGTAGGAAGTGGCCCTTGGACTGGATTCAGTTCCTGTTGTGTATGAAATCATTTGGAGACCATGTCTGTGAGTGTTATCCTCTTCAATAGCTTCCAGTCAATTATTTGAAATCTGGTTTCATTTTTAGGTAACATTTTTCCATAAAATATTAATCATGTAAGTAACAGAGAGGTGTGCAGCCTTCGTCAGTAAAACTAGGAGGCAAGGAGTTGTTTAACCAATTGAGTACAACTTATTGACTGTTGCATACCCCTCTCTGACACTCAAAAGGGTTAAACTCAAGTGTCCAAGAGGTATACAACATATCGCAATGCATTGGATACCTCTCTGGCACTCAAATGGGTTTACTCCTCCCTGACTTGGCAAGTACAAGTACCCAGACATGCACAGATTTGTTCTCTTGAAAACATGCAGTCTGCTCTCTGAGCAGCAAGATTGCATGTTTATCTTTGTGTGGCCTCATTAGATCAGATCAGTAAAAAAAAAAGAAAACTCTTATTGATTTAAATGAGTACTACAGAGGTCTATTATGTAATTCTTAATGTTTTAGAGACCTAACTAGTATTCTTGGTGTTAAAAGCACCATTTAAATCAGTGTTTTTTTATTATTTGTTCATTATTTCACAGCTGGTTTGCCCCAGAGTTGCTCAATCCTTGTGCACACGAGCTTTGGACTTCCTGATCTGATCCATGGAGCATACACACAAAAAAAGTATAATATACAATCTGATTGCTCAGAGGCCAGTTGGCATATATTGCCGTCAGTCTCTAGTCTAAGGTGATCCTTCAGTTTATCTGCCACAAATAAGCTCAGTATAGTGGATACTATCCGACCAAAGTGCTGATGTTTTTATTGCAGGAATATTTGGAGTTATTTACACATTATAAACCTGAATTCTGGTTTGCCTGGGAGATCTGGTTACCTAGAGATATGTGTGTGTGTGTGTGTGTGTGTGTGTGTGTGTGTGTGTGTGTGTGTGTGTGTGTGTGTGTGTGTGTGTGTGTGTGTGTGTGTGTGTGACAATTCCCTTTTACTTGGGGGGGGGGGTGTAATTGAGCCATATAGGCTGAATACAGGTACATGTATTGGGGGAGGGGATTTAGTGTGGTGGTGGTGGGGGTTGAATGAAGGTGTGCAGGTTTTTACCTTTTGAGTAAAGTCCCTCAGAAGAAGGGAAAGTATGTCTGTTGACAAGAAAAACTAAAGCCAGAATTCAAATTCAGAAAGGAAATTCAATGGTGTACATGTAGAGTTAGGTGGGCGATACATAACGGCAACCTGTAGAGGGACAGGAGTGAAAATACTTCTGGCATGTAACTCGAAAGATGAGAAACAGAGTGATGTGGGGGCAGAAAGTGGTTTTTAAAGGGATAGTAATGGTTCATAATAAAAGCAGCTCTAATTAATCATCATAGTATTTGGACTTTGGAGAGTGTTATTTCAGTTCTGTCAGAGTTGTAATTCAATGACAAAGTATCCCCCTCCCGCCCCTTTTACTGATGTCACACTGTTCAGCCAGATCAGAAGGGAGGTGCCGAGGTAGACTGCAGAGAGGGACAATCTTCAATTAAGATAAGGGAAAAACCTGTCAAGGGGGCAGGGCCTTCATTGTTCTCATAGGAAGAAAATTGTCCCCTGCTGTTATCTGTCTGGTCTGACAACCAGATTCCACATCTGAGAAGAGATGGCTTACACTAGGTAAAAGTGGCGGGAGGGGAAACTTTGCTTGTGAATATCTCTCAAACCATAAAGGTTTGAGAGATAAGACTTATATCGTTCTTAATGTTTTTTTAATGCCTACAAAATAAAATAAAGATAAAACGATTACTATCCCTTTAACTGCGTTGTTTAGATAGCAGCAGTCCCACACCTCCCCCACGTCCAGTGTGACATGGAGTGTGAGAAGAAGAGACCACCGGGGGAGACTTTTTTCTCTAAAACAGATTTGGTTGAGACAGCCAGGTTTCAGTTAGAGCAAGTAAGTTTAAGGAGCAGGAGAAAAAAAAAAAGTTCATACAAAGTTATATTTGTTATTTCCAGAGAGCACAGGTGTCACAAGCGAAGGCTACAGGCCCTGCTTAGACAGTGGGGAGAGTGTGGAAGTGAAAGGGTTAACAATACCAGACCCCTGGTTACCTGTTACTATTCCTAGCAACCACCAAATTAACCCCTGAAATCCTTCCTGCACTATCACCCCAGTACTACAATTCGCTGCCACCGCCAAGACTTTAAATCTGGGTGTATTAGTTTACCCCAAACACAACAGAATTACAGTATAAGATCACCTTAATAATCAGACATAGAATTAACCCTTTAGTAATGCATGGTACCTGTGCTTCCTTCAGAGTAGTCAGTTCATGTCAGAGACAAAAGCTGATTAATTGAACATTTAATCTGAAAAAAGGCTTCACAGTGCTGGTACAAAAATACAGAAATAAAGGACATACACAAATAAAGATTATACATTGGCAAAACAGTCCCAGAGCACTGAAATCCTTGAAGGTCCTGGTACGTCATGGGTCGTTCAGTCACATTTACTCATGACTTACCAGGACCGTCAAGGGTCATTAAGGCGTTAAATACTTTCCACAGTTCCTTCTAAGAGGCCAAACCCCCTGGGTGTTACCTGGGGGGAGGTTTGGCCTGTCAGTTTACAGCCCACTCAATCAGACCTGTCAGGGATGCTACTGCAGAGTTCTACCTGAAAAATCATAAGGCTTCCTAAAACATGCAACCCACAGCACACCTCTATAATGTTATAATCATCATATTCCTCATATCTGTGTGAATATCTGGACGCCAAACATGCTGGGTCTAACTGGTTGCAAAGTGGCTATTCTTGTAACTCATAGCAGGAACACCTACCCCTGGCATGTTTGGTACCCACCAAAAGGATAAAACCTGGGCATTTAAAATATATAGTTTTATTAAACCATTTTACACTGTATATCCATGTTCTCCCTATTTCAGGTTATTTGGGTGTCCCCTGGATAAACTTCCTCCCAGAGCAGATGGTCCAATATATTTTATAACACTCTGTCCTGCTCCGGTGATCTACTCATTCAGTATCTGGTGCTGTTATCTACTCAGCTAATTTTATGACCTAGGACTGGTGCACTTTGAATAACATACAGGTCAGCAAACAAACAAATGAATTGTACAACCCAGAGGGCCAACTCATGCCTTGGCATGACAACAGAGAAAGTGAGGAAATTGTAGATGAAGGCAGGGAAAAGTGGTTATAATTCATAAGAGATCTTAAACCAAACTTGTCAGATCCCTCTGGGTTACACTTTCTCCCTTGTACAGATGGTACTTTATTCCATTCTGGATACTGTGAGATTCTCTACTTTCTACTTTATAACATCTAGATCGGCTTCACCAGGTCTTAAAACTCCTTGGTGGATCCAAAAATTTCCATCTGACTCCAAAGTTGTTGTTGAGTGTTTTTTTCCTCCACCCCTGCCTTAAGGGGTAGGAGTGCAGTGCTTTGCATAACTATCTGGTCCTCGTAGAGTTAATAGTTGTAAATAGATAAATCTGTTTCAGGATAGAGTATAAAATAGTGAACAATTTATTGCACATGTTTAAATTCCTGGGCTCCTAAATTTCTTAATATTTTGCCTGCTCCTGCTTTTTCAGGCAGTTCATAGAAACTCACGTGTGCAGTCTAATTACATGCCTGTATACATTGAAAAGATGTGAAAAGGGCCAAAGGGATGTACAGTGCATTGTCCTGTATTTTAACGGTATCTCGGTTAGGATTGGGGTGCGTTGGTGGAATTGAATCAAGTAATTTCCATGTGTAACCTTCATTTTCATGTGGAACATGTATTCACTGAGTCATGGATAAACAGATGCTTAGTAAGTATTTAAAACCTACAACTCTTTGGAATTACAACTTTCCATAGCAGTGAAGAGGTTGATGAATGTTTGCTTCTTTATGGACCACAGACATGTACAGCACATTACTTTGCAATGTGTTGCACTCCATCTGTCCTTTAAGGGGAAGAAGCTCCTTCAGTCATGTCTTAACGAAAATGTCTCAAGGTTCTCACAAACAGAAACTGCTTTCTGTAGACAGCCAGAGTCCAAACTGAGTGTACTGCACTAGGGGCTTGACAGGAGGAAGGGTTCCATGTCTCTCCTCCCCTTCTCCTTCCTTTGCATTTCTTATGTAGTTTAAGTAGGCATTTGCAAGTGCTCTTGAATTTTTACCCCAATTTATGTCCTCCCTGCGGGGTTCTGCTAGTGGTCATGGTTAACTGAGGACAAAATAAAAATAGGAAATGAGGAGAATTTTCAGTTAGAATTCAAGAGCCTCTACAATACTCATTGCTGCAGCATTGCTGGTACAAGAGTAGGAAGAACATACATGGACCTTTTATACTATCTTACTCTTACTGCAGTGTGCCCAACTTTGTGCTTTCCTCTGATAGTCAAGGTTCAACTGCGGCATAATGAACTGTTACTATACAAGAGAGGTCTCCAAGGCATTGCAGAGCTTTAGGAGCAGGATGATGCTCCTTACTGCAGTATATAAGCTTAGCTGATGGCCTAGGTATCGCTGAATGATGTCTATGGTAGCATACTGCACTGAGGCTTTAAAGCATCTCAAAATAATGCAAATTCCAAAAAATGAAATGGGTTGATCTATACATTCATGTACTTATAGATAGCATGTGTAAAAATAATTATGTTACACACATTTATATGTAAAAATGACCTGTTCAGAGAGTGTGTACTTAATGTTGTACTGAGAGATGGGAGTAAAGTCTGATCTGTTATTAGTGCCGACTACGTTTGTATTCATAAAGCTTGTTATCTTAACCCAGAACGTTTCAATATAATTCTGCATAAATAAAGGGGGCCTTGGAAAAGGCAGGAATGTCTTCTGGCTCTGAAAGGGTTAAGTACATGGTATTAACCCTTTGACTGCCAGATAATTATGCAGCACCTTGCAAGGCATTGCATACCCCTCTGGCACTCAGATGATTAAATGTATGTACCCCTAGTTAATTTTTATGTGTTTGTGTTCCTTTAACTATTTGAGTGCCAGGGGGTATCCAAGGCATTGCTTTGCATATCTCTGCTGTGCAGAAGGAATATGTTTAGCAGTAACATTTTGTCCTGTGTTAAATGCACAACATTTGGGGAGACTGGCCCTTTCCTCTAGTGAAAAATATTGTGTGTGTTATACCTGAGGAAGGTGCAAGTCCCCTTAACTGTTCTACATGTCATGCAAAGATAAATGCAGTTTAATTACTAAAATGTTCTGTATGCTAGCTCATATCCTTTGCTTGTGGGTGAAACACTGCTGAGCACTAGGCAAAATGTATATGGAGTATGGTGTTTTGCTGTCATACTATGCTTCTCTGACAAGCAAGTTTTTTTTGGTTCTTTCTTTATGTAAAGTTGTTATAGAAGCTGAATTTCCCCAACTCATAAAGCTCTGCTGTGGTTAGAGCCTCTTCTTTGACAGTCGCCAGCGCAGAGCCTCTGTGCCCTCAGTGTTGTGTTCAGAGGGTGACCCTGGTCACGTGATGAGTTTTGATGGGAGGCATTTCAACATGATTTTAGTGTTTTTTTTTGTGACAAAGGTAACTTGCCACCAACTTCTCACTACACTGAAAGGGATAGTAATACTTAAAAATTACCTTTCCCTATGTTATAGCTCTTAAATAATGAAGAAAAATGTGCCCAGTGGCATCTCTCAGGCCCTTGTAGTTTGAGAGATAGCCGCTTACAAAATTCTCCCCTGCCTGACATCAGTGTTCTAGCTGAGAGCAGGGGGATCCTCTCCTGGGATCAGCTGGCGGCTCTGCAGAAGAGCCGAGATTGAGTTAATGAAAAAGAAATACTTCACTTAAAAGGTCTTCTACGTGTGCTTGGAAATATTTCATTTTCATTAACACAATCTCGGCTCTTCTGTAGAGCCTACGCTGGTCTGCGGACCAGATTCCAAATCTGTCACCTAGAATGCTGACGTCAGGCAGGGGCGAACTTTGTAAGCGGTTATCTCTCAAACCATAAGGGTTGCACAGCAGAGTTTCAGGCCCTGCCTCTTCACTAAGATATAAGCCTAAACATCATGGCAGACTCAAAATATCAATGACTTTACAGTGGTTCTCACTTTCCTTAACCCTTTGAGTGCCATCAGGTTGTGCTATACATTTCACTTCCCTGTGGCACTCAGAGGGTTAACGAGCCCAAACAAGACATGTTGCCTTGTGTGTCACATCAAACTGGAGCAGTTTCAAGGTAAAAGGCCCATTGGAGACTTAACCTTATCAGTCCTAGAGAGGGATGCATTGCACTCTGGCAGAAAAAGGGTTAAATAATGTCTTAAAGTGTTAGTAATGTCCACTAAAAAAAAGTTCCCTCGTTTGATTCAGTAAAGTTTTTTAGTATGTATAGCGCTGTTTACAATGTCTGTACCTCTACCGTTTGGCTGCAAATCATTCTTGAAACCTTCCCATCCGTCCCCTTTTCGTCAAAGTGCCTGTAAGTCTGTTGGAGCTGAATTTGTGTCGGCCGACATGACAGATCCTGTAGAGGCACAAAATTCATAGCAGGCTATATGAAACCCTGCCCCCTCAGCAGTGACGCGTCGCCTCCTCTGCAGAGCCGGATCTACGTTTCTTCATGCGAGCGCTCCTTACGACTCATTTCCTTCCTGGTTCTGATGAGAAACCCATCCACTCGGTCTAGAGCTTGGAGTGACATCGCCAGCACGCAAGGAGCACTTTACCCCTCCCATCGGTTATTTCATGGGAGCGCACGCTTGATCAGAAATTTTTAAAGATGGCACCCGGGCTTTCTTTGCCAGGAAACTTTGAAAGGTAATATCTTCACAATGAATGAATGCTGTGAGAAACTATTAATAGCAATACACTCTACTGAGCATGGAGTATCATACATATATTTTTAATTGCAGAACATTATTAACACTTTAACATGACACTTATGCTAACCTCTTTTTTAGAAAATTAAATAAACAATTCAAGTATAACCCTTTAAGAACTAGGATGTTGCTTTGCAATGCATTTTACATCCCTCTGATCCTTAAAGGGACTGACTGCTATTTCATGGACAACTTCCTAGATAAGTTCTGATACTTATTCTTAGGGTACAATTCTATTTTAAGATGAGACGTTTTGGAAAAAAAAAATTCTAGTTATACTTTCCCTTTTTAAAAAGGTGTAGCCTCTCATGACAGAGATTGACTACTTCTTGTAGCATGTGTAGATGTTTACATTGTTATTTGGCTCCTCCTTCACTTCCTAGTTGCTGAGATAGTGGATAGAATTTCCATGTGACGTCTGTTTCTGTGTTACTGTTTTTGTAGTGTGAGCATTCTGGAGCCTGCTGTACAACCAGGAAATGGAAGAAAGGTCATTACACATTAAAGGAACACTAACCTAAAAATGAACCAATGTTATATACACTAAAATAGCCTATATTTCATGGAAGCATCTGCAAAAAATGCTCATTGTTTTCTAAGGCCTAAAGTCTAGACTTGCATAATCTTTGATGGAGCAGACTTTTCTCCCAAAGATTCTCCAGGATTATCTGGAAAAGGGCTGAGGTACAGTAACAGTCCTTGTCAGTAAAAGAGCCAGTGGACACTAGTCACGATCCATGAGCTGACTTTTTAGCTTATTTATCACAAATTACATAGTGCAAACAACATTAAGTAAGTGTTGTCTTTAAAGGTGCAATTAGAATTTCCCTAAGTGACCATTTATTTAAATGGAGCTTTTAACCCCTTGAATTCTAGAAATGTCTAAAGCCCATTGCAAAGTAATGTCCAACAACAGACTGAGGGGCCTCCTTTTCTTCCATCTCACCTACAGCTTTTCTTATTGAGGAAGCGGAAACCAACTTTAACCCCTTAAGGACTACGTGACGTGCTATGAACGCCACTTGTTCATTTAACCTTAACCCTTTGAGTTCCAGAGTGGTACGCAATGCATTGCAAAGCAATGCGTTGAGTACCACTCTGGCACTTAAAGGGTTAATAAGGGCAGGTGAAGGTCATAGCACGTCAGGTAATTTTTACTTACAGCTCTCCTGTGGGAGCATTAAGTAAAAACGGGGTCTGAATTTGACCTCTTCAAGGTTGGATCGGTCTCTCTCTCAGACCTCAACTCTACGCGCCGGTACACGTAACAGGTCGCATGTGCCAGCGCATCAGCAAGGATCAAAGTGATCCTTAAGGGAAGGTAACTTTCCTGGACCACTAGTCCTTAAGGGGTTAAAGCGATAGTAATGTAAAAAAATATAAATATGCATATGATTGTTCAATTACATTTTTTATAATGCATAGTATCTTTTAAAATCTCTTTATCTTTGTACTGTTCTTAAAAAAACTGATTCAAAAAAATGTTCCCCTCCTGCCCCTTTCCATCACGACATACAGAGATCACTGATATCCGAAAGCCAGCTGCTTGCCTGGACGGATCGCGACAACTGACGATATAGTGTGTGTCAAGTGAATGGAAAAGCCTGCCCCACTTGATGAATGGGGACAGGGTTTTCCTTACGCTGACACAATATTTTCTCTCATTACAATCTGTCCTGAACAATCCTATATACGTTTATATTTTGACATTACTATACCTTATACCTTTACCTGTTTTGCATTCCACATGGTGAGCAAAAGCGTTGCTTCACAGTTTTTCTCCACGGCCCTCAAAGGGCATAACTGCCAACTGTTCCAGATTTCCAGACAGTCATTGGTTTATCTGTCTGTCACAATTTTTCTCCCTTGTTTTAGAAATATGGATTTCAATCCTGTATTCCATATGCGTGCCATTTCAGTTTTAATGGGCTTTAAGCTTCCCACACATTAATATTGCTTATTTATGATTTAACTAGTTGAAGAGCCCGTTACAAGGGCCACAGTGCCCCTGCCAGCTGGTCGCAAGGCAGTCATGCACAGTAGAGACTGCCCATGCCGTGGCTGATACAGTGCTAGCTGGTCGCAGCGCAGTTATGCTCAGTAGTGACTGCCCGTGCCACGGCTGATACAGAGCTGGACGCACATCACAGTGGCCTGAAATGTTACAGTAGTGCGGTTGCTACACCATCCTATGGACAGCTCTGGTCAGTTGACCATAAATCTCCATAGGATGGTGTAGCAACAGTGCCATAGCACAAATTCAGGCCACTGTGATACTGCACCTAAAATATTCATGTTTGGGTTGCAATAACTTTTGAATAAAACACCTCTCAGGAGTGGAATTACCCTTGTTTTACTCAGGGGATTAACCCTACAAGTTACTGTTTTTTACATTTTAGGTATTACTATCCCTTTATACTGTTTTTATCCCATCAATCCTAGAGAGGCGTCTAACACGTTCTGTTGCAATCCATTCGGGACCTCTCTTGCATACAAGGCAGGGGTGGACAAAATGTAATGAACCTAGTCGCCAGACAGAATTTGTAGGAGCCAGATAGGAGTGTTTTGGAGCCAGTGTAGGGAGAAGTGTGTTTATAGATATGTTTCAAAATATTGCCAAATGTAGGAGCCAGAAGTAAATAGGAGCACAGGATCTTGGGATTTTCCACCCGTAATCCCAGAGATATGTCAAATCTATTTTATTCTTATAACGAACAGTATGTTGCAGCTAAATTATACGACTCTATTTCTTCCAGTAACTATTCCCAGGCAATTTTAAAGAACGCTAACACCTTGTCAAAAACACCATTTCATCCTTCTTCTGGGTGGAAAATCCTAATGCCCACTATGAATCAATTCTGTTTGGATTGGCTTCTCCAAATCTATTTAGAGATTCATCTTGGAAAAACAATCCATACAGTAGTGATTCATAATGGCCATTTGGATTTACTGCCCGTAGTAGTAAATAAGGTAAGTGGGTGGTTGTTATTACTGAAAGTTGGTTGTGTTCATTTAAGCGGATTATTTTTCTTAAATGGTGGACACTTATGCTGCTCATTACAGCTGAAATTTTACAGACAACGCTTTGCACTTTACCCCATAATGCCACATACTCTGCCATTTATTCCAGCCTTGTTCCCTTGTATGCTATTACTTAAAGGGAAATTGTCATGTTCATTCAGTTTTCTAAAGACTTTTTATAATAATAAAAAGAAAAGGCTTGTGGCTGCACTACGTAACCCACAAATGGCTCCTATCAGCTGTTGTGGAGGGGGGAGTACAAAACTGAATCTTTTGCCTGGAACACAAACCAGAAGGCATTGGATGTCTTTCCGGCACTCAAAGGGTTAATAATTAGGTCTGCTTCTAGGGGATATTTGTCAAATGTCAGATGATAGCTGCTCTTTAAAGAAACAATAACACGGCTTATTAACAGCCCTGCTTACCTTACTGTAACCAGAAAACCCTAATGGCCTTTATATATTTTTCACCAGAACATTGGTTCTTTAATCATTCATAGAAACGTAGAATTTGACAGCAGATAAGAACCATTCAGCCCATCTAGTCTGCCCATTTTCCTACTGTTAAAAAAAAAAAAAAAAAAAAAAAAAAAACACAACCTCAAACCTTTTTTGGTCCTTGGTCTTTTCTTATGTTAAGGACCGCCTTATGCCTATCCCATGCATGCTTAAATTCTGTCACTGTATTAACTTCTACCACTTCTGCTGGTGGGCTATTCCACTTGTCTACTACCCTCTCATGTTACGCATTCCTGTGTAACATGGACACAAGTCTCTCAGATGGACACCTGGATCACTAACTGTGCACACTGCAGTATTGGCAGCTTCATGCTGACTGCTTCAGGCTGAGAAGGGAAAAAAGTGGATGTCTGTGGATGCAATATAGAAGGTGGGGAAGATCTTGGGTGAGAAAGAAGCGAGAGAAAATCTTCAAACACTACGTTCTCTTGAGTCTATCCAAAGGCTGTATTCACTGTACTAAAGAGGTACATTTCTGGAGCAAACAAAGGGTGACTGTAGAGGACACTTTGTGTGTTGGGCTCCTGCTTAGGGTACCACTTTGTCTCTATGATGGCTGACAATAATGTGAATGATAATTGCAGATGAATATTGATGGGCATAGTTATGCACAAAATGCTAGACTGTCTAGTGCATTTAGCTTGCTACAGAATTGTTCCATAACATCCTGAAAAACAGCCCTGAGATCTCTCCAGCTTGAATAGAAGCACCATAGAATAATACAGGAACTGGACAGTTTCTCACAGTGGACAGTTTATCTCCTTAAAGGGATAGTAATGTTTTACAATAAAAGCAGCTCCAATTAATCTTCATAGTATTTGGGCCATAGAGAGTGTTATTTCAGTACTGTCAGAGTTGTAGTTCAAGAGTAATTGAATGATAAAGTATCCGTCTCCCGCACCTTTTACTGATGTAACACTGCTCACCTCAGAGCAGCAAGACTGTCCAGATGCATTGGAGAGAGGGACAATCTTCAGTCAACATAAGTAAAACCTGAAACATCTATCAAGGGGGGCAGGGTTTTCCTTATGCTCACAGTAAGAAGATTGTCCCTTGCTGTGAGCTGCCTGGTCAAGAGACCAGATTCCACATCTGAGGAGAGGGGAGGCGGCCTACACTAGGTAAAAGGGGCAGGAAGGAGATACTTTTTCATTCAATTACTCTTGAACTACAACTCTGACAGTATTAAAATAACATTCTCCATGGCCCAAATACTATGAAGATTAGTTTGAGCTGCTGTTTTTATGAAACATTACTATCTGTTTAACACAGTGGGGCAAAATATCTCCCATGGGCCAATTTACTGTAGACCTTAGCTGTGGATGTCTGTACCCACAGCAGAGCTGCCTTTATGAGAAAATATTGCTTCTGGCTTACTTTGCAGAGGAAAATGATACATTTTATCACAAGCACATGTTTCATTCTGCCAGTGCAGAGAGAGAATTGCTGCATAGTCTGTACAGCTGTCAGTGGTGTCTGACAAGAAGCACAAGGAACAGCCATACATGTCGTTTTCACTCCCATTTCAGATTTCTATTGGGGCAAGGAATTTAGTCGTGTGTGTGTGTGTGTGCATATTTTATATATATATATATATATATATATATATATATAAAATATTATATAAATATGCATTAAATAAACCTGCTTCCCTCCCAAACATACCCGGGGGGTCAGTAAAGAGGAGTTGTGTAAACTGCTCTCCTTTGCAGCCCAGTGTAACGTGACTCCAGCTTGACCGTCTGGAGTGAATTCCAAGTCCAGTCCAAATCACAGCTCATCCCCAATGCTCACAAACCCTACACATTCACACGCCAAACATGAATATGCAATTTGAAATTCTCTTCTTCCCTACCATCAGTTGTCAGATTCTGTAGTCTAATAACAGCTGGGGAGCTACGTGTGTAGTATAAATAATACAAAATGGCCTTCCCCTCTCCCCTTTTCCCCTCTGTGCTCAGGGGGAGAGGGATGGGGTTAAGGGACTTTGCGTTACTTACAGTACATCACAACATGTGGCTCCCTAACCGGTGGTGTTTTACCACTCCCACTATCTTCAGCAATACAGCTACTGTCTGGAAGCCATATCTAGCTTATCACTTGATGTAAATGTACTGGTAGGTGACTGTACACAGCATGAAATCAGACTCTGTTACCTTAAAGGGGAAGCAATACTTTAATATTACTATTTCCCATACTGTAGTTATTTGAAAAAGAATTGAATCACCCTCAGGTTCATCTCTCAAACCTTTATGGTTTAAGTTCCCCCCTCCCTCCCACTTCCCTGAAGTCAGTGTTGTACTGACTGCAGGGGAAGTCTGTCGCACCACAGGCTTGTGGCTCTGCAGCTGAGCCGAGATCGTGTTAGTGAAAAATAATTATTTCACTGAAACAGTCTTCTACGTATGCTTGGTTTGCAAGCACACGTAGAAGACAGTTTCAGTGAAATAATTCTTTTTAACTAACGTGATCTTGGCTCTGCTGCAGAGCCACGTGATGAAAATAAGACCGGATGTCTCTGCAGTCCGTACAACGCTGACTTCAGGGAATGTGGAGGGAGGGGGAAACTTTGCGTTCGGTTATCTCTCAAACCATAAAGGTTTGAGAGATGACATTGGGGGCAATTGAATTATTTTTGAAATAGCTACACTATGGGGATTAGTAATATTAAAGTATTACTATCCCTTTAATGTACTCTGAAGCAGGCTTTAGGTTAAACAGGCAACCCATGGCAGGGCTAGAATGCAAACAAAAAAAGATCCCTCCTACCCTCCCATTTCTTCTAGTGCAGCAACGAATATGCCCAACCGCTCAGGACTGATTGAAGATGTAATTTCTTGAAGCAAAGGCAAAATACATTAGGATTTTTGGACCATAGCAAAGTAAGTCAGGACTGTTAATAGTTGATGTACATGCTCCTACAAATCTGTTCTGTGGAACTCCTTATACTTGATTAGGTCACCATGAGGTTCCATGGAACCCAGTTTGAGAGCTATTACACTAGCAGTTGAGCTGAGGATAGGTTGAATAAACAGGAAGCTGATGTGAAAACTATGAAATAAACCAACAGCACCATAGGAGGCGATCTTACACATACATCTTTCCAGAGTGGGCAAAGCCATACTAGAGCTCCAGGCAATCCTGCCCAGCCCCTATGTTTTTCCAGGGGGACGCAAATGTGAGGGGATGGGCAGAGTGCCCCCCCCCCGGTGGATGCCAATGGAGGCAAACATTCTCTTTGAATTAAAATGGCCATTTTGAAGTCCTTCGGTGCTTGATGTATCAACACTTTGAGCACTGAAAGTGTTAAAGGTTTCCCATTTAAATCAAAGGGGATTTTGAAAATGTTTCGGTTCTCCCTGTGTGCAGTTGGTTTTCTTAATAACTGTAGTTCTTCCTAGAATATCTGCCTCAGAATGGTGTTTGACAGCCAGTTCAGGAAGTGGGCTGGATTTGAATTGTGCAGGCTCATGGTAGCTGTCAGTGCTCATGCACACTTGCACATAGAGGCTGGCACACAGCATTCAATGAAAGCTTGCCCTGATGCAGCCGCAGGAGAGGTAATCGACCATTTCCAGGCAGGCACTTGCAGTGCTTGATTGTAGAAAGATAATTTATTCAAGTGATTTGAGATGCAGCTCCACAGAATACATTCTCGTTCTACATTCAAATCTTGTAAGTGGTCTCCTTGAGCTTGTTTGTGCAGGGGTGTATGTATATACATTTTAAACGTGCATCTTATTTTTTATCTTCCGTAAAGCAGGAGGCAGCTGGTATGTATTATACAGTACCAAGACGTATTGTTAAGCTAGCAGACCAGACAGTATAATGGTCCACAATGGATCTGTGCAGGTGACTGCAGTGCCACACTGGCATGTGCTTTGACAAAACTTTGCCCTCAATTGCGATTTATATGCTTGGACCAAGCTTCAGAGCACAAAATCGTATAGTATAAAACTGTGAGCTGGGCCAGTGCCCCCTGCAGTAGCATGGATTGCCATCTCCCATGGACAGATTTATATCCGAGATACCTTAGATGCCATTGGCCCTGCCCATGGCTACATACTCAAATGATGCCACCCGCAGTCCTATCTACCATTCTCTGGCACAGAAAATAACAGTAACATATAAAATGCAACCACAAAATAAATAAATTACAATGTGTTGTTAACCACTAATAGCCAGTGAAATAATAATTAAACTGGCAACACCAATAATGCATAATGGTGGTGATGAGGGGGAAGGTTGCCCAGCACAGCTGAAGTACACTGAAATTGGGTGTTCTAGGCAGTTGCCTACTCTCTCTACATGGGCAGCACAGAACATTCTTAGGATGAACAGGAAGACAATACACTCCTCTCTCTTGCCATGCAAATGCTTTTAGTTATTATCACTCCATACCTGTCAGCTGTCCCAGATTTCCAGGGCCACTCCCATATTTTGACTCCCTATTCTTGGATCATACTGTCCCATCTTCTGGTTTTAAATTTGAAATGTAGTTTCACATTCTGTGTGTTTGTCATTGCAGGGTTAATAGTGATTGCCAACATGATATAATACTGCCCGTTGATGAGATTTCATGTAGTTATCTGGTGTGCATAACAACTCTTCTGCTTTGCAAGTGTAGCTCTTACTCTGTTGCAGAAAGGTTTCTGTTTGATTTGTGCTATGCTGAATAATGGACCACTAGTGATTCTTTGTGTTGTTACTGCCCATTAGAAAATGTCCCTAGGATTTTTATTTATTTATTTGGGGTGGTGGGGGGAGATACTGGCAAGTGGGCCATACTGCTACTTTCCCAGTGTGAGGTAGCTTGTTTTAAACCCTTTGATTACCAGATAGGTATCCATTGCATTGCATCCCTGCAATGTGTTGGATACCTCTCTGGCACTCAGAAGGTTAAAAGAACTCCCAACATAGACACACACATTCTTTTACTATTGTCCAAGCTGGTTACAGGTAAAGACATGGATGTTTATATTCTTCCCCATGTGGAACTCAGCAGTCCCAATTAAATCCGAGCAGTAGACTTGTACTACAGGCTGTACTTTGTCCATACCTGATCTATACGATAGGTATAGCTACCAGTTTATATGTCAACTATTTGAATGTATCTCTTAATTTAACCCCTTGAAGACCCTTCAGCTCCTTAAAGGGATTGTAATGTTTCACATAAACAGCAGCTCCAATTAATCTTCTTAATATTTGGGCCATGGAGAGTGTTATTTCAATACTGTCAGAGTTGTAGTTCAAGAGTAATTGAATGATAAAGTTTCCCCTTCCCGCCCCTTTTACCTAGTGTAAGCCCCCTCCCCTCAGATGTGGAATCTGGTCCACAGACCAGGCAATGAACAATCTTCTTACTGTGAGAACAATGAAAGCCCTGCACCCTGACAGGTTTTTCAGGTTTTTCCCTTATGTTAATTGAAGATTGTCCCTCTCTGCAATCTGTCTGGACACCAACTTTCTTTTCTGAGGTGAGCAGTGTTATATCAGTAAAAGGGGTGGGAGGGGGATACTTTATCATTCAATTACTCTTGAACTACAACTCTGATAGTACTGAAATAACAATCTCTATAGCCCAAAAACTATGAAGATTAATTGGAGCTTCTTTTATTATGAAACATTACTATCCCTTTAAGGTAATCCTAAAGACATGGCCTGTAGGATGCCACTGAAGAGAGAATTGGGAAACAATGGACTACAACTTGTTCTGCTGCAAAGAAAAAAAAAAACAAAAGAGAGAGAGAGAGAAACCCTACATTTGAATGTGCTGCAAATTTCCCAGTCGTTTGTAATAATGTTCACAATGCACAGCATTCATTTAAATCTTATTACTGTCTTTTATATAATTAGAACGCAAAGTAGCTTAATTTTACATTGAAGCTGCTGTACTACAGAAGTGGAACGATTCTGCGGCACACCAGTACATTTATCAGTTAATTTGGATGGGGCTTTTAACAATTTGAATGCTAGTTAGGACTCAAAGCATTGTGACGCAATTCACTGTAGACCTCTCTAGCATCCAAAGGGTCAAAAGCCACACTCAACCGTTTGAGTGGCAGAGTGTTCCGTACCCCTCTGGCACTCAAAGGGTTAATTTTGGGAATTATTTGTCACATCTGGTGCAAACTGGTCTAGAATTGCTACAAAGTTATATCTGTTGTCTAATAGCGCTGTTCGTGAAAGTCAACTTTTTTTCTATTTTAATGGTCTGTAAAATATTTTCTTATTAATGTAGCTATAGGTGTGCCATATAATAGACACTGCTGTACAGAAAGCATGCAATACAGTATTTATGTGAGCGTTTGCAACCGTTCTTTCTTCTTAACATCAGCTCCCTGTCTACTTCCTGAATCAAATGTCAACTTTCTGTCTGAAATTCTTGCTTGAGGTTAGGAATTTCTAGCCTTCAAATCTCTGGCTGCAGGGAATCTTCTGTGTGTTACTGTGATAGGAACAAGCTTTTGGACATGCCACATATGAGAACATTGGCGTAAAAATGTTCAGTATCTTAACTTTAGTTTTAGTCATATCACAGTAAAAAATAAAATCAATATTCTAGATAGAAGTGGTGCAATTCTGGAGGAAAAAAAGTGCATCATGGAGGGGAATTAAAGGGATAGTAATGTTTCATAATAAAAACAGCTCTAATTAATCATCATAGTATTTGGACTTTGGAGAGTGTTATTTCAGTTCTGTCAGAGTTGTAGTTCAAGAGTAATTCAATGACAAAGTGTCCCCCTCCCACCCCTTTTACTGATGTAACACTGTTCAGCTAAAGCAGAAGGGAGGTACCCAGGTAGATTGCACAGAGGGACAATCTTCAATTAAGATAAGGGAAAAAACTGAAAAGCCTGTCAAGGGGGGGAAGGGCTTTCATTGTTTTCATATAAAGAAGATTGTCCCCTGCTGTTATCTGTCTGGTCTTACAAGCAGATTCACATCTGAGAAGAGATGGCTTATACTAGGTAAAAGGGGTGGGGAGGGGAATCTTTGCTTGTGAATATCTCTTAACCCCTTAAGGACCAGCGCGATCCCGTGCGGCCGGCACGTGCGGACAACGGGGCATTTTTTTTTTTTTATTCTCTCTTCCGGTTCAGCCCTGAACTCCATGCCGTGCCAGGACCGTCATTGGTCCTTAAGTGCCGGACCGCCGTGACGGTCCTGGCACGGCAATGGTCCTTAAGGGGTTAAACCATAAAGGTTTGAGAGATAAGACTTGTATCGTTCTTCATGTTTTTTTAATGCCTACAAAATAAAATAAAGTTAAAACGAAGTATTACTATCCCTTTAAAATTCCCTTTTCATTTAAATGGGCCTTTTTAACAGTCTGAATATTAGTGATAATTATATAAAAGTATTTTAATGGTGCTCGTTTTATCTATTTCGGAAGGGTTAAGGGCCAAATTGACTCTGCCAGGGTTAGAACCTGTGACCCTGAGGTTTGAACAGATTCTGCAGCTGGTGCATTATCCAATAGAGCTATCTTACCAATACATTGTTTTGCTTATGTAAAATGTTGTGAAAGGATCAGTAATGTCCAATAAAAATGTGTTTTGTAGATTAAAAAAAATAATATTAAACTATGTGGAACAAATCCCATTTCTCAAACCTTTATGATTTGAGAGAGATTTGCATCTAAAGTGCCCCCTCTCCTGATGTCACCCAACACGAGGTGGCTTTTCAGCAGAGCCGCAATAGCGATACTGGGAAATAATTAACTTCATTGGAACGGTCTCCAAAGTGTGCTTCCAAACCAGGCACAGTTTGCAGACCATTCCAGTGAAGTAATTCTTTTCCAGTATCACTATTTTGGCTCTGCTGCAGAGCCGCCGGCTGGTCCCAGGACTGGGATCTCCTGCTGTCAGAAGAGCACTGATGTCAGGAGAAGGGGGGGTGGGGGGACTTTTTAGATGCCAATATCTCTTAAACCATAAAGGTTTGAGAGTTGGGATTTATGCCACTTAGTTCATTTTTTAAAATCTACAAAACAAGAGAAAATGCTTATTGGACATTAGTGTCCCTTGAACAGATGACTGTGTACCTTTAACCCTTTGAGTTTCAGTGGGGAAAGCAACACATTGCAAGGATATGTTGGTGCATATGATCTGATTTAATTGTTGCAAATAAGCCACAATATAACCAACCTGGACCCTTGTTGACCCTTAGTGCATCTTGCCCCAAGGTTCATTCAGCAGGTTATCTCTTGAGCTATGGCAATATTTATAGGGCTATTAGTTTATCATTGTAAGGTTATTAGCATACCTGGGAACTCTCCGGTTTTGCCCCGGAGACTCCGGATTTCAGACTGAATTACCGGGTCTCCGTGGCAATGTGTGGATCGCCGGGTGGGCAGAGTTTAAATAGAAACTCTGCCCACTTGTGCTCCGTCCCGCCCGGTTCCTCCCACTCCCCGCCCTCTTCCATACATTTTTCAGGTTTTTTTTTGTTCCGCCCCCCTCCGCGGCTAAGCCACGCCCCTTTTATGACGCAAATCGCGTCATTTTCATCCCAGGTCGGCACTGACAGGGTTACCCTCCGGGTAACCCTGTTTTAAAAGTTCCCAGGTATGGTTATTAGGTGTGGGGGTTATTTATTAAGTGTTCTCCTTTAAAGAGATAGTAACACTTAAGATGTAAAAAAATATATATATTGTAGGGTTTATCCTCCTTAGTAAAACAAGGGTATTCCCATTACTAAGGTGTTTTATTCAAAAGTTATCACAGCTTAATCTCAAATTTTTTTTAGGTGCAGTATCTCAATGACCTGAAATTGTACAGTGGCGCTGTTGCTACACCATCCAATGGACAGCTCTGGTCGGTTTTCCATAAACCTCCATAGGATGGTATAGCAACAGCGCCACTGTACAACTTCAGGCCATCAGGATAATTCACCTAAAAAAAAAAAAAAAGTTCACGTTTGACCTGCAGTAACGTTTAGCAGTGGTAGTATGCTCCCTTTTACTCAGGAGGATAAACCCAACAATATATATCTTTTTTTACATTTAAGTATTACTATCCCTTTAACAGAAGGACTTGTATTGCTGTGAGGGGGTGTGACCTAGAGGAACACTTCAGCAAAGTTCAGTATATACAAGAAACTGCAGTATATGTACAATAGACACAAGGAGATGGCACAGCTGGTTAATACACTGGTGAGGAATCTGCTCAGACCGCAAGGTCCCTGAGAATGGTAGCA
Source organism: Rhinophrynus dorsalis (assembly GCA_037306005.1). Taxonomy (NCBI): domain Eukaryota; kingdom Metazoa; phylum Chordata; class Amphibia; order Anura; family Rhinophrynidae; genus Rhinophrynus; species Rhinophrynus dorsalis. Next base: position 157,503,355 of record CM074723.1, read on the forward strand.
GTATAATTGCTGTAGGGCATTTGTGCGCTTTTTTCCTGTCCTCCAGCACAGGAGTAAATGTGCGCTGTTTTGCGGTGCATTTGCTCCTGTGTTGGGGTCCCTGGGATCGGCATGGTCCTCCTTGGTTCTTCATTTATGGGTTTTTCAGTCATTGATTTTTGCTAGTCACATATTTGCTTAATCATTGATGTCTTGTATCCAGGTTGCGGGCTTCGCAATTTGCTGGAGTCCCGCTGCCTGGATGAAAGCAATCTGTCATATTACCCCTTGATGCTTTTTTTTTTTTTTTTTGTTTTGTTTTGTTTTTTTTGTTTGTTTGTTTTTTTTTAAACTGATTAAATAATTCCCTTTATAAGTATCCTTGGTATTCAGTTCACATTGGTGTGCATTGTGATGCAATGCACAGGAGTGTACCTGAGAGATTAATTATGCTTTGTTTTTTACTGGGAGTCAGTCCCCTTCCTCCTATATTACCTAGTTCCAATCATTAGGTTTATTCTCTTGATCCTGCTGTTCACATTTCTCTAGTCATTGAGCAAAGCAGGAACCATTGGGTATAGGAGTGTACCTATAGAAGGCAGTGCACTCTAGTTCAAACACCTCCTACTTCCAAATGCCTATACCCCTCCAATTGTCTGTTTTCGTTTGGCAAAGTCCGGAAAGTTATAGACACTCGAACAGAGCCTCCAAAATAGACAGGCCATCCCTACCCAAGTTAGTTTTTTGTGGGCAGGATGCCATGCATACCCTGATATTTTTTTTTTTTTTTTTTTAATTTTATTTTTTTTTTTTCTGTCATTTGTTGGGTTGTGCCCAGGTCATGAGCTTGGCAATGAGCTGGAGTCCCACGGCCTACGTGGAAGCCATCTATCGTATTACCCCTTGATTTTCAGTCCTCATTGCTTAGGATTTGTCTGTTTGGGTATCTCCAGTCTTCGGGTTGCGCTGGTACGCATCGTAACAGGATGTGCAGGAGTGTATTTAGGAGATTACTTTTTACTGTAATTTTCTTTTCTCATAAATTGTCTACTACTCCATAACATTAGTTTCATCTCATTAGTTCACTTTGTTATTGATCTAGGTAGCAGGTGTTGCGATACGCTGTAGCCCCATTGCTTTGAATACTTGCCTTCATCATGTCCTTGTCTGGTTCTTTATTAATTTGAGTTAGTTGATCTTGAGTAATTTGTGACCTCGTACTTATTTTGAGCACATATATTCGTTTTTCTGAATGGGCGTACATTAAGTATATTATAAATTTAGCAGGTTAAATGGGGCTCTTTTAATGAGTTTCTCTGAATATGCATGTCAGTGCGAGTTGTCCTCTTTATTGTAATCAGGGTGATTCATGTAGACAATATACTATTTCATGTGTTTAGAGTATACATCCTTTTTTATATTTCAAGCTATATTATTTTTATATTACCTGTGTTGCAATATAAACTACTTGGACGGTTTATGATCTAATCTTGTACTTTTATCTCTCAGCTGGGTATTTAGGGGTTTGGTTGCACATGGGCTTTGTCTTGATAAAGATTCCAGATGGGGATTGAATCGCTGATCATAGAATGACGTTTTTTTGTTGTTTTTTTTCACCTTTCAAAAGTCATGTGATTGCTGGTGTTTGGAACAAAACATATATATAATTTAAACAGAATGGCGTATAAAGGTCAAGTCAAGCCCTAGTTAAATCAATGTGTTACCCCTTTGAGGACCAGAAGGATGTGCAACATATTGCACACTTCTTTGGTCCTCAAGGGGTTAAACAAAATCCTAGTGTATATTTCCCCAGGGAGATGTTTTAATTGCGTTTCTCTCTTTTGCAGACTAGGGTATTCTTGATTATGATCAACTTTGACTCCCATAAGGTTCGCAGGTGGGGGCTCAGTAAGGGTTCCGGTAGGAAGGGGGCTTACCTCACTATCTGAAAAAAGAACGTGGGCAGCAGCCTGAGAGCACAAAAACAACACAGCTTTACAGTACATATGGCTGGCTGCCACCACTGCAGAGGTCCTCACAATGTCTGCTGCGTCCTTTATATAAATCTGGGTTTCTTGGTGCTCGGACTTGAGGCACCAGATTCCTCAATATCTTTGCCATGTTGTACATAGGACACAAGGGTGGTGGATGCTCTAGGGCTGGCAGGCATCCTGGGCCTCTGTTTCAAATCCACGTCAGGCCACCAGCGGCTGGTTTACACTTATAGGAACTGTAATCCAACAACAGATGGAGGACCTCTGCTTGCCCATCCCTAAGAATGACATTGCTTTAGTAATGCTCATTTATCATCTTCTAGTGTTTAGGCTTTTTATTATTTCATTCATAATCAAAATGTGAAAGTTAAAACTGAACACCTTTTTAAAGAGGGGGATATCTTAATAGACTCAAACCTCCCCCTCAGCTGCAGAGCTGCAATATGAATTATGTTAAAATAGGCTCTCTGTTATTCCTTTTTCACTGCATACTTTATTATTACTATCCCCCATAATGTAGGTATTTGCAAAATAATTTAATAGCCCCAGGTTCACCTCTCAAACCTTTATGATTTGAGAGATAACCGAAGGCAAAGTTCCCCCCTCCCTCCCCCTTCCCTGAAGTAAGTGTTGTACTGATTGCAGGGGAAGTCTGTCGTACGACAGGCTTGTGGCTCTGCAGCTGAGCCAAGATCGCATTAGTGACAAAGAATTATTTCACTGAAATGGTCTTTTACATGTGCTTGGTTTGCAATCACACATAGAAGACAGTTTCAGTGAAATACTTCTGCTGCAGAGCCGCCTGATTAAAGTCAGACCAGATATCCCCGCAGTCAGTACCACACTGACTTCAGGGAAGGAGGAGTGAGGGGGTAACTTTGCCTTCAGTTATCTCTCAAAGATTTGAGAGATGAACCTGGGGGCTATTAAATTACTTTGCAAATATCTACAATATGGGGGATAGTAAAAATAAAGTATTACTATCCTTTTAAATCCCCTTCACCACCAGAGAGCCAAGGCAATACGAACTGCGGGCTTGGAGAGCTGTTCCTGCTGTGCCAAGCCAGTACGCTTTGCCACTGAATTGCGGTCACCAAACGCAGGTATTTCCAGCAGGTGGTGACTGCAATTTAAAAGAAAAAAAAAAAAAAGTATAAGCCCTCTTGGGCTGATGACTTCTCCCTCTCAGCTATTGTCTTTCCCAGGAGATCAATAAAGGTGGAGTAGGGGAGCAGCATGGTGTCCTAGCAGAACTTCCAGGTAGGGATCGGGGAAAGCCTTCCATGTCACCAGTGGCAACAAAGGGTTTCTCCAATCCCTCCCACTCCTACCTGGTAGGATGGAAGGAAGGGAGCAGTGTTGCTCACCTGTGTCGCCTGTTTGCTCTCCCAGCTGAATCAGCTGATAGTTCAGTAGCTAGGGGACATCAGGAGTCTTGATGTCCTCAACGAGGTCTGAATGTAACACAATTCCACAGTTCAAAGATTTTAGTATCTTTGAAGTTGTGGAAATGTAGAAGGATTTTTTTTTTCCTTATAGGGCCACTGTATGGGAATAATAGCGCATGTCAGCCTAGGCAAACAAGCCCTTATTTGATCCGGGTGAATGCACGCAGTCTATTAAAGGGACCTGTATTGTCAAAATATTTAAAAAGTTAATATTGTAGCTATTAAAAAATGAAACTAAATGCCCAGAGTCCCATTTCTCAAACCTTTATGGTCTGAGAGATATTCGTTGTGAACCCCCCCCCCCCTCCTTTCCCTGACCTCAGCGCTCTAGCTGACTGCAGGGGAATCTGGGACCGGCAGAGGCTCTTCAGAAAAGTGTGCTTGCTTATAATTTACTTAGAGGGTGTAAAAAAAATGCTGTAAAGTAAGAATGCTTAAAAAAAATAGACATGTTAATCATTTATATTTATCAACGCAATGTATAGTGAGTGAACAGAAGAAAAATCTAAATCAAATCAATATTTGGTGTGACCACCCTTCTTCTAGGTACACTTGCACAAAGTCAGGCATATAGTCAGGTGTATGAGTAACAATTACCAAACTGGTGCTAATGTTCATCAATTTAATATGTAGGTTGAAGAACAATCATTAACTGAAACAGAAATAGCTGTGTAGGAGAAATAAAACTGGTTAAGGAACAGCCAAACTCTGCTAACATGGTAAGGTTGCTGAAGACTAATGTCAAGAGTCATACACCATGGCAAGACTGAACACAGCAACAAGACACAAGGTAGTTATACTGGGTATCCTTTTAAAAAGTAGTGTCCAAAATATTGCGCTTCTACAACACGCATTAACCATGTCGCCATGTTTAAAATGGTCACATGAGAATCTCACGCTACATAAAAGTTCAAGGTTCTCACGTCGCCTCTTTAAATTTCACTATTTACTTATTGCCAGACATGCCTGTATTAAATAAGTCATAAGTAAATGACAATCTGGGGCTCATATTCTCAGTGCAGGACTGCATGTTTGAGTCCATGTATCTGAAATATAATGCAGAATGTTGCCCAGCTCTGTCTTCCTGCTACGATCTGTTAAAAATCTTAAAGTGGTGGATAAGGTAAGGATGATGGGACTTGTGACTGTGATTCTTACAGGCTGATTTCTCCATGCCTCCCCTCTCTGCTCCATTAAAAAAATCATAAAGTGCTGGATAAGGTTAGGATGATGGGAGTTGTGGTGTCATACACTGCTCATTCTGCGGTCAGACAGGGCTCCAAAGGCAGTCTATTGATTACGTATATGCAAAAAAAAAAAAAGGATTTTGGCTTCTGACAGTTTTGTTTTTATATATAATACACTTAACTATATTTTTTAATGAAATAATACGATCTGCTTGAAGTGAGATCTCACATAAATGTATCAAGTATGCACCTTGTAATAGAGGATGATTCCTTGCTTGTTACTTTTGTATCAAGGTTGATCATATTCCAATGACTCAAGCTGGTTTATTTACTTATTCCTGTGCTGCTTTTGCTCTCTCACATCGTAGAAGTAGTTGGTAATATTATTACAGCTACGGGGCTGAGCATGGTGCAGGATGATGTGATACAGCCAGGGCAACATGCCTTTTACTATTCAACATGAGAATCTCACGCTGTCATGCAATGCAAGATTCTCATGTCGACATTTTTAGTATGGCGACATGGTAAATGTTTCATATGGTTGCATACTTTTGTGTGCAACCATTTAAAAGTAAACCATTATACTGCATCATCAAGGTCTCTCCTAGGTAGAGATTTCAGGATCTCTCCCAGATAGAAATTTCAAGGCAGACATGGTTTTCCAGATGTGCTGACCAAGCTCTTTTGAAGAAGCACAAAGAAACAGGCATCGTTAAGAACCGGAGACACAGTGGTCGGCCAAGGAAACAATGCAGCAGATGAGACACATCATGTTGCTTCCCTTTACAATTGAAAGATGTCCAGCAGTGCCATCAGTTCAGAATTGGCAGAAAACAGTGGGACCCTGGTACACCCATGTTACTGTCCAGAGAAGTCTGGTCAGAGGTAGTCTTCATGGAAGACTTGTGGCCAAAAAGCCATACCTGTGTTGTGGAAGTAATAACAAGCAACTCAACCATGCAGGAAAACACGGGAACTGGGGTGCAGAAAAATGGTAGCAGGTGCTCTGGACTGATGAGTCCAAATTTTAATTAAATATTTGGCTGTAGCAGAAGGCAGTTTGTTTGCAAAGGGCTGAAAGCGGTATAAGAATGAGTGTCTGCAGGCAACAGTGAAGTGTGCTGGAGGTTCCTTGCAAGTTTGGGGCTGCATTTCTGCAAATGGAGTTGGGGATTTTGCTAGAATTAATGGTATCCTCAATGCTGAGCAGTACAGACAGATACTTATCCATCATGTAGTACCATCAGGGAGGCATCTAATTGGCCTTAAATGTATTCTACAGCATGACAATGACCCCAAACATACAACCAAAATCATTAAAAACTATCCTCCGTGTAAAGAAGACCAAGGAGCCCTGATATCAACATCATAGAGTTTGTCTGGGATTTCAAGAAGAGAAGAGAGAGAGAAGCAACTGAGGATGCCTAAATCCACAGAAGAACAGTGTGCAAGTGTACCTAGAAGAATTGATGCCGTTTTGAAGGCAAAAAGAGTAGTCACACCAAATATTTATTTTAGATTTTTCTTGTGTTCACTCACTATGTATTTTGTTAATTGATAAAAAATAAACTATTAACATGTCTATTTTTGAAAGCATTCTTACTTTACAGCATTTTTTCCACACCTGCCTAAGACTTTTGCACATTACTGTTATATAATATACATATATATATTTATTTATTTATTTATTTTTATTTTTTTCCCTTTACTGCCAACTTCTGGAAGCATTTGTTCACACCATGCTATGGGTAGAAAGGCAAGAGACCACTCATTTGATACAGTGGGATATCTGCTTTCCAGAAATATATACTTTTATTAAAAGTTATTGGGCTGTTTTATGGAAGTGTTACCATGTAACAAATGGAAGGTACATTTTAGTTCATGCAGCTGAAAATACCATTTTGTGCTCTTGTTAATTAGAGGCTTGTGCAGGCCATGATTGTACTTAAAATTATACATTATACTTTGGATTCAAGGCTTTTAAAAATAATTGAAATGTTCACTATCATGATAAATGCTTTTGAAATATAGTTTGTGATAGTGGCAAAATAAGTAATTAAAAAAAAATTGTATTTATGACATCATAACTTGTCATACGATGCAAAATGTAGTTTTTGTCAGGTGCCATGAAAATCTGAATTCCTTCTGAAAAAAAATAGCTTTCCATATATAAAACTACAAAGTTAACAACAGAAATCATACCTAAACAAATGGATAGCAAAAATTCTGAAAATGTGACCAGCCAGCAGGATACAGAAAATTCCTTGAGCTCCTGTCACTGAAAGAGTTAAAAAAAAATTTTTTTCACAAATATACAAACAAATGTGGCAATGTGAATGCAAAACAAAAAAATTAATGTGTGACAGAAGAAATGGACAAGAAGCTCGAACCCTGGAACAAGTGTTTTTTGTTTTTTGCTAACAACAGCTTTAGACTAGGGCTTAACATAGCAAGTGAGGGGAACACCACCACCTGGTGTCCAAAGTAGAAAACTGCAGCTTTATTTAAAAAAACAACAACAAAAAAAAACAAAAACGTTTGAGCTGTAATAGGCTTTGAATGAAAAATCTCCCACCAGTAAGCGTATCTATGTTTTACCTAGAAGGAAAAGAATTACGGTATATATATTTTTCATAAAGAGTTATGTGTCCTTTATACAGCAGTTAAACATATCTATTTACTGTTTTGGTTATGCCATTGCAGACTCAAAATTTCCATATCTGTGTCTGTCTGGTTCCACCAGTGTATGGTCCAGCACCAAAATGTCAGGCAAATCCCAGACATGCATTACAGCCTTTAGTGGGTGTTCCCAGTGAGGTGTAGCAGATTTCCTCAGTGAACAAAGGCTCAAGCCTGTGGTATCTTTGACAAAATCTTTGACTTATTTAGAAAGCATTGAAAAGGTCACTTTTGTTACTGCACTATTTTTTTTTGTTTGTTTTAATTGTAATTTTTCAAATCCTTTATAGAAATACACAATGTATAACTCTTCGAGTTTCAGAGTGGTGTCCACCGCATTGTGTTGCACTGCATTGAATTCCTCTCTGGTGTTCAAAGGGTTAATAACACTTTTCAATTATTTATATTAATAATGGGGGGGAGGGCAATAGGCAGGGGTAAGCATTCCTGAGCTACTAAATGACCGCTATTAATTCTTTCACTTCTTTAGCCTGAAATAAATATGGTCTGTGATGCAGGTTTGGAATATGTATAAGGACAGTAAAGTGTGGGCTGCAAAGGGGTGGGGGGTGATGTCACTAGAGTAGTAATTAATGAGAGTGAGTCTTCTGGTGACTGCTGATGAGGTGGAAGGCATGCACCAGGGAAGCCTGGTGTGTCATTTCTACAGACAGCCTTGTATAGGCTGGCAAGCAATATCACAAATTGTATTACCCATACTAATAAAGTGGAAAGCTCATAACTCGGTCTCTGCTAGAGACCATTGTGTGCCAAAGGGGTGATCAACAAAATCCACTAGTCACCCCTCCAGCGCTCAAAGGGTTCAAAGAGTAGGAATGAGCTGGACAGCAGAGCCAACCCACACACATTCCATACAGGAGATATGCCCCTGTCCTGACTTGCCTTCCTCTTCTTTTTTTTTTAACCCCTTGAATGCTAGGGGCTTTTCCTACACATTGATGTACAAGACAATGGAGTCTTTTTTATCATCCACTGAACAACAGGAAAGTGAATTTGTGTCAATAATTCTTCAGTGTTCCTAGTCATTAAACTCTATGTCCCAAAGGTGTATCCTATACATTTAGAACACTCCATGTCACTCAAAGGGTTAATTGCTACCAAATATGATTAACTTGTTACTAAATATCTGCTATCTCTGTAGCTTTCTATTAGGAGACACGCACAGTCGCCCACTGCTACCAGTTTCCAAAACAGAAGGAGCAGTGGGGAAGGAAAGATTTTTCCATCATGACATGTTACAAGCAGGCTCCATATGGTTTATGAGTGGAGTCAAAATCCCAGAAGGTGAGAGAAGTGTCTGCTTGTGTCAGACTTCCTAAACCCTGCTGCAAATCTCTCCCAACTTTCCATCTGCATTAGAGTGGACCTGCGGTGCTAGGCTTTCATTTGGAATATAATTAGTTTTTAAGCATTTAGCCTTTGTTGGTGGCACATTTTGACATTTTATGCTAATTACTTTCTGTGCTGAGGCAATATTACAACACATTGTGCTATGAATAAATCCAGGCAGAGCCCACACACTAGAAACATTTGTGATAGCACAGTGAGCACATAATTAGCATAATGAACAGGTAATTAGCATAATGTTCCACACTATGCCATCAAAAAATTGAAAGTTTGGTTTCTCAAAACTGTTTTAGATACTGACAGACTTTAATTTTCTGTAAAACAAATGCAACTTTATTTAGGGTGACAGGTCCACTTTAACATTTTATTTGCCTCTAGAAAGAGATTTAACTAAACGTAAGTGAAAAAGGCAGATGCACAGAGATCAGAGCTGTTCATGTGTACATGGAGCATCTAACTGTCGATTAGCAGATGGACAAACGTGACTGTAGTCTAGAGGAACGCTATTTGGTGACATAGAGAAGCGTATAATGTTCAACACCACCATGGGCCAGTATCTTATATATAATGTGGTGTGGCATAATGCATGGTGGAAGCACACATTCTGGACATATTCATGGTCCACAATTACATAGACCTGGTTGTACAGCTCATTAGATCATTACCGGTACTCTACTACAGTGCTTTTCAAACCTGTTCAAAGAGACCATTAGCAGTCCTGGTCTAGGTATTCCCTGCATTAGCACAGGTGCATTGCTTGCTCTTAACCCCTTTAAGGACCATAAATGTGTGCAACTCATTGGGAAGCCATGTGCTACACACTCCTGGTCCTCAAAAGTTTAAGTAGGATATTCTAATGACACTTGCCTGTTGGTATGATCCCTGAGGGCAAGTCTCAAACCAATGCTATACTACAACAGGAGATTGCCTGTCCACAAATGGCACATTGCCATGTACAGTTTTAATGGCTTGTGCATGCAACTTAGGTCTTTGCCTTCTCTGGACCTCTGCCCCATTGATCATGTGCAGGACATTTTGGGTTGCCACCTCCACCAGAACGCTTCTGCTTCCACCTTGCAAGACTTTCTTAACCAAACTGATGTTGAACTGACTAACATTCCTCTGTGATTGACCATCTTCTTGACAATATGCCTTGTCGTTTTGCTGCCTCTTGAGGTTTTCATCTGTATTTCCATGCCACTCCTTTTTTGTGTTTCTCTATTAAAGGGATAGTAATACTTTATTTTATCTTTATTTTATTTTGTAGGCATTAAAAAACATGAACGATATAAGTCTTATCTCTCAAACCTTTATGGATTGAGAGATATTCACAAGCAAAGTTTCCCCTCCCTCCCCTTTTACCTAGTGTAAGCCATCTCTTCTCAGATGTGGAATCCAGTCCATAGACCAGACAGATAACAGCAGGGGACAACCTTCTTCCTATGAGTACAATGAAAGCCCTGCCCCCCTTGACAAGTTTTTCAGGTTTTTCCCTTATCTTAATTGAATATTGTTCCTCTCTGCAATCTACCTGGGCACCTCCCTTCTGCTCTGGCTGAACAGTGTTACATCAGTAAAAGGGGCAGGAGGGGGATACTTTGTCATTGAATTACTCTTGAACTACAATTCTGACAGAACTGAAATAACACTCTCCAAAGTCCAAATACTATGATGATTAATTAGAGCTGCTTTTATTATGAAACATTACTATCCCTTTAAGGGGTCACTGTCTTCAGTTTAGGCCTGGATAGCTTCCCAACTTAACCACTGGTATGTGTGTTTATACTAGCCCTTAAAAAAAAAAAAAAAAAAAAAATCATTTGTGCACATTTTTGTTTAACATGTTAATATCTTGTTTCTGCTGTTGCCCCTCAAACATATACAATTCCTATATTTTACTGGTGTTGCAATTTTAAGTGTGTGTAGAATTACTCATCTTGCAGCAGTAGCTGTATTCCTATTAACTGTTCTACTACATTCAAGTACCCCATGGCCCTGTTCTCTCAGTGCATTGTGCAGAAATCCCAATCCCACCCCGTGAGCTGATCTGGGGGAAGGGTATACACTTCATAACTAAGAGCCCAGCCCATGTAGACTTGTAGATTGACTGATGCATCAGACATTAAGGCCTTTGGTCAACGCAGATCTCCATAGCGTGCAGTAGTTGACACTGCATGGTCATAACATTGGCAAAGTAGCCCATGTATATATTGTGGGGGTCTATATTCCAGTCCTCTAGATACATCAACGGTTCAGTTTTTAATGATATGCTTAATTAAGCACATGTAGTGCATCCACCTGTGAAAAGGCTGGGATGTTTTGACGATGTGACCTGTTATGTCCTGAGGACGAACACGATATTCACTTCTTTAAAAGATAAGTAAAGGTTTATTGTTGGAGATTGTGATGGTCATCATAAGAAGTAAAAGGAGATATGCGTGGGTATGTTACAGGCAAACTACCACAGCTATATGGTATATAGAATAAGACTTGCTGGTAGTTCTTTAAACCATCCAAGTGCACCCCTACCCCCATCACCTACTCAAAACCTTTTTTCAGTCTTGGCTGATTAGGTATTTTGACTTATTTCTTGCCATTTTAAATATCTTAATACTGTATATTCCACCAGCTCACCCAAACTGGTATATCATCTTATAAAAATTAGAGCAGGCTAGGGCTTTGGAAAGAATTTATACTGATTCTAACAATAATAGATAATGTAAAATTGGAATAATTAGTTAATGCTTTTTAATGTGCGGAAGATTTCTGTGAGATAAAAATTTGAGAGGTTTTTGATGTCTTCATCATGACAGTGAAAACTGAATCTGGAGACAATAAGTCAATGTACAAATGACTTTCTGAAAGAAAAAAAATGTCAGCTCTGTATATATATATATATATATATATATATATATATATATATATATATATATATATATATATATATAAAATATACTTTCTTTCCCATTTTAACAGTTTTCTAGTTAAGATCTAAATTATGACATTTCACTTTCTTAAAATGCTTGTATGTGTGTTATGTGGACAAGAAGGGATGAATTAAAAAGTATTCTTGAATTTATCATAGACTGACGTTAGACATACCATTTAACATGGAGTAGATGTGCTATTTTAAAAGTTATTCTAGTTTGGATTTCTCCTCCCTCTCGTTTCCCTGACCATTTTGGTCTAAAAAAAAAAAAAAAAAAAAAAAAAAAAGCTGGTATGATCGCTTACCTAACAAAGCTCAGGCCTACCCAGTGCTCATTCAAAGGGATGAAAGGAAATGTCTCCCGCTATATGAACTTGAGGTAGCTGCCATGGGCAACCAGTTCTGTTTCTTTCTCAATCAGGTCTGTCACTTCTCTTCAGAAGGAGCTGATGTGAGAGAAATCACAACAATATTCATTAATAGTGAACAGTAGTTTTTAACCCCTTATTGACAATGCTGTCTTTTGGCAACTTGCTCTGTAGGTTTCCTGTGTGTTTTGGCAGTCAGAAAATGCAAGATGCACCCTGTACACCCTAAGTACAGTCATTTGATATTACTTTAATATGTACTTGTGTTATGTATTTTTCCCCTTTTACACAATGGGTACTAGCTGTCTGCAACAGGCTGCCCTTGTTCCCTTTTTAGATGTAAATATTATGTCTGTTTGTCATAGGGTTCACATGAAGGTCGGTAGTATAGATCTTAATATTAAAAAATATGAAGACCGATATAAGTCTTATCTCTCAAACCTTTAAGGTTTAAGAGATATTCACAAGCAAAGTTTCCCCCTCCCGCCCCTTTTTCCTAGTGTAAGGCATCTCTTCTCAGATGTGAATCTGGTTGTAAGACCAGACAGATAACAGCAAGGGACAATCTTCTTTGTATGAAAACAATGAAAGCCCTTCCCCCCTTGACAAGTTTTTCAGCTTTTTCCCTTATCTTAATTGAAGATTGTCCCTCTCTGCAGTCTACCTGGGCACCTCCCTTCTGATGTGGCTGAACAGGGGGTGGATACTTTTTTTGTGAATATCTCTTAAACCATAAAGGTTTGAGAGATAAGATTTATATCGTTCTTCATGTTTTTTTAATGCCTACAAAATAAAATAAAGATAAAACAAAGTATTACTATCCCTTTAAATCCAAGAGAATGTTGACTCCCCTCTGATTCAGTTGGTCTACCCTAGATTGACTCCACTCTTGTTTTGTCCATAAGGCCCTTAATAGAAACATAACTGTACAAAAAAATAGATATGAATGGAAATATTTGTCCTCTGTACAAGAGACTCCTTAATTAGTCGTTTGTGGTGCACCTGTATTTATTCATACATACATACATACATAGATGCAGTATATTCAGGGCAGTCCGTAGGATCCATCAGATTGAAGTCACCATCCAGTCACTGGGGGCCAGATCCACACAGTTTGCTCTAGTGGATTATTACTGTTGAGGCATACTTCTATCACTCTGTTTAGTGTTACATAGTTTGTGAACAGATAAAAATCCCCAGAATTCACATGGAGTTAAATGACGATTTGCAATGTATTGAAGACCTCTGTAGCATTCAGAAGGTTAATGAGAATTGTTATTTATGGCCCATGGTGCACTTCTGTTTGCCACACAATGGCGCCACATTAGAATTATGCAAATGATCCACCATTTTTACTGAAGCTCAATAGAATCAATTTCTTCTGTTGATTTACATATGATTCTGTTGGTTGTACTTAAACTTGTCTTTCTCTGCGTCCCCCTTTAGGAGCACAATGATTAATCCGTCTTGGAACTGAACAGAAATAAGATGCCCAAAACACTATCCTCAAAAGCAATCCCAAGTGAGAATTCTGACAGTGACTGCAACACCATGGTCGAAAAACCAACTGGACGAAAGGTAAGACAAGATGATTGCTAAATTAGAGAGAAAAAAAATAGGACAAACCATTCCGTGCTCCAGATGTTTTCATTTGCTTTTTCCTTAAATAGGTTGTTTTTGAGAAATCTATCTTATTTTTCCATGTCTCCAACAGCTGGCTCTAGATGTTCCGGATGTCTTTTCTCTGCTCAGTGGAATGCATGGAAAACAGCTGGTGGGGTTTCTTGGAGAATGTGCTTCAGTTCACCACATAGGCTGACTGTGCTCTTCTGGTTACACTCGTGAGCTCTATCGTCCAAGCCATTTCAATTGGCATAGAGCAACTGTGCCATATGTAGGAAGAAAAAGATGAGCAATTCTGCAACATAACAAATGTGACATTGCAGACAGATGAAAATTCTTCAAATTCCAATTACTTTAAATTGTGCTTTTAACCCTGTAGACTGCCAGAGATGTCTTCAACACAATAAATCTCAATGCGTGGTAACGTCTCTAGCATAAAAGGGATTAAAGCCCATTTAAATCCATATACATTTTTAGCTCCCCCATGATGCAACTGTTTTGCTCCAGAATTGCAGTTTTCTAACTATCATTGGAATAATGCATTGGAGATATCTAGCATTCCGTGATGCCTGTAATTTGCTCCAGAAATGCTCATATTTTTCTTGCATAAGGCTTTCCATGGAATCCCAGGGCTTACTGAATAAGTACATTGGGTTTAACTAAACATTTCAGTAATGGTGGATGGTGGAACAAGGCTGGAGTGGCAGGCAGTGTATAGGCGGTTTTGTGACTACCAGTGGAACACTGAAAAATGTCATACACTGAAAATGTTTTCCGTGGGTTGCTTTGCAATAAGCTCTATAAGCTAGCCCCCTTCAAAGAAAGTGTTATGAGATGCAATTAACTGTTGAAATCACTCCCTCAGACTAAGTTGCAGGGACGTTGAGGAACAGAGAGGTGATCCTTTTGATAGAGAGGCCCAGGGGCAGCAAATGTACATTAATCAGTCATCTTAGTCCTTCAGTTGCCAGAGATGAACATTTAATTGCTCATCAATGTGTTCCTCACTCCTTCTGGCACTCAAAAGGTTAAGCACTTAAGCCACTGTTCTGTTAACTCTTAGATGCTACAGATGGCAATGTGATTAAATTGTGATGTATTTACACATATATGGTGTATATATTGAAAATAAATATATATGTTTCCACACACTACTTTTTTGCATTATTCATAATACAACGTGTAAAGTACATTTGAATATATAATGCATCATGTTTTTATTACTGCCGTGTGTGGTCAATTACATTACATCGCTAATATGATCAGTATGCTAATATATGAATATACTATGCACAGTTAATATACATATACGCTTGAAGAAATAGTAATTCAGACATGAATAGATAGTAATGTAATTTGATTAATCTGCATTCAAATATTGTAGGGACTTTTTGTAACCATGATGGTGAATATGGTCACAGTTATGGCCAGTTGTTTAATATATTTATATATTTAAGAAGATTTGATTAGATAAAATTATCTAAAATAATATGTTTTAACTTATAAAAAAATAAGCTCACATCCGGTCCATACAAATTGTCACTTTGGTTCGCTTTTGCCAAATGTCAGTCAGATAGTTCCCTGGATTAACAACCTATCTGCAATGAAGCTATCTGTCATAAGTTTCAATATTGTTTTGTGCTAGATAGGCATCCATTGCTTTTTTGAAAGCAGTTATATTATCTGCAAGTACAACATACAGAGGCAAAGAATTCCATAGTTTTAACACCCTTACTGTAAAGAAAAAAAATCCCTGCCTTTGTTTTAGTTGAAAGCTCCTTTCCTCTAGTCTTAATGTATGACCCCACGTTCTTAGCTCAGCTCTTTGCATAAATAATTAATTGGTTAGTTCTTTGTATTGGCCTTGAATGTATTTGTAAATGGTAATTGTATCACACCTTAGACGTCTCTTCTCTAATGCAAACAACCCTGTTTGGCTAGTCTCTCTCTATAACTCAGATCCTCCTATCCCTTTATTTGTTTTGTTGCATGTCTCTGCACTTTTTCCAGTTCAACAATATCTTTTTTTAGAACTGGTGCCCAAAATTATACTCCATATTCTAGATGAGGTCTAACCAAGGATTTATACAGAGGTAGGATAATATTAGCATCCCTTACATCTACACCTCCATTTATGCAGGCTAGTACCCTATTTGCTCTTGCAGCAGATGAGTGACACTGCACACTGCTGTGAAGTCCATCTTCTATCAGTACCCCTAAATCTTTCTCTAATGAAGATTCCCCAAGTTGTTTCTGATTTAGAGTATATGTAGCAAGTTTGTTTCTACAGCCCAAATGCATAACCTTACATTTATCCACATTAAATGTCATCTGCTGCTTTTCTGCCCATTCACTTAGCTTATCTAAATCCTTCTGCAGAGAAAAAAACATACAGCTCTGTATGTATTTCCTTACACAGCTTAGTGTCATTAGCAAAGATTGAGATGCTACTTTCAATTCTCACTTCTAGATCATTAATAAACAAATTAAAGGGATAGTAACAGATAATTTTACAAATGTGCATCTTGCAGCTATTAAAAAGAAATTAAATTACCCCAGTCCCATCTCTCAAACCTGTGCTTTGTTTGCAAGCACACTTTGTGAACTGTTCCAGTGAAGGATTTCTTTTTCAATAACCCAATCTCTGCCTCCGCTTGTCCCGGTACCGGATTCCCCTGCAGTCAGCTAGAGAGCTGACGTCAGGGAAAGGGGAGGGAGGGGGGAACTTTAACTGATTATCTCTCAAACCATAAAGGTTTGAGAGATGGCACTGGGGTCATTAAATTTATTTTTTTCTAATAGCACATTTGTAAAAATGATCTATTACGATCCCTTTAAAAAGTATTAGGCCCAGTGTATATTTTGAAAGATTAAGGTAGCGCATGGAGTTAGTGGAGGGTGACTGTTGTGGTTGGTATTTTTATTACTCTTTCAGCTAAACTCCAATTGTTTTTTCTTCTGTGTCCCTCCCCGGCGTTAGATTGGGTTGTTGTCTCCACCCTCCAGCTGGGTAGGACTTCCGCAAAAACTTTAAATATCCACTTCTTGCTCCTGGTTTTCAGTTTTTTTGTCCTACCTAGCTGGATTGAGCTTTTTTGTTTTCTGTTCTCCCATACCGGGGTCTTTCAGTCGCCTACTGTGCTGCCTCCATACCGGCATGCTGTGAGTAAGGACGCGGTCGCTCCTTGCATGTGTTGCGTCTGGCTACCCTTCCTTGCCCTCCATGGATGGTGAGCATGGTTTTAAAATATGGATTTAAGTGCTGATAAGCAATGCTTTCTCTAACCTCCAATGTGGCGCTGCCTCCCTGCCCTCCAGTACGGCGAGCTGGTTTTCCCTCCATTCCAGTGACTGCTGGGCCCTGTTTGACGATGAAAAGGAAACAGGAAGTAGCATGGAAACCTTTGACGTCTATGTGTTCCACAGGTGGAACGCATGCCACCGGAAGTATCTTAGTGGTTCCAGAAGTGGATCTGTCACCGGAGGAGGGTGGCCCTATGCACCTACACAGGTATTTTAGGTAAAGGGAGGAGGCTGGGCTTGGCTCATATGTGTATCCATTTATTGTTTTGCTATCATGTCTGCCCCTAAGATTAAGGATAAGGATAAAGATAAGTGGAAGCTGGCATCTGATCCCCCCTGTAAGGAAGATAAAGGCTCTAAAAAAGTCAAAAGTTGCCCCTCTTGTGAGGCTAAGCTAGGATCCAGTGAGAATGGGAAGCTTTGCCAAGACTGCCTGAAAAAGGCTGCTGGCGTGGATATGACTTCCCAGTTTTCAGATTTCCTATCCTGGATGAAGGTATCCATGCAGGATACCTTCAAGGCTATGCAGGAAGGTGAACCTGCTAAGAAATTATCACGAATGGATCCGGGAAAGGTACTTCCTCTCATAATAATAAATACAATCTAGATCATAGACTTTTTGACCCTGAATCTGACTTATCCTCAGAAGAGGAGGGTGAAATCATGGATGACCCAGGTTCCTTTGGTCTGGACAAAACAGATGGCCTGGTTCGCTTAGTTAGAAAAGCTTTAGGGCTGTCAGAAGTTCAACAAGAGAGGAATGTGATAGATACTGCCTTCCTTGGAAAGAAGAAGGAGGTTCCAGCCTTTCCCATTCACCAGTCTATTTTTGAATTTGTTAATTCTGAGTGGAACACCAGGGACAAAAGATCCAACGTCTCCAGACGCTTCTCTAAAATGTACCCCTTCAAGGAAGAGGAGGTAAAAACATGGGTACTCCCTACCAAAATTGATACTTCCATTGCTCAACTCGCTAGACTTACTACTCTTCCCCTGGAGGGTGGGACGTCGCTCTGGGATCCAGTGGAAGGAAAACTGGATGGGATCCTCAGACGTCAGTTTTCAGTATTAGGGCAAAATCTTAAGGCCTCTACAGTCATTGCATGTTTAACCCATGCCATGCGTATATGGTTGACCAACCTAGAAGAAAAAATTTAGTCTAATGTTTAAAGGCCAAAGTTATTAAATGAGGTGGCAGTCATGAAGGAGGCCACAAATTTCTCTTGTGACGCCTCCTTAGATATCATATGTCTCAATGCTAGAGCATTCTCTCTCTCGGTTGCTGCCAGAAAAGCGTTATGGCTTAAATCCTGGCTCGCTGACACTTCTTCCAAAGGAAAATTGATCGCCTTACCATTTTCAGGTACATCCCTGTTTGGCGAACAGCTTGAGGCTATCATAAAGAAAGCCTCAGAGGGAAGAGCACATTTTTACCCCAGGAACCTAGGCCCAGATTCTCATCTCCCAGACCCTCAAGTTCTAAGATTAGGCATACTTCATTTCGTGAGCAACCCAAGTTTCAAGGGAGACCCTATTATAACAAGAAGCAGGGATTTGCTCACAATTCAAGAGGGGGCTACAGAAAGGAGTTTTCTAGAAAGCCCCAAAATAAAGAAAAATTCCAATGAAGGCGAGCAGACCCTAACTCTGGACCCAGGTGGGGGCAGACGGAGTCTTTTTTGTTCTGCTTAGGATCATCTGACGGAACCAGACCGTTGGATTCAGCAGATTCTGGAGTTAGGGTACTCACTGGAGTTCCACAGAGCCCCGAGAATGCCTCATTTTATCCGGTCTAACATTCCTTCCAATCCAGTAAGGAGAACAGCCTTCACTGAATCTATCAAGAGCCTACTAAAGAACCAGGTGATAGAGCCAGTTCCCTGTCATCTGCAGGGTTCTAGGAACTGTTTAGTACTGTTTATTGTACCCAAGAGTCTGGGGAGATTCCGGACTATTTTGGACTTGAAAACATTGAACCCAACACCTCAGAGTGGCTTACTTCAAGAAGGAGTCTACCACATACGTGATGAAGACTATTTTTTAGGGGTGCCTGCATGACTACTATAGACCTCATGGATGCCTATCATCATATTCTAGTCAAGGCCTCCCACAGAAAGTTCCTGAGGTTTGCAGTGGGAGACAATCATTTTCAATTTCGATCCCTAACCTTCAGGCTATCAACAGCTGCAAGGGTATTTTCAAAGGTCTTAACATCAGCCCTTCAACCCTTGAGATGACAAGGCATACATGTGGTCTCATACTTGGACGGCATCTTGGTCCTAGCAGGATCTCACGCCAGGGCAATACAACACACCAATCAGACCTTGGAGTATCTGTATCATCTAGGATGGATGATAAAGAAAGACAAAAGCCAACTAGTTCCTTCCACAATAATGACCTATTTGGAACTACATATATAAACTCACAGGAAACGTCAGTCCATCTGACCGAGGACAGAGTCAAGCGTATCATCAGGAAGGTGAATCTCTTCAAGAATTGTCTAGTTCGCACATCCCAAGACTTCATGAAACTATTGGGCAACCTGACATCAGCAGCTCAGACTGTTCCCTGGTCACAACTACATATGTGCCCAATCCAAACCAATTTCATAAAATCTTGGAACAGAGATTCTGGGAATCCATCCCAAAGAATACTTCTCTTACCTCAACACAGAAGGAGTTGATATGGTGGCAACAGAAGAAGAATCTCATGATGTTTGCCAGTCTAGAAGACCACGATTGGGACATCCTAATGACCGATGCCAGTCTGTCAGGCTGGGGAGGAACTTGGAGATCTGTCCTGTTTCAGGACACATGGAAACAGTCAGAAAAGATGTTGCACATAAACATATTGGAGATGAGAGTTGTATGGTACTGCATTCAACACATATGAAGACATCTTTCAGGAAAATGGGTGATGATTCACTCGGACAATTTTCCCACAGTATCTAAGAAATCAAGGTGGCACAAAAAGTCACAGTCTGTTCAAAGAGGCACAAAGAATCCTTCTATAGGCAGAAGACAACCTCAAAGGAATCTCCACATCTCACATTGCAGCGAAGAACAATGCTATACGGATTATCTCAGCACAAATCCTATAGAACCAGGAGAATGGTCCCTAGACCCTCAGGTCTTTGAACAAATCTGTAATCGTCGGGGTCAGACAGAAGTAGACCTGATGACCTCAAGGGACAATGCGTAGTGTCTACTGTACCTTTCCAGATGGAGAGATCAGGGCTCAGTGGGGCACGATGCTCTCAGGTTGCCTTGGAATTACAGCCTAGCTTACATATTTCCACCATTTCCGATCATTATGAATGTCATCAGGAAAATCAGGAGAGACCAAGTGGATGTCATCCTGATTGCCCCCAATTGGCCCAGGAGACCTTGGTACTCTTTTTTGGTAACAATGTCCATAGCCCCTCCATGGGAGCTTCCTTTAACTTCCAAGCTTCTGAGGCAAGGGCCAGTATGCCACCCAGATCCTGCCTTTCTACATCTGATGGCTTGGATACTGAGAGGCTTATGTGGAAAAGCAGAGCATTATCAGAAGCAGTGACTAATACGATTATCGCTGGACAGAAACCATCTACCTCTAAAATTTATTCCAGAGTATGGTCCACCTTTTTTAACTGGTTCAAGTCCACGTTTCCTCAGGAATCTCCCATTACTATTCCCAGGATATTGGATTTTTTACAAGACTGTTTTCAAATGGGGCTAAGACCAGCTTCCATTAGAGTACAGGTATCTGCCCTATCCGCTATCATGGCGATGCATTTGACGGATGATGATCTGATCAAGCGGTTCCTAAAGGCAATCTCTAAGATCAGGCCTACAGTTCACAATATTATTCCTCCATGGGACTTGAACACAGATAATTGCTCAAGGACTAAGTCTCAAGCCTTTGAACCTTTAACAGACATTTCCTTAAAATTCCTTACACTCAAGGTGGTTTTCCTTACGGCCATAACTTCATCTTGTAGAGTCAATGAGTTACAGGCCTTATCTTGTCAAAGTCTGTTTTTAGTTTTTCACCAGGATAATGTGGTCTTAAAACCTAAGCCTTCCTTCAGAGGGAAGGTCATCTTGGAATTTCACCTTAACCAATAAATCATTCTGCCTTCCTACTGCCCCAATCCTGTTGCTGCAAAAGAGAAAGAGTTCCATAATTTGGACCTGGTATGGGCCCTTTCCATTTATCTTAAAAGGACAGAGGCTTTCAGATCTTCCAAGACTCCATTTATTTTCAGGGCAAACTAAAGGACAAAACTGCCTCAAAGGCCTCTATTGCCAGATTGATCACTGAATGCATTAAGTTGGCTTACTCAGAAGCAGGATTTCAGGCTCCAAAGAACCTTAAAGCCCATTCCACTATAGCCATATCCACTTCCTGGGCCCGGAAGGCTGATGATTCTCCTGCTGATCTTTGTGAAGCGGCCACTTGGTCCTCCTTATCTAAGTTTATTAAACACAATCAACTAGATGTCCAGTCTTCTTCGGATGGCAAGTATGGAAGGAAGGTCCTGGAAGCAGTTATCCCGACATAGATCTGGTAGTATCATTCCTGTATCTCCTTGATTGCTAATCATTTTGTTTCCCTCCCTTCTCTTGGGCACTGCTTTTTAAGTCCCAATCTAATGCCTGGGAGGGCCACAGAAGAAATGATACATTTTTCTTACCGTTATTTGTATTTCTTCTGTGTCCCTACACGGCATACTTTATATTTTACAGCTTGGACAAAAGTTAACTGAAGCCAGGAGCAGGAAGCGGATATTTAAAGTTTTTGCGGAAGTCCTACCCAGCTGGAGGGTGGAGACAACAACCCAATCTAATGCCGTGTAGGGACACAGAAGAAATACAAATAACGTTAAGAAAAATGTATCATTTTCTACTGCAATGTGATGCTGACTTTGCTGGCAACTGATTCGGGGCCTTGTGTATCAAAGCATGGAACAATTTTATGATAAACCATCCACACTCTAAGGGACAAAGAAAAAATTCCCTTTCACCTAAATGGAATTTTAAAAGCTCCTTTTAAGTCTGAACATTTGGAAAATTTTTATTTCTACCGTATGCTGCAGTTTGTTTGCCCCCAAATGGCTCCAGTTTGCTTTGATATATAAGGCCTATTGAATTTTTGTGCCAGAGAGATGTTGCACTAGCCTTTAAAAAGTTTTATATTTGCTTTGTATCTGCAGTTTCCTGTATTTTCATACCTCATTTGAAGCCTGTAATTCACACCGCCACACAAAAGTTTAATGGAATCTCATTTGGAAGCCTGCAGTTCAGTTGTATTTAGACCTCAGAAGCCTGAGTTTTGTTTACTTCTCATAGTCCACAACTGATGTGATTGTCTGTAGAAAGACATGATTGCAGAATGGAGACCTCTAGCTGTGGATTTCAGTAGACTTTGATTCAGGGTTGGGATTCTATTCAGGAAGATACAGAGGGGCAGTGTCTCCCCTATGGTACATCTGGTTTGCTTCAGGATCACTCCACTTTTTTGTGTGTATAAGACTCAAAGCATTAATACGCAAGTGGTACATCCTGGGGGAAATATACTTTCAGTGTGTTAGACGTTCCCGTTTACTAATGGAGTGGCACTAATCATCTATCACTGAGCAAGTGTAATGAGTCTGTCGAAATATACAATTCCATAACCCAAATTCTGGATATCTTATCCAATACTACAGCTTTTTGCGTATTCATGTGAGAAAAATCCCTAATCACATTTTAAGTATGCTAGTCTGGGAAATATACTAGAATAGTCATAAATAAGCAAATGTAATTACAGTATGAATGATCACATGCAATTCAACGAGGCAAGGCACCCTCCCACAAAGCATTATGTTGGCTGCTCCCCTGGCACTCAAAGGGTAAAAGGATTAATATAACTTCCCATTGGGGGGTATGCACTAATCAACTTTCTTTTGTGTCCTATTGAGTCCCAGCTGGTAGGACCAATCAAATCTATAAAATGCTGCTGTCCCTTACATACTGCAGTTATGTTGGTCCTAGCTGGGGGTTGGATGTTAATTTTAGCTCCTTTGTATGATTTCCAGTTTCAATAGCGTTTACCACCAAGTGAATATGCAGTCATGTATCTCTGAACTGATGCATGTTCCACACTAGAAATCACAGTATGTGTGGTGCAGATGTCCAGAGACAGGACCTGCTTACCTACTTTAACCCACTGAATGACAGAGGAGTTTGCAACACATTCAAAGCAATGTTTTGTGTACCCTTCTGGCACTCAAATGGTTACACTACAAATTTACAGACTTGATGTACTTTCTTTCCCTCTAACAGTCGGGAAAAGTAACAAGGAGCATGATGGGTAAAGAGAAAATTGTGCCTACCGGATTTCTCCTATAAGATAACATGCTGCCTCATTCCAAGCTAAAACGCACTTGCATAGGCAGTGTGACTCTCCATGCAGAAACATGACATCAGGAAGCTTCTCTTCCATTTCAGGCCTCTGACAGGGAGTTGATTGCATGGTGCCCATTTTAATGATTTGTAGGTTTAAAGGGGACATGCATAATAAAACAAGTCTTCCTCTTCTAAAGAAAATCAGCCTGTAAAATCAAAATTGTCTTCAGGAAATGTGATTCCTAAAAGCCCAAAAACAGTGCTGAATTTGAGAATAAAAAATCTTCAGGTGATACTGCTAAGTTGTGTGGAATGTATGAGGGAGGGTTGCTGGAAAGTAAATCTCTTCTCAATTTAAGGAGCTCTTTGGGTGGATGAAGACATCTATGCGGGAAACCTCCTGCAGTGCAGGAATCTTCAAGAAGAGCAAAAGTATTACAGACCCAGAAGACGGTCCCTCTAACTTGCTAGAAAAAGAAGAAGGAAGTTTGATGGATATTTAGTCTGCAGTTTCCCCTGCAGAAGGTGGCCAGCTAGTGGAAGGAACGGTGCATTCAACCTAGATAAATGGAAAGTATTAATAAAAGCTGTGTGTGAGATATTCGGATTAACAGAGACCTATAAAGACTTGGACATCGTGGATGTGACTTTTGTTAGACATTAAAAACAAAAACCGCCCCCATATTCCCAATACACCATTCCATCAGTGATCTCCGTAGAAAAAAATGAGCTAAGAGAACTTTGTTGTCTGATTGATTCCTGAAGAAAAAAGAACCACCATACCTTACCTACCAACATTTCAAATGGCTAAAGAGGGACACCCTTGTTTTAGGAGGTGTTGCTGGGGGTGTGGATGGTAGGTGGGGCATTACCATGTGTTTGTTATTTTATGACCTATTGACACCTCTGTGTGTAACTGATTTAAATTATTTAGAGCAATATTAAAGTATTGTAAATACGCAAACTAATTTATAAACCCATACACAGAAGTTTAAACCAACATTAATGTTTTATTGCTGTGGAGCAATGTTATACACTTATATACACACACAGTCTGATTTCATAAAAAGAGGGACATTAAGAATCTTATCAGAATTGGAATTAAAAATAGAATAATCAATATCTAGATCAAGATTACTTAAAACTACTGGAATGTTCTTCAGCCTTATCTGTGACAGCCAGAAGAGCACTTCAAGTGATTGTAATGTTTCACAAGAACAGCAGCTCCAATTAATTTTCATAGTATTTGGGCAATGGAGAGCTTTATTTCAATACTGTCCAAGTTGTAGTTCAAGAGTAATTGAATGATAAAGTATCCCCCTGTCCCACCCCTTTTACTGATGTAACAATGCTCACCTCAGAACAGCAAGATTGTCCATCTTTGCGATCCATCTGGACAATCTTCAGTGGGCATAAGGAAAAACCCATCCAGGGGGCAGGGTTTTCCTTATGCTCACAGTAAGAAGATTGTCCCTTGCTGCTATCTGACTGGTCCCAGGAGCACATTCCACATCTTAGGGGAGGCGGCTTACACTAGGTAAAAGGGGCGGGTGGGGGATACTTTATCATTCAATTACTCTTGAACTACAACTCTGACAGTACTAAAATATCACTTTCCATGGCCCAGATACTATGAAGAATTAATTAGAGCTGCTGTTTTTGTGAAACGTTACTATCCCTTTAAGGCATGGGATGCAGATGCTTCATCCAAGAACACAGTAACAGTTGATGAGGCTGAAAAAAAGACATGCACTGATTAAATTTAGCCCATGTCCTTTCACCCATGTTTATCTAGGGGAAGGCAAAAACATCCAGTTGAAGCCACATTCAGTTAAGCCCCAAGCGAGTAAGAAAATCCTCCCTGGCTTGAAATGGCAGTGATATAGTTCCCTGAATCAACATCCTATCTGGTTTGAAACCAATTTTCTTGATTCTCAATATTGTTCTGAGCTGGAAAGGTAAACAGCAAATACAGTATCTGCAAGCACAACATTGCAAGGCAAAGAACTAACTAACTTTACTGCCCTTACTGTAAAAAAATTTCATAATAACATCTGGAGAGAAGAGCTCATTTTTACCTTAAGCCAAGTGGAATAGAGGTTTCTCTCCTCCAAGGTCTTCTGGTTGTTGATCTAGAAGGCAATCCTTTTGTGAAGTTAGGAAATGTCATCATCCTGGGCTATCTTATGACCAGAAAAGGAGCATCACAATGTGCCAGAGGAGGGTGCAGAAAGGATTTATTCAGGAAAGAAAAATTAATTCAGGACTTCTTAAACAACAAAGTTAGGCACAGGAGATGCCAATGAACCAGAAAAGTTATGGAATCTACTTCATTTTATTTGCATTTCCAAAAGCTTCAGGGGAATCCAGGCTAACACTAGGCGTGAAACAGTTAAACAGTTTCAACAAGACAAGAACATTTGGGCTGGAAGAGGGTCAGTTTAAAGCAGTCCTACCTCGGACCTTCCTCACATCTATAGATCTACAGGATGCTCAACACCAAATCCTGGTAAGGCCCATTCACATGAAGTTCCTGAGATTCTCCATATTGGAAAAGCATTTTCATTTCAGTGTCCTTCCTTTCGGACTGGCATCAGTCCATTGATTGCTAGAAAGACCTCTAATGTATAGATTCACAATGCA